>JAIXMP010000014.1:0-600000 GCA_025677815.1 Phascolomyces articulosus | reverse complement strand
TACAAAATATATTATGCTATTTCGAAGTAAGGAGAGGAAGAGTTGCCTTTTTTGACTTTACCCGCGATTTTTATAAACAAACAAACCGCTTTTGCATGAACCAATGAAAAAGTGTTTTTATAAATGCAAGAAAAGGAACCAATGATTCCTAATCTACTAATATTTTCACCCCCTTTTTTTTATTTTTGGTGCCTTAAAGAAGTGATTTTATGATTGTATATAAATACCACCCTTTTTTTTCTTTTCTTTTCTTTTTTATTATTATTATACTTCTTCTCTACCATTATTATTATTTTTATACAAGAATTATGTTTTCAATAGCATCATCACCACCATCTTCTAATACGAAAATTACAACAACATCAACACGTTCTCCCTCTTCCACATTACCTGCCAATAATACCGCGGATACAACGACAAATGTAGTACAATCAATTAAATATCATTCAAAAAATCATCATTCTCCTCCAACACTTTCTTGTTGGCCACCCATGTCAAATTCTCCTCCTAATAATAATTCTACGAATGGTACTTCTTGTTTTACATCATTGCCCACACTATCTACTACTTCTTCAATGACATCCAACAACAACCATCATCATCATCATCATCATCATCATCCAATCACACCAACAAGTAAAAGTTATTATTCTGATTTTTGTACAAAATGTGGCGTGGATATTTCTCGATTCTCACATGAAGACTATTGTCCTGAATATTGATATACTACTTGGTTAGGATGGGAAAGTAGTCACTCCTTCTTTGGACCATACACTTCCATTATTATTATTATTATTATTCTTTTTTTTTTTGTATATCTCTTTTTTTTTGAAACCCTTCATTTTGTACATAGATAAACCATTTTATATACCCCTTTTCTTCTTCTTCTTTGTTTTCTCTATTATCCTATATAATCATGTCTCAATGATCAATTAATAATAATAATAATAATAATAAACTTGATATATACATTTTGATATAAATATATAAATAGACAGTTTATATCTCAATTTTATTTTACTATATATATACAATACATATATACATTTTTAATCATGCATCCACTCAACTCACCACCAGTACGTTATTGCATTGTATTGGTTGATATCCGCGGCTATTGTGATTCAAATAAACAACAACTGAGTTTTATTTTTTTATACATTAAAGGTTGACAAGATGAATAATGAATCAAAGCAAATTGTTCCGAACATCCGATGAGAGATTTTATCATTGCTTTTAAAAGATAACAAACGTAGTGTGCAACAAAGGAGAAAAAAAAAAGAGTCATGTAATTTATTATATTTAATTAAGACCCTATTATTAAAACATGATATTCCATGTCAGTGCAAAAAATAAAGAGTCTAATAAATATTATTTATATGATGCGGATTTTTATGTCGGGATTATTAATCCATTAAATACAACGATATCCCGTTTCTATCATCATAGTATCAATGATAATGGCCCATCCCGATTTATTTCTTTTTTTGTATGAAAAGATCTCTTGTCAAAAGGGAAAATGATTCTTATTAGGTAAAAAAAAATTATCGCATCGATCCAAAAAAAAAAAATCAATATAAAAAGGACGATTTGAAATGGGTATTTTTTTTTCTCAATCACAACAACAAACCTTCTCATTCCTTTCTTTAATCATGAAATTGATCCAAATTACTGCTGGCGTTGCTTTACTTTTTGCTTCCTGTCCATCCATCTTGGCCGCTCCTACTCCATTGTCACGACGTGCCACCACATGTACCGTCAAGAGTTCTGGAGGTGGCGATGATACACCTAACATTGTTGATGCTTTTGAATCTTGTAATAACGGTGGTACAGTCGAATTCCCCAAAGGATCCGAATATAATTTGAAAACTGTCATTTATATTGAAAAATTGCAAGATATTACCATTGATTTCCAAGGCACTATCAATTTACCTTCCTATAATACCAAGTTTGAAGATGAAAAGGCATTTATTTATCTTCGTGGTGATAATATTCATTTCAGTGGTGCCGGTACCATTAATGGTAATGGTCAAGGATGGTAAGTTTTACAATCATCATTCATGATGATGATGAAATAGAATCTATTCAAATGTGAATAATCATGATGGTGGCATATTGCTGTGAACATCTAATAATAGTATTTTCATTGATAATAATGATTAGGTACGATGCCGTGAATCGTAAAGCTCCTCCTCTTTTCAAGCCTAGAGCTAGCAATTCTTATTTTGGTGGATTCTCTATTGTCAAGGCACCCCGTTCTCATTTTAGTGTCAACAACTGTGAAAATGTTGTCTTTGACAATATTAATATTAATACTGTCTCGGACGATGAAGAAAAGGATGCCCATAATACCGATGCTTTTGATGTTTCTGATTCGACCGGTATTGTCATTCAAAACTCAAAGATTGTCAATGGTGATGATTGTATTGCTGTCAATGGTGGTATGTTTATTATATATAAAGTCATTCACTCATAGGATACTCCAACATAACATAATGATAATGATTCTGCCTTTCTAAACCACTTTTTTTTATATATATTTTATTTCATTGAATAATAACAACAATAGGTGCTCATAATTTGACTGTCACTGGTTTGGATTGTACTGGTAGCCATGGTTTCAGTGTCGGATCCCTTGGTAAAAAGAGTGATGAAGTAGATGAAGTATCTGATCTCAAGTTCATTTCAAATGTTTGTAATGATTGTCAAAATGGTGTCAGGTTTGTTGTTATTCTTTATAATTTGATCCTTGCTGTCGTTGTGTAATATAAAAATTAAAACTAAAATTTCATCGCCGTTTTTGTTGTATAATAGAATCAAGACATGGTCAGGCGGTCAAGGTTCTGTCAAGGGTATTGTCTTTGATGATATTGAATTGAATAATGTGGAACATCCTATCCTTATTACTACGCATTATTGTGATAATCAACAACAAGAATACTGTGATGGTGAAGATTCTCATTCTCTTACAATTAGTGATGTGAGCATTACCAATATTCGTGGGTAAGTTGTAACAGCTGACGAGACTTGTAAAAATAATTATTCATGTATTTAACTTTTTCTTTCTTGTATATTATATATAGATCTGCTTCTCAAAAACAACATCCTATTGTTGACATTAACTGTTCTAAGGATACTCCTTGTACTGATTTTACTCTCTCAGAGATTGATATCACACCAAGCTCCAAGACTGAAGATAATGTTTGTATCAACCTTAAAGGATCGGACAAGATTTCTTACTGTAACTAAGAAAAAATAGGAAACAATACAATACTGTCTTTTTTTTTCATCTTCCGATTACTTTCCCTTTCTATGATTATATCATTTTTGTTACATTTATGGGATGCTAGAAGAATGTGTGTTGATGATTTATTGTTTAAAAAATGACCTATCCATTCGTCACTTTTCCCTATCCACTACTCCTTCCACGGGATCACTTCCACTCTTTCTTTTATATATATATTATGTTAAACAGTGAAAAATAAATGATCTTTTATAAATATCCAAAAATATTATGCAACAAGAGTGAAAGAATTATATTTAATAAATATATACAATGGATAAACTGTGTTATTGAATTTAACAACCTTTTACATATTATGTAGGTAATATCTATTATTTTATAGACAAATAAAGTGTTTGTATCCTCCACAGTAATATAACAGGCGGTATATATTATGTTTATTATATTTTCTATTAAAAAAAAGAATGATATTTACATTTGTTTGCTTCTAATTAATATACAAAACTCTATTGAATAATAAACTCCTTTACTCTACTATGGACAACATCTCCAAAAATCGAGCTTAAAATTTCATCTGGATCATCTGAACTGAGATCTCCATCATTTGGATTTCCAAGATAATAAATACCAATGGCCTTGTGCCGTTCCTTTGTGCCGTTTGCAGCATCCGCATATAACTTGATAACAGGGAGGAAATAGTGATGTGTATAACCATAAGAAAGACATAGTGATGGTGCTTTCTCTACCTCGTCAACAAGTAAATTATAGTATTTGAACAAAATAGGCAAAATGATGCATTCATCACAATCTTCAGTCAATGAGAGTAGTCTTGCTTGCATGACGGGAGCACCTTGTGGTTGATAATAATGAGTGGCGTAACGACCTGAAATATTTTTCATTTTAACTGCCCAATCTATTAAAGCACTCTCCTCTTCAACTGTACTGGATTGACCTTTTGCTTTCCGCCGCTTCTCAAAATTATCAATCTGTTGGTCCCATTGATATTTGTCGTGAGATAACGGTGAGAAGCATCCAAAATCATACGGTGCAACCGATAGCATCTTGTAGTATTTGGTTGAAATGTGAAGAAGCATATCATCACAGATAGAATGCTGGGATCGAAGCCATGTGGTTGTGGCGGTAACACGTGTATCGAGATGCTTGCCAGAAACACCAGTCCATGAAGGTAGATTATGATTCTTTATTGTATTGACACGAATTTCCTCGCCGTAGTTAAAGAGGTTCGAACCAAAACAAAGAATGGATAGGTCATGTGTTGCAATGGTCCGATAAAAGTGATGGAAGGTTGTTTTAATATCGATTTCATAGTCGATTTCCATATTTTTAAACATATCAGGGAAAATGTTGGCCAAAGAAAAAATTTTGTCATGCTCCTTTGAACTCGTTCGAAAATGGGCTTGACTGAGTGCTTGATTGACGCTTCCTCCTCCTTGTTGTTGATTAGCAAAATCAAGCATCCATATTGAAAATTCATCACCTGAGGTAGGTATATCGCATGTATGAAAACTATGTTGCCAGAAATGAGTGTCTGTCCCAATTACCAATATACGTTTTGATGACATTGTTTCTTCTAATGTCCAACTTCGTTTCCACCAAAGTGATTTTTGTGCCATACAACGCCGAGCTTTGGTGCTTGCTTCTGTGTCGTCATGCACTGGGTTGATAGTATCAAAATCTTTTGGATCATAAATATGGACTTCAGGTACAATGGCCACAGTATAACACGCATTACTGTAGATCTTATGCATTTGTTTGATTTCTCGTAGTTTGATTTCATCGTCAGATTGATCAATGCATATTTTATCGTACCACAAATGTTCGATTTCGAAATCTTTACATATTTGTTGAAGAAGCTCTTCGTATGTCACACTTTTTATAGTAGCCTTGCTCCTGGTGGATGGTAAAAACTGGACTTCGTACTTTTCTTCTTCCGTAAGTGTCATAGTGGTAAGGTCCCCATTGTTCATATCATATCCTTCAACAATACAATGTCTACTCTTGTCGGTGCAATCATATTCACCGTTTTCTTTTTGTACAACATCTCCAGATTGTTCCCAAACATAGGAGAGAGCACAATAATCGGTTTCTACTTCCTTGCCTGGGACTTTCTTCCAATCTGAAACACGAATGAGGTATGTGGGTCGATATTCTCCTGCAGTGGCATCACGCCGATACTGTGTAGTATCCACTAGATTTAGTGATCTTTGGTTGCGGCAATAGGTAATATACATATTTCTTATTTAAAATTTTCATTTTTTTTAGAAGTTATTATCAACGCAAAAATCACAAGAACGGTCTCAAAAAAAAAAATTGATGATAGTTACCTTGATTTCACTATTTTTTGTCCCAAAGCTGTTTCGTGATATATCAAAAAGTTACTTGATATTAAATAGGAAAAACAATAGCTTAGTATTAAAAAAAATACTTCTGATAATGGCTGACCAAAAAATAATAATAATAAAAAAGAAAAAAATACGAGAATGAACGTTTAGAGCAATATAAAAGCAAAGATGACATTGCAATTGTTCGCTAAGCCCGAGCTACACGTACAACATTTGACTAATCCTATTTAGGAATACTGTAAAAAGTTCAATTCCTTCATCCTGAACCTGGATAGAAGCAACATGTGTTATATACGGATGATGTTTAGCTCATTAAAAAGGCATCGAGGTATTGTTGAATATTGACCTACTAATCTATCATTAACTACTTGCAATGCAGCAAAGAATAAATACATAATATAATTGTGAAAAAAAAAGAGAAACCATGAATATATAAGGTTATAACATTATTGGATTTTTCCTAATACTTCGCGTGCAACATATTTTCGTTTCGCGTACTAAATAATTTTTAACTTCGCGCATTTTATAATACAAATATACAGGAAATTTGCGAAGTTAAAAAATCACCTTCAGTGAAATTGAAAATGCATGGGCGCGAAGTAATAGGAAAAATCCTATACATGGTGATGTTCATGTACTACAAGGTGATACAGAAAAAAAACTTATTAAGCAGCACTCTTTTCAAATCAAATGTGAACCTAGTTTTTGCAAGTACGTAAAACAATTCTTTAGGCTTAAGCTCAAAAGTGTTTTTTATATATCGTAACAACATATATGTACTCCTATGTAGATGAAAAAAAAAAGCCTCAATCATTTTTGTATCACCAAGGATTCGTAGACTGGAATAAAATAAGAGCAACAGCTGGTGATACAATGTTTCCAAGGTTTTAAGGCGCACCTAAAAAAAATTAATGTCGCATTTTCCCAAAATCAATGATGTTCCAAAAAAGGAAAGCGCTGTATATTTTGTATTATAAAAATTAATTCTTGCGACATCAATTTTGAGAAAATGCGACATTAATTTTTTTTAGGTGTGCCTTAAAACCTTGGAAACATTGTATAATGTTTGCTGACACAATGATGGTGCCAAAGGAACAACAATCAACTTCAAATTACTATTCTATGATAAAACTTTTTTCGTCAAAGCATATAATATATCAAGTCCCATAAAATTTACATAAACTTTTTTTTTGTGAAAGTATTCTATCCTAATGTAATACTACTAAATGATCATCGCATTCTTGGACGCATGGTGAAGCGCTCACTTTATACGTATTGTAGAAATTAATAGTAAGAACCAAAAATCCCTTTTGCCCGAATAATGCCATTATTAAAAAAAAGAGCATTGATGCTTTAAATGTAATAATAGCTTATCCCTTCAACATTGATATTAATGACAGTAACAACAAGGGTGATATTCATCAATGGGCATCATGGGAAAAAAACGTTTCCAAACGTGTTGAAGCGTGCAAACTGTTATTTCCTCATTATTGATGCTTATTTCTCTCTTCAACATAATTAACATCAAATACAATAAAATATTCTGGTATTACTTTATTACTATCAATGCGTATAAATTATTCATTTATTATTATAATAATTAGCATTTGCATATGCTATATGTGAATTTGAAAGTGAAACTGGTACTTTTTAATAAAACAGTATGCTTTTATACTTGTTCTTCTTTCCTTTCACCTTTAATTCTTAGGTGTGTTACAGTCAGACCCCGTTTCTTGCAAGGACGGAATTTTGCCAATTTGGTTGCACGAACCGGGGTTTTGAAATAAAGAGGGTCTGGCTGTACTTGCGTGATTACTACCAATATAAGTAGTATTTATGGTGTCGACTTTAATGACTGCGAGTATGATGAGCTTATTGTTCCTACCTTTGAACGTGTTGCTCATTCACCCCTATGACGGACGACGTAATTATTGCCTTGGTTAAGCAGTCTGAAACAGGTCAAGAAGCAATCAAAAACGATGAAGGGAGGTTATTGAACAAGTTCAGGAAATGACATTGAAAGAAAGTATAATAGTTATGTTAAACTCTGTTCTTACGATCCTTGACGAGGAGAAATATCATAATGTAAAAATCAACTCCGTTCCCTTCGTGGTAGTTTGACAAGACATACACAAAAGCTACAAACAATTTTAAATGATCGCTTTCTCTGTAAAATATTTTTAAATAAAACAATGTTATGGTGTCTGTAATCTACCTATATACAGACTGGTATATTTTTGTTTATTGTGTGATTAATATCTAATATATAATATATAACTATAAAGCATATGTTTCACCCTGGATAGCAATGCAAGTGGATTTCACTGGAGTTACAAGTTGCAGAATTTATTATGTTTTTCTCACATTTCCCAACATAGAAAGGCTGTGTGATGAATTTAAATGCATTTAAATGCCAGGCTCACATTGAAATTTTGGGGTTCACATTTAAATGGATTTAGCGGCATTTAAAAAATTTATCCTCTGAAGTACATATTCTTGCAAAAGCAAGTTTGGGACGCAATACAGTCATGTTTTTTTAAGTTTGATGTTTATTAAAACGAGGAAACCCCCACCCTATCCCTCAGTTGGTTGACTATGTCAAAAGACCCAAATGTTTTTGTTGTTTAGAAGGAAAAATTGAATGACTAAAGGAATACAATTGTGAAGGGCTAAAGGAATACAATTTGTGGATGACTTGAATGGCCTGTAGAACGTAAAGGAATTGACTATATTAAAGAGCTTGAAATACACGAGGGCGCAAAGAATTTGAGGACGCAAAAGATAGGCCACATGTTTCAAAAGGGAATCGATACAGAATGTGGGGGAGAGTCAGTGGTGATCAATACATTATAATTTATCAGTTATTACACTTTCTGTATCAAAAAAGTAACAACTTGTATTATTACTATATAGCCTTTTTATGAATATGACTTTGATATAACTGACGTTCATGGTATTCCGAGCAGCTGTATTCAAGATTTTTGTGACTCATATGGGACCATTAAACTTGTTTACCGTGATATCAAAAACCTTTGTAAGCTTCTGTTCAACTATGAAGAGTTTTGGGACGATACTATACTTTTGCCTGAAACCTGGGAAAGAAATGGGGAGCGGGTCGTACAAGATATCTTCACAGCAAAATGGTGGAATGACTTACAGGTAAGAATGTTTGTGCAATAACTTTTATAGTATCCCAGTATTAGTATCTTAACATTACTTTCTGCTATAGGTAAAAATTCCAGTAGGTGCAATTGTCTTGGCCCTAATGTTATCATCGAATGAAACCGTAGTTACCGGTAATAGCAGATCCTTTGCATATCCACTATACGTTAAGCTTGGTAATTATTCATTTGCACAAAAGATAAAGTACTTTTTAATCTTTTTTCTTGCTTAACTAAAATTATACATCATTTACTAGGGAACACACCAAAAGACATACGAAATAAGGGGACGAACTGGGCTAGCCGTGTGTTAGCATACTTTCCAATTCTCCACTGCCCAAATAACAATAACAAACTTAGGCAATGGTGGGCGAGCATTAAGTGCTGTATTATTCATCATTGTTTACGAAGGATCCTTTCGCCGTTTGCCGATAGGGAGCCATACAGGTATTATATAATAAAATCCATGAGACTGTAAAGATAGCACTAACATCGATTCTTGGTTTTTTTAGTACTATTCAAATGAAAGGGCCATACAACAAAGTATATCAAGTGGTTCCTACTTTAGCTGCGTATATTACTGATTTACCTGAACAGTAAGTAGCAACAACCTATGACTTTATAATATTCTCCATATTAATAGATTCTATGGTTCCTCAGACGCTTAATGGCTGGAGTGAAAAGTGGCATGGCAATGTATTCATGTCCTCGATGTTGGACTGTCACGACAAATTTCCATTTACCCTTTTATAATACAAAGTTACGAAAAAAAGGTACTATGGAACAAATCTGTAAAACTGGATTGACTCTTATTGAAGCTGGAAAGGAGACCTTATCAAAAAAATTATCCAAAAAATATTCAGCACATGTGGTGGATGTAAGTTTGATTTGCTTTTTTTTTTTTAAAAAAAAACAATAAAATTTAGACTTGTTTAACGGTTCTATGTATTATATTAGAATGCGTTTGATTCGGTGCCTCATTTTTCGATATATGATTGTCTTCTGGTGGATACACTCCATCTGCTTGGTGGTGTATATACTCACTTAGTAGTGTGTGTGTACAAAGAATGCTTACCCTTGAAGAAATCGACAAAATCGACTTAAGGTACTGATTGTATAAGATTGTTATTATATTTTTATACCTAATAATGTTTATAATGCACCTCTTTTTAAATCTACAGAGCAAAGCATCTACCACATATCCGAGGACAGAGGACCTTCCCATCTGGCTATATGGATTGTAGTATTACAAATCCTACTTACATGGAATTGAACCATCATTTAGCAGTATGCATTACCTACTACAGTATATTATAATTAGAAATTGGATGAGAAACGGATGAGTAATTACAATTTTTTGTTTTATATAGATTTTTTTATGCTTGATTCATGACAAAGTATCATCGCAAACGGTTCTCTGCTTACGGCATTTCATTGATTTTTTTTTATCAAGCTACGGCCAAAGAACATTCCACCGATACTATACAACAAATGCAAGAATCACTCAGGTTGTATAATTTGTATACTCCAGCAATTGCTTTACGTTCAAAGGTATTTTTTTTTCATTAAGGTATATATAAATATGTTCCTTTGTGTTTTTCTGTGACGTTAACATTATTATGTTTAGTCAAAATTATATTTTCCGAAAAACCATTCACTCTGGAAATACGCAAAGGATATTGAAATGCGTGGTGTCGTATCCTCATACTCTACCGAAGCTTCTGAAAATCAACATAAACAGGATGCAAAGTAACCTGCAAAGAGAAAAAACTTTAATAGGACAGTATATACTAGCCAGGTAGTATTCACTTTCCAATCTTATATTATAATTTTCATGATAAAAATTGTGGATACAAACATTAACTGATGATACTAAATAATGTGTCAAAATCGATCTTGGTTCAATTTTCTTCATTGTTAACTGGGAATTATGAAACTGCATCGATTTCTGATGAAGATATTTAACTTATAGATGGGAAAATTTAAAGCGCGCTACGATGCTTTCTTTGATACAGATGCTGTGCGTCGAAAGAAGATAAATACAGAAAAGTCTCGTAACAATCCAGTTTGCTTACAATCAACAAAAAAATTAAGTGCCCCAATAAACAAAGGACGACCGATCAGCATTGTGAAAATTCAAGATCAGGAAGTATTATTTAGAACCCTTGAAATACAAATACGTACCTATCTAGAAACAGATGTTATGAAACGAATTCATAGACGACATGTAAGAAATTATCCCAAACTTACTAGTAAATCGGTTAGTATTTTTACCTTTATTATATTATATAATGGAAACCTTTATGTTCTTAACAGAAACCAATGTATTTTGAAGATCAAGGTTTATACGCTACTAAAACTGCAGAAAAAGTCGACTGATGATGGTGAACTTTACACGGAATAGTTTAGAGCTAGTAGCAGCTATAGAAAGAGTGAATGGAGGGATTTTGCACAGATCGAAGGAGGCTATTATGGACGCTTATTGTTATTTTTTAAAATGAAATTTATCAAAAAAGACAAAAGTGTACTCAACCTAGAATTATGTCTTATTGAACCTTACATCCCGGTGAAGGATAGAAGAGAGCGCCACATACCACACATCACTGGAATGGAAATACTGGAAACATTACCTAGTGGAATACATGAAAAAGTAAAAGTAATTTCAATTGATAAAATCATTCGCCAAGTTCATGTTGCCCCCAATTATTCTACGAACAAGGATAAAAATGGATACTACCAACAATACCTACTGAATCACGATATTGATACATATAATTGGTCTGAAAACGAAGGAGTTCTATTAGATCCAGATGAGGATCTGATTACATGAGATGACGTAAAGAATGCTGGAATATTGGATCAATGATGAGTAGCCAGCTATCACACATTTTTTTTATCAAAATCGACATGTATAGTACTTCTACTTTAAGAAACGCTTCAGATATTTCAATCCAAAATCAAAATACATCTTTTTTTAATTCAATTGTAATAAATAGCATGTTGTTGACATAATATTTAAATTTATATACTGTGCAGTTCATTATATCAGTTATATGATAAAAACACTACACCTATTATTGCGTAAGCAGAGATATCATGTAAATTATAGTTATATATTTAAGCCTCTCTGGTCCTTTCTAAGGATATCTAAACTTTTCTAGAGTACCATTTCTCCTAGATAGGACAATTTGTCCTTCCTATTCTAGAAATCGCTAGCTAGAACAACTATGTCTCCTTTCTAAGCCTTTGTAAAGAAGGGGGGTTTCACCGATGCAGATGCGTATTTAAAACATATAACATCCATACAGATGCAGTATACTGATTCATAACTAGAGCCTTCATATGTAATTTTCTTCTCAAATCCAATTTATCCCCAATAATAATAATATCAACCTACTATAATACGTACCCCATGTTAAAAACTTGACCATATAAAATGTGAATAAAAATACACGTATCACTGATGTTTCTATTGATATATACTTTGTCATTTTTATTCTATGAAGACAAAATACAATATATAAACACTTCCTACGAAATAATATTACTTGTAACTACGCTTTCACTTTTTCAAAACTTATTATATTTACGGCACTTACGATGCTTTGTAATTAATTCGATTTGTTCATGATAGATGAATCCAAAACAGTGAGAATCTCGTATGGATGCTTTGGTTTTTTTTTCTTTCGTTTAGTCTGCTTTCTTGCATTGATTCAGTTGGATCTATCATTTACTATATTTTTTATTATTACGTATATATCCATCCTACTAGTCAAAATACGTTGTTCAGAACTCGTACCAATGGTTTCAAGAAAGCGGATAAGGAACAACATGAATGAGTAAAATGAATAATTATCAAGGTCCATAATAATACGTAGAATCTAGTATTTTTGTTATAGTAACTTTTTTTTTTGATATGCCAATATATTATAACTACTCTCAGTAATAAAAAGTAATTACTACATTAATGCACTGTCATCAGAATAATGGAGGAACCTGCTTGTCCTGATAATTCTCTGCCGTTCCTTCACTCAAAACAGTTTTATTATTTGGTTACAAATTGATGTTTCTATCAACCATGAGTTTCAATATAATCAGCACGCCAATGATGATTGGATCAACATATCAGTAAGAGGTATCATCCTGTGCTACAGTTTCAGGATGTGATAAAAATAAACTCTTGCTGATGCCACTTTTACTATCGCTATTTGTACCCACGCTTTAATCCTTAAAATCTAGAACCACATCACTAAAAAAAAAGGCCCTTTTCAACCAAAGCGAAACATCATCGTGGCTAGTCACTTTTTATTGGATACCCAATAAGTAATATGTATATTGTATTAGAACAAAGAAGACCATTTGAGAAAAAGGAAAAGGATCCGAAAATTTCAAGTAATTTGTGGATAGTAATCATTGATAGATATTCCTAGTTTCTAATGGATTGGGATGAAATTTAGGGCCACATTGAAAATAATAAGGGCAAATCCGTTTAAAAATATACACCTAAAAAAATTACAATAGGACCAACTGGATTTGCTAACTGAGTGTTTTATTCCTGAAAAAATAAAAATCGTAATCCTGGAGAAAGTAAAGAATATAATAGCCGAGAATCAGATTATCTCAAAATGGATTCGTATGAGATGCATATATAGGATACACAGCAGTGGTTTTTTTTAATGAATAAACAGACTCAATTGACTAAAATGGTAATCGCATTGTCAAAGCAACATTATACGTCATTTGATTCTGCATCTCTTTAAATATATAGCCAGTGTCTAACCTCATACACATCACATATCTCCTCCTCTTTCAAATCGTCAAGAAAGTCCAATAATACAATCATTATTTAGAAATGAGTTTAAATATATACTTTATTTTTTAATATGATTTGTATGCAATAAATAAAGGAAGAAAAAAAAAGTACCTGAAACTATTGATGCAAATACCTACACAAGTTACCATCCACATTCGTTGTCCTTATCCCGTCATTCTTTCTTGATCCGTATCCCCACACCATTGGGGCGAACAACACTCCTCGAAAAATAAATAGATAAGAAAAGCCATGATAACGCATGCCTTGTTCCATCATCATCATCATCATCCATATCCTGTTCGATCCGTTATCCTCTTTCCTCTTTCCAATATAAATATAACCGTCATACCTGGTCGGAAAGCCATGAGGAAGGAAAATATTTGTTTAGTACCATGCATCTAATTGAACATATCCCGGTTTCTAATGACAACATTTTTTTCCCCACACGATGTATATAATAATAACCCGCTTCGATGATCGAAAAATTGTGCCTACGTACCATTGTTATCATCACCATTTTCTTCATGATAATGATATTGATTGCCTGTAAGTTTTCATCCAATCCATCCAGTTGACCCCTGGTATTGCCATGTTTCTCCAGATTTACTGTAACATCTACAGAAAACCATGGTCCTTACACACACGTATTGGAATGATCATGCTTGAAGGTCGAGTGATACACATTGTAATATGCTAGCATGAGGCCAGAGTTGTTGTCGCTGCTGTTTTTTTCTCGTAGCTGCTAGTCCCTTCGTGGTCTAGATTGATAAAAAAAAAAGATGAGGCAATTTCCATGGGTAGGATCAATACAGGCTGTATTATGTTACTATGGAAAGAATCGATTTTCAAAACAAAGAAAGAGTCATTCGTCGTCGGTTTTAAGGTTGACAGTCCAAAGTCCAAATTGAAATGAGCTTTGTATGATAGTAATACGAGTGCGATGAGGTGATGACGCGTCTAAATATAAGCTGACAAAAGTAAAAGCTGGTCTCTTTTGAACCTGCCGTGTCAAGTTTGCATAAGAAAAAACGCCTTTGTAATAGTTTGTAATAGAAGTCTTTGTAGTAGGACAAGTGGAAGATATCGGTCTAATAGCACAGATGACTTGATGGCGATGACATATAGTAGTGATTGGTAATGGATTCATAGCAAGTGATGACGTGTATGTATAATAAGTAACTATGATATATGATATATCTATGAGAGACAAAGTTTTGCATGCAAGAGGAAGAAAGAAAAAAGGGGGTGGAACCAAAATCAGCATTAATCGGAAACAAGAAAAAAAATTCAGGGGCATACAAACACCCACCGTGTTGTTATGCTGGTCCTATATCCATAGAAACTTATATTGAAGTCTTGAAATCCTACATGGATTATTGTTATTGAATAATGTGTGATTCATGGAAGACTTTTTTTTATTTATTTATTGGATTTCATCCAAATATCTTGTTATTATATAATTACCCTGGAAAGACTGATAATAAATGAATCGGCGCTATGGAGAAATATGCTTGTACGCACCAAGATGAAACAAAATAGGTTTGGTTACGGAGTGCCTGTATACTTTTTTTACGCGAGAACAGATAGTATACTTCTTTTTTGTCCTTTTCTTTACGATACAATCATATCACTATATAATACCATATAACTAATACATAAAATAATCAGGCACTGGGTCATAAAATAAGCCACTATCGGATGTTTAATTGATAAAAAAAATAATAATAAAAAAAGAGCTCTGCTCTCTCTCTTTTTTTTTTTCTCTTTGACCAATATCAGAACACGATCATTCAGTTTTTGGAGATCTGGTTGCTTGATCTCCCCTTCACAGAGGTTGGGTTGTCAGCTCTTTAAAACTGGGTGGTTGGGGAACATAGATGGTGTACCGGTTGCGTCCTTGCAACGGGGGCTCTGTCGGGATTAACACGGCGTGTTTATGTTTCTTGCAAACTGGATGTCCGGGTTTTGGTGTTTTCTAGTGGTGAGCCCTGTCTTCATTCATTTCTCCATCCTACCCTGTTTGCGTCTGTTCTTGAGCAATACTCTCCAAATGAAGGATTACTGATGGATAGAGCCATTTGCTAGATTTGAAATTAATTTTTCTCATCAATATGCGTCTTGTCAGTAAATTTCAATATTGCACTTCCATTGTGTTTACTTTCAAGCAATTTTTTCCACCCGCCAACTTTGTTAGCACCCAATTCAATTAAGAAAATGATAAAAAAAACATACTTGATAAAAGATGATGTACTATTGTAAAAATGATGCGTCTTTTTTTTTCAGGTCCTTCCTTATATACTTTCGTTGTTTCATATTTATAATTTCATAATTTTTAATAAACTACATTATTGTTTCTTTATTATCATAAACATCAGCATAAAAACGCATTGTTTTTAACCGTTCCCATTTTCTGGAATGGCTTCCGAATGCACGGACCATGTCAATCTTTTTCTCTTTTATATAATTAATCTGACGTTTGATTATTTGATCATGAAAGAACAGACTTTATTAACAATAATAGACGGTGCCACGTATTTTTTTTTCTCTTTCATTGTGTTAGATCCTTTATCCTTTTTCAAATATAATAATATAATATTGATACATATTTCATTGGCTTTATGCACTGTAAACGAATGCATTAATATTGTCTCCATTTTGAACCAACGTGGACAACAGAACCATATGCTTATCTTTAATAGCTTATATGTATTGTCGTAATTAAATATCAAAATACGTATCAACATGAATATGTTTATATAATAAATCAACAATGAAGTTAAATTGGTGAAGCGCACTTGATACCATTGTAAAGTAAATCAGTGTACCAAGGTTCATAAACTAGGTGAAATTATGTGCCATCTTCTGCGCACACATCAGTCACACTATTCATGATACTCATTCATTATTATAGACAACGCATATTTTACTTATTACGTCACATAATAAATGGTGAAATGGTGCTTCAATTGAAAATATTTCCTTAATACCCACAGTGACGCTTTAATATATTATAATGCTGTGAAACAGATTTCATGTTTTTATCACGAAACATTTTTTATACATCCACCTAAAAATAAAATTAAATGTGCTATTCATCATCTCATATTTTTTATATTACAAAATATTTTTTTTATTCTGGTTGGTTGATTGTCATGTTTTCTAAAAAAAATTTGAGAGAGAAAAAGTGCTCCCTAGAAAAGAAAGTCTTGATGCCACAAACGCCACATACAACGCAGCTCTTAAACATTGTGGCGACAGCTGGTGTTCAAAGCTGACAGACAACACATAAAAAATAATGATTTCATGGTATAACAAAAAAAAAGTGGGAAACAAAATATACACATACATACAAAAACAAATTTGAGCATGACACCAAGCAATGAAGTGAAAAGAAAAAACATTTGATCCAGTAAGTTATTTATATTACATTAATTTGTTATATTTATTTATAACACTTCGACACTTGTATCAAGAGATACTAATATCATTTCACATATACTATGCATTAGATTATGGGCGAATGAAACAAAACAAAAGAAAATATCTTGGACGAACAGTATGTATGTGTGTCTATACAAATGACTCGGGCCGGTGTGTATGGTTAGGAGCCGATGAAGAGAGGTAGACCTGAAAAATTCGAAGACTATGGGTAACGAGGATCAACATCGACTTTTAAAGATACAGATCGACCTGTTTCATTTGTGTAGATCCATGTATGTATTGGTACATTCCACTTTATTATACAAAACAAACAATCCAAAAAAATATAAAAGAACAAGGTAAATAATATGAACGTTTCTGAAATAATGGATGGATTATACGGTTGTATCTATGAAATGATAAGCTAATTTGTATTACGCTTCATACCGATAGGAACTATGTTTCCCTCTGAGTCTTATGCAAACATATATAAATTACAAACAATCAAAAGAAAATGATCAAGGCAAGATTAACTTTTCCATAATATAAAGTATAGTAGTAGCTGCATGAGGATGAAAAGGTATATCTAATTTGAATTTCGTTTTATATATTATAGAAACAAAATGTTTCCTCTGAATCATATTACAAAGTATTCATAGATTGCTTGGTGTTATGCTCTTACTATTTATATGACGAACTATAACAAACTAATAATAACAATAAACCATAGTATAATCCCTCCCTTCCCGCAGATGAATGTATTTTTCTACCTTTTTATTGAGTTGATTAATGTATTAAAAAAATGGATGGTGAATTGTGTCTGAAATAGTTACGTATATAAAATAAATGTGTTGAATCTATTGAAGGCTCCTGTTAATGTGGTGCTTTTGTTTCTTCTCATCTTTTTCCGTCCAGGATACAACTTGTACTGTCATGGAATAAACATAATGACTTTAAATGTATATATTATTTTACCTAACTACTATAAAATTACATAGTTATCACGAACTCTCATTGTATATACTGGAACATTTTGTGAGAAAACGTAGTTTATCCCTTGATTGTTGTACTAATATTTTACAAGTGGGAGTATGACGTTTTCGCGGTTTGGGTGTTATGTGCCTGGTATTTGGTTTTGTTGCGTGTATTTTAATACTGAAGGTTCGAATTCAAAATAACACCACGAGCTCACGTAGAAAATGAAGAGAGATGTATATGACATGTATTTGCTTGTCTGTTTCTATTATCCACTGCATCATGAAAGAAGAACCAGTAGTTAAAAAAAGTACGACACACACTATTCACCTTAATACTATGATACCACTTTTCTGTTTCAATAAATAATATATCCTATTTGCATTACGTTATTATTCTTATTCAATAAAATGCTATTTTTATTAGGTATAGGATGATAAATAATCAATCAGTCAACAGGTGTTGGTGGTGCTCATTCATCCTTTTCAATTTATCATTATAAATATATATATAAAGAATAAAATCGTTGTTCATCCAATTTTTTTGACAGATGGTTTTGTATCATTGGTCCAAAAGCAAGTTAATTAAAGAAAAAGTAATGATTTTTTTAATATACTGAACAAATTCACATGCTTTTAAACTCATTGTACTACCATGAATTAAGATCATTTGAAAAAAAAATTCTACTGCGTTTAATCATCCAAAAAAGACTCGCATGGATGTATGAAAGAGTAAATGCACAATCACTGTAAACCAAAATATCAAGATATCCCGCATATTGCATTATGAGTTCTCCTTCTAATTCTTATAAGGCATGTGAGTCTAAATAAAAAAGAATCGACTGATATCTGCAAACCAAAGAAGGAGAAAGATCAAAAAACAATCACAAAACAATGATGATGATGATAGAAAAAAAAAAGGAGCCATGTTTTGTAGTAGTAGTATGTATGTAATGGTAGTAGTAAGTAAAAAAAAGGAGAAAAGGAGGAGGAGAAGGATAAAGAATGTATATATAAATATGTGTGTGTATGTTTTTTTTATAATAGTATGTGTAAAAAAGATAGATAGATAGGTAGATGAATGGGTGGAGAGGAGGAAAGAAGAAGAATAAGGGGGGGGGGATCGTACGTTCGTATGATGGCATGCTATTTACACAGAATTACGCCGCGTCAAAGTGATAGGGATAGGAGAAGAAGATTCTTGTTTTTGAAACAACCATCCATTATAATTATTATTTCTACTGTTCTGTTGCGAGGATCGAGTCTGTGTTATTGTAGGTCGAGGTTTGATCCTATAGACAGATCTTCTTGCTCGTCGTTTTCGAGATGCATGACGCACAGTCGTTGTCGTTGTTGTTGTCGTCGTAGTTGTAGTTGTAGTAGTAATGGTGCTTTTGCTAGGTCTTATAGGAGAAGGAGAGGAGGAAAATAAAAATGGATCATCCTCATCCTCAAGAGTATGAGAAGTAGAAAGAGGAGTCAATATCTTTTGTTGTTGTTGTTGTTGTTCAAGCATAGTGGATTGTTGTTCGTCGTCGGAAACAAGATTCCGTCCAGCGAAATCATAGGAACCCGGTAATGAAAGTCGACGATGATGATTCGTGGATGATATGGAATGATGATTGTTAAGATGTGTGGGTTCTTTGTCATTTTCTGCTGATAATGAGGTTGTTATTTTTAGGGTATCTGGATCATGGTGATTTATTGTTGTATTAGTCGTTGTTGCCACGTGGTCCACCATTAAATTACCCAATGCAAATAAACACGCCCATGCCACAATCCCTGTCATACTGGGTACTGTCGTTGTTGAAGAAGAAGTATGGGTATTGGATTGATCAAAAAGAATGGAGACAAGTGCATGGGGTATATGTAAAATAGGTACAAGAAATAAAGCACTAAATGATGTCATGGATGTAGAAGATACTTGTTCTTCTTGTTGATGTGGTTCAGCTAAATCTCTTGAAAGAGAATCCACCAATGCCATAGAAGAATCTAATCGTTTAAATGATTCCAATAATAATGAAGTCCTTTTCTTTTTCTTGTTATTCTCTCTCGTTGGTGGTAATGCAAAGGTTGGACAAGAAAGGGGTCGGGTAGAAGCGGAGCTTTGTAAATTACTGCGACGATGTAGAGAAAGTGGTGACGATGGGAAAAGCGGTGATTTTTCGGTCGTGGAAGACGAAGTTTCTTCGGTGGTGGTGGGGGAACATACGGTTGACTGTTGTTGTTGCATAGGTGAAAAAGGCATAGAAGAAGAAGAAAGAGAGGAGTGAGTCAATGATGAAGTTGTGGATTCCATGGATGTTTGAGACGACATGCTGTCATTGCGTCCATGGAATGACGATGATGGTCTTCTGGGTCGAGGTAATCGCGATGTATGACGAATGGAGCAAGTACTTAATGAACTCGTTGGACGTGGGGGTAAATCAGCGGCTGTGAATGTAGTTGTATGTGTGGAAGAAGAAGACGCTATTGTGGATGATGAAGGGTGATGGTTGTTGTTTTTATTCCATAATTTGCCTCGTTCATGTTCAATGCCATTGACGGCATTATTGGCTTCTTGTATCAAGTTGGATAAAATACCAGATATTCGATCAAACGAAGCTTCATCTTCGTTCGAAGAAGAAGATCCATTAGAATGATCTAATAAATCATCTGGTCGAGTCAAAATGGTATGGCGTCGTCGTTGTCGTTTTGTTTCGTTTGAATTGTCAGTCGTTGTCGTCGTATTCGTAGTAGTTTTAGAATGGTTCTTATTGCTTAATGGTAAACAGGGTGTTGACGAAGAAGGAAATGGTTCTGGTAATTTTATTGTATTGTTATTATTATTTGGATGATCATGAAAAAAAGGTACTTGTTCGTCTTGTTCAGGAGGAGGTGTATTCTATAGGATGTGAATCAACAATTGGATACGTTCTTTTGAGATATATTTCAAAGAATAAAAAAGGATGTCTTACCATAGCACTGACCAACAGTGTCGATATTATAGATTAATAAAAAAAAAGTAAAAGAAAAAAGAAAAAATGGGGGAAGTGATATGTGTTTTTTGGTTCGTGGGATAAAAGAAAAAAGTTTATTAAAGAAAGCAAGAAAAAAAAAATGGGGCAAAGAGGAAGAGGTTTTAAAATAGGAGGGGAATGTGTTTGTAAAATGTGTGTTTGTAAAATATGCGTGGTAAAGTATGCGTATACACTTTTTTTATGCCTGCTTTTTTTTTTTCATAAGCCAGCCAAGTCAAGGCCAGTGTATGGATTGGTTGGGTTATATATATATAAAACCATCTCCGAAAAAAATCACGCGCACCGCGTGTATTTCTGTATATGTTAATAGTAATAGTAAGCTTCTTTTTCATGCAATTATTATTATCATTACCTATTGTAATTAAGCCACTAGCCATGCTTCTCCTTTATTATTGATGATTGTGGGATGAAACAAAATATTGCTGTCATCATCACACATCGTAATTTGAGTCAAGATGCCATCATTTCGAACGATGACAGCAACAATAATAACAAAATGGACGATCTTTTTTTTCTTTCACACATCTTTCTTTATGATCGATACTCCCCCTCCTTCTTTTATTATATCCTACTGTTTGGGTAATTTATCGACATGGTTAAATATATGCGTGAGTAAATCCCTCGTGAAAAACAATATAAAATAATGCTTATATGTGAGTCTCTTTCTTATTAACTTATTTCTTTCTTTTACACAATATACATTCATTTCATTTTATTATAATTATAATTATATAATTTTAGGCTAGATCTTTTTTATATTAAAATAACAGTAAAAACAAACAATAAAGAAATAATATAGCTATATTAAGGTGGGCTTGATTGTCTAATTTTTTTTTTATTGTAGGAGATTATAATAAGGAGTGTATCATTGTCAATGGCTCGAATACAATAACAATGGATCATTTATATATAAAAATATATAAAATAGGTGGTCAAAACACACACACACACACACATATATATATATATCATTTGGGAAATCATATCATTTATTATTTTATTATGGAGAAAGAATCGTGTTGTTCAAAGTATTTATATAGAACCAAACACATGCAGTCTTATTTTTTATAGTATCACAATAGCAAATTAGTAACTTATCGTCTATCTCCCTTTACTAGCTGGGGAGTTTTCTTTGACTTTTGGTTTTTATTTCTTTGTTTATATTGAATTCAGGTACCTTTTAACTATTTACTTATTTGTTGTTCTATCCATGGCAACGAATCAAGGTAAAAAAGGGCTGCATCCATGGCAACGCAATATACGTATTATATATAAAAAAAAAGCGTAATATAAAAGATAGATTTACTTTGTGTCACAAACCAAACCTTTTTTAGTTCTTAGCATCGTTTTTATTATAATAAACGCCCTTTCTCCTTATTTTTCTTGTCCTACCCACCCCCAAATTATTTTGTCACCAAGGCAACGATCACTTTTTTTTTATTGTAATACACACATAACTTGGTAGTGGTAGTAGTTGTTTTGTTGGTTATTATTATTATTATTATTTTTTCTTTCCTTTTTCCTTCTTCCTCTTTCCTCTTTACCTTCTTCTTCATCTCTCTCTCTCCATTCATCAAAACTCACCTCTCTTTCTCTCTCTCTCTTCTCCCTCCCTTTCACGGGAAATGCATTCCTTCTTTGTTCCCTTTTTGATGACCTATTAGTATATTATTTATTTTTTTATAGAGAAAAAAGAAACCACCAACAACCATAATAATAATAATAACGAAGACTTTTATCTCTTTCTATTCATTCACTCATCTCCATTATCAACAAAAAACGTATTCGTGGAAGCAATCTATTTAATTTTCATTGCTTTTGTTTTTTTTCTCATTCCAAACCTCTTTTTTTACTTTTCAAGAAAAAAACACGAAAAGAAAAAAAAACACAAATTCTATAGTGGTCTTCATCTCTTTCTTTCTCCATCTCCTTTCCCTTTCATCGATTTGTAAAACCCATCCCATTCCTTCTCACTTTTTAAACTAAAAAAAAACTCACACCTAATACTTTACATATATTACATATTCAACCTTACATATATATATATTTATACCTCTTTTTTTTCTTTTCTTATTTTCAAAACAAACCCTCCCTCTTAAAAAAAACGGAAGATATAATTTTTTTATTATAAAAAAACCTTTTTGTAATGATTTCCTCCCCACGTTCAAGTATTCATAACCAAAAAGCAAAGGTAAAATGAACGAATATCACAATACATAATGATTATTGAATAGGGAAAAAATAACTAATCATCAATATATATATTCATATATATAGCTTGCTGCAGATTATAATGATTTGCTTAAACAACTTTCATCTCCTAAAATGACAGTTGTTGGATGTTATTCAATAGGAGAAACGATCGGCGAGGTATAAAACACTATTTCTCAATAATCTTCACCATTTGAATATCCATATTAAAAAAAACGCTTTTTATTATTAGGGCACCTATGGTAAAGTCAAATTAGGTGTTCATCAAATTACCGGTAAACGAGTCGCTATTAAAAAGATCAGCAAACAGCATGCTCCTTTAATGGCTCGTGAAATTCATCATCATCGTCAACTGCGTCATCCTAATATTATCACTTTATTTGAAATCTTGTCCACCGAAAATGCCATCTTTATTGTTTCTGAATATTGTCCCAATGGTGAATTATTTGATCTTTTAACAGAAATAGGTCGTTTTACAGAACAACGTGCTCAAGCTTTCTTTCGACAATTGGTGGATGCTATTCGTTATTGTCATGAACGAAATATTGTTCATCGGTAAAAAAAAATCACTTTTTCTTTTAAATATACAGTTACTTTTTTTTATTGACTGAATAACTAATGCAATCCTATCGATATATAGCGATTTAAAATTGGAAAATATTTTATTAGATGCTGACCAAAATGCAAAGATCTGTGATTTTGGATTTGCACGACATGCAGAAGATAAACAATTATTGGAGACGTTTTGCGGTAGTTTAGCGTATTCTGCGCCCGAAGTCATCAGCCAAAAACGGTATACTGGTCCAGGTAAATTATTATCATGTATTATTTTTTTTATTGATAAGAGTGTCACTCATTTACTCACTCACCTAATTTTGCCTTTTTATAATAAATAGAAACGGATATTTGGTCCTTGGGTGTCATTTTATATACATTATTAGCGGGTGAATTACCATTTGATGATGATAGTGAAATTATAATGCGACGTAAAATTATTGGTTTGGATTATCATATCCCATCTTATTTCTCATCAGGTAAAAAAATAGCATTGTTTATTATTTGTTTTGTTTGAGAAAGCTCTATTTTTCAATTGTTTATGAACCAACCCCTTGTGTGTGAAAAAAAAACCATCCCTATTGTTTCTAACGATTAAACTTTAAATGGTGTTACAGAGGCTTACGATTTGATTGATAATATTTTAAAACTGGATCCCAAAGAACGATTAACCATGGATCAGATTGTCAACCATCCTTGGTTAACCATGATTATGGATGATGTTGACCAAGTCGAAGCAGGGCATCATGATACAACTGAAAACGACCCAACAGATGATTGTGCTAGTGTTCCTTCCACGCGATATTCCACTTATTCCGAAGTCGATTCTTTATTTTCGGCACCCATACGTCATCAAGAAGAAGATGATTTCGATTTATGTTCAGAATTATCCAGTCCACGAAGCAGTACCAAACCCGGTACACCTTTATCGAGTCAGTTTTATCACAATTATAACAATTCCACAAGTCGTCCATCTTCAATTGTAGGGTCAAAAACAATGGTCCCTTCACCATTGCAACAATCCTCTCAGTCCCATGAAAAACCTCGATTCACGGCATCCCGTCCACCTCGGTTCTCTGCTCCGACTGTTAGTAGTCGTGCAAGAATCTCTCAACCTTTTTATACTGCTTCTTCGATTAGAGCTTCATTACCGAATCAATTACCTTCGTCTTCTTCAGCGAAACGAGGTGCTTTGTTTGCTCAACATCAATTGAATCGTCAACATCCAAACGCATATAATCAGTATCATCAGCAACAGGATGATGTATCTGCTATGGCACCTATTGAACAACGATTATTTGCTGCCTTAACAGCAGCTGGATTCGATGAAAGTGCTGTACGTAACATGCGACAATCTTCTGATGTTGGCAATGCTTTAGGTACTTTATGGCAAATGTTGATGGATAATTTAAGTAAAAATGAACCTCCTTCCATGATGGTCTCCGGTATGGCTGTTACGAAAAAGAAACACGATAGCATGGCAAAACATGTTTGTGTTGAGAAAGGAACACAAACGGATGATCTACCATTAGCACCTTCTCTATCTACTTCATCTTCGACTTCTTCACAATCCTCGTCTTCTGTATCCTCTTCTTCATTGAATCGAACGTCTGAACCATCCACAGCGACCACGACGACTCATATGAAGACTTCACCACCACCTACTACATCATCGACTTTGTCATCCATACATATTACATCTATAGAAGGACAACCCAAAGTCAGTGTGAGTAGTACTCAATCCGCACGTTCCATGGCAACAACGAATGGAACAAATAACAATGGTTGGTTTTCATCCGTGAAATCATGGTTTGGTACGAAACAGCAACAGCAACATCAACATCAATTACAATTGGAAGAACAACGGATTCGTGCTGCCAATGCTGCTTACCTTGCTCGAGAGATTCAAGAATCATCACCTGCTTATCAATCAGCTGGTACGAATCAACAGAAATACCGTCGTCATGTGTTGCAACTGAGCCAACCTTCGTTGGTCAGTCAAGTGGATCATTTCTCATATAACACCAATAACAGTAGTAGTCATGCTGCTACTGCAAGTCAGAATATGAGTAGTTCATTCGCACCACCATCACAGCCATCGTCATCCATGATGCCACCTTCATTAACACGACCTCAAGCAGCTCATAATAAACCCTCTATAGACAGTTATTATAAAGCAGGTAATGCTTTTGGTCCTGCAAGACCACCAACGGCATTGACATCACCTAAATCGGCTGTGGCCAATACATTATCGGTAGTGGCTTCGCCTTCACCCAATGCTTCTCCTGCTTCCACAGCTGTGCCCAGCAAGGCTGTAGAAATTGATGTATGTGAAAAACGATATGCCCAATACAGATCTGCCAATAGGTCAGTACCTCGGTCACCCTCACCTGAAAAGAAAAAGGCGGAGCAACCACCAGCTGCAGAGGAGCAACCTCCTATTGTGATGCCTCAGCCTCAAAAGCAACAAGTCCACGTTGTTGCTGCTAAGCCTGCAGCAACGCCACAACCACGTCCCTTGGGTATGGTGGCGCCAAAAAAGTCTCCTGCACCTACCATGACCACATCAACTCAGGTGGCACCTATTAGAACGATGAATCGATCTCCTTTTTCAAGTCCATCCAGTTCTTTGATTGAAGAAGAAGAAGAGGAAGAAGTATTATCACCTGCATCTTCTATTTCTACGGTGGAAACACCTGAAGAAGAAACTCAAAATGATCATATGCTTCGACCTCCTCCTGCTCCTACGCCTACTCGATCATGGCCTATGGTAAGTTTTGTTTATGTATCATCTTGGATAGATGAATAGATAGGATGTGATGATCTAACTTTTTATTTTAATATTGAATTAGGCATTCCGAGAAAACAATCATACAAATGTGACACCCTCCAAACGGTTTGAATTTGCAGCCCCTCGATCGCAATTAGGAATTTATAACGACTCGGGGCGCCGGAAGCCCTTAGGAGCCAAAGTCATCATAGAAGAAGAGGAAGAAGAGGAAGAATAAAACCTTCTTTTTCATTGACCTTTATTGATCAATGGCTTTATATAAAATAACTAAAAAAACACACATTTTTTTTTCTAATACCCAAAATATACACAAAAAACCTAATTCTATTTCTTCGTGTAAACTGTATATTCTCAACCTCTCCATCTCTCTCCTCTCTCCAGCACTACTTGACCGCTTTTTTATTATCAAATTCATTCATTACTACTATTATTATTATCACCTTTATCTTTTTATTTATTATACTATTATACTTTATTACTTTAACAAAAACAAAAAACCAGAAAAACTCAAAATCAAAAAATTCAATTCTTTGTTGTATACTTTATCCCCCCACCTCATCACTTTTTGTTCTTTTTTATTATTATATTAGTATTATTATTATCATTTTGGGTAATTCTCTCTCTTTTCTGTTCCGTTTTTTATTATATTCTTCCATTTTTTTAACTTTTGTTTTTTACTTCTTTACTTATTATTCACCCTCTTCTATAAACATCTCACATTCACATTCTTCTTTTTTTTATATACACTATATTATACAAATCAACAAATTTAACTCTCTTTTTTTTTTATTGTGAACTTATATTATATAGTGCTTTTGTAACAATAATCTTATATATTCAAATACTAAAGTCTCTTTTTTAAAATCCACTATTTACTTGATAATAAGAACACTTTTCAGTATTTCTATAAATAGAAATCCATCTATCCATTTCTAACTTTATGGTATAGAATGACTTAAATCCCACTTCTATTATCCTTTCTGTAGAATAATATCCTTCACCACATCCACAAGTTGGTGTATAAGAAAGAGTATGGTGTTTTATTTATAATATTACAAGACTTTGCCGGTATCTCCTTTTCGATATTCAAGTTTTTCCACTTTGACTTCCCCTTCTATCAATTTGTATACATATGTGACGACCACACTGGCTTGAATATCCATAAGTACAAAAGAGGGTATAGGATCACTAAAAAAGAATAGAAAGCAACATTGGAATCATTATTTTTTTTAGTTCACTCCTTCTTTCATCAATCCATCCAAAATAAATATATATATATATATATATATATCTTACGCTGTATCAGGAATAGAAGAATAAGCACCAGTAGCACTTCCAGGATTAATGAAAAACTTGTTATTACTTTCAAAAGCTTCAAATCGATGTGTATGACCTGATAACAAAACATCTACTTCCATTTGTCTTGCAATAATATCCAATGATTCTTGATCTCCCCAAGGAATGACTTGATGTCCATGTAATACACCCACACGAATATTTCCATGTGTTACTACTTTGGATTGTGGAAAGTTTGGATTCTATATATATAAATGCATTACGTACACACGTACAGCATATAGAATTTATTGTCAATATATATGTATATATTATAGATATAAACATACACATACTATTCCCATTCCTTTTTTTCTACCATGCCTAATTTTCTCAATTTACCTCATCGAAATCTCCCTTGACAACAATAATATCACCCGCAATGGTTTTCAAATAATCAAAAGTTTCCTTGTCACAAATGTTCCCCGTACAAATAATCTGTTGAATTTTACCGGGCACCTGTTTTTATTTTTTATGAAATGACCGTATAATATCAGTGCTCGTAGTTTTCTTTTATCAATGAAACTGAAAAACTCTTCTCCATGATGCCTATATTTTAAAAGAACAGTGGTATAGCTTACCAAAAGTTTCTTGAATTTGGCGGGTAAATCGTGCACGCGATGAGGAATATGAATATCACCAATAACAAGGACTAACTATAGAAATATGCATCCCCCCGGTTAAGTTTTAATAAAAATATTTATAATCAAATAATGGTCCATGTTTTTTCTTTCCCATCTATTCCCATCCACATACTACCATCTCTTTAATTTTTTATTGGATATATGTGTAGAAAAAGAGTTACAAAAAAAAACTCCCAGAGTTCTTTCGTTGCATGGACGTTTCATCTCGAAAATAAAAAGACCGACAATCCACAGAAAGGAAAATGCTTCGCAATAGACTTTTTTTTAAGTCGATGGCTATAATTCACTTTCATGTAGAATTCTGGTCTATCAGGTGAAAAGAAATGTTTATTTACATGAATAAATATTACTTTTATATATCAGCATCATGACGAATAGAGTCTATCACCACCGCTTCAAAAGCAATTACATCAAAAGGTGTGTGTATCCATGGCCTACACCTTTTAAATCAGAATTAAGCTCAGCATTGAGAGATATTGAAATCCATTGACCAGATAATGAGATAGAGTTATATGAGGAGAGCCTTTTTTTATTGTAGTCATGATTATTCAGCCTAGTAATGTTTACAATCGTGGACATGGATTGTTTTTTTTCTAAAAGTCCCTTACTATTTGTAATAAATAACATGGGTAAGTATGGATGATAAAAAACATCACTATTTCCAACGAATAAACACGGACGTACCAGTAAACACCGTGTCGTTGATTATTTAGATAGGTAGAAATGGACCGTATATTATGGCATATTCCTACTCAACACATTTTACATCATCTATTAAAACTATATATTTTATATGTCCCAGACATTTGTGCATTTAAAAGAGGAGGAGGAAGAGCAATCTAGCATTATCTTGTGTTTTATAAATTCAATACAACAGCAACATTCTAGCACATTATTATTTTTTTGGTGTTAATATTAAAATGACATGTGCTTTCATTATCAATTCATTTCTTTGATGATTACCCCACTACCTCTTTTATAATTGAAGATTCACATACCACAGCAAAAATTTTCCCATAATACGTGCTAGAGCAGGTTCTTTATTATCTATATCACTCTTAACCTGATACCCTATCATTGCCTACATTATTCATCAAACTAAAAATTTTATTAATACGGTAGTATTTTTACTATAATATATTAATGATATCCATAATACATTGTATATTGATATCACACACTATCCCGCACTCAACAATTAGTATAAGATAATATGGAGCATATTATAACGTACAATAAATAATAACGACTACTCTTTCAATAGTAATGACCGTTTTTCGCTTCATCTCATATGTATCACCTTAGAAAAATTAAATTCTAAGATGTGAAATAAATTTAACATATATAGAAAGATGCAAAATAAATTCAAATTTGAAAAAAAAGTCAAAAATATTCAAAAAAAATATATCCATATTCAAAAAGAATTCATGATATACACAAGGTAAATTCAGATTTGCCGCATATTGCATCTTAAAATATGTGAATATATTCTGTATATACGTATTCTGGATTTATCTTTCTAAATATAAATATAATACAGGGTGGTTACATACGTAAAAAAAAATGATATGCAGGGTTACAGTTTCAATTTCATTAACTCAAAAGATACACAAATATTGTTGCAGATGGTAAACACGTTTCTTTATATATTCATATGTAATATTTGGCCTAAAATTGCTTTCTTTATGGCTCGTTTTTATCTTCTATTTGCTCCGTTAACTTTTTTTCAACTACGTAGTATTGCATAAAAAGAGTAAGAAAGGGTATCATACAATACATTTCGTTTTTTTTTTTATTTTAACAAATTTGCTCCACGGCAAAAAAAAAAAAAAAAAGAAAAGAAAAAAAAGAAAGAAAGAAAGAAAAAAAAACACTCGAAATTGTAAATTTTGGGAAAATTCACAGATATAGGCAGTGTAGTTGCAAAATTAATTGACGCTCTGGTTCACGCAAAGGAAATAGTTTTCGCACATATACATAATACTATGCATTGGCTAGACAATAAAAGTTGTATTTGAATAGAATAGAAAAAAATAGATGAACACCACCATATCAATGTCACTATTTAACAATTACAAATTTTTACTACATCTAGCCACAAAAGTGTGATTAAAACCCAATAAATATATAGAATAATGTTAATGGAAAAAATACTAGCACTGACGTATTGTCATTATTATTATACCTTACTTACTGTTTAAAATCCATCATTTCAAAACTTTTCTACTTTTTTGGGATTGAATAAAGCTATTCTACTATTTGTATTCTGTGTAAGCAATTTTATAAGAATCATTGTAGCATGAAAATTCAAAAAAGCATCACTCCATGGAGACGACAGATTTTGAAAAAAAAAAAAAATATTCAATACCACATGCAGTATGTATAAAATAATGCTTTGATATATGTACACACTATATGATTGTACACGTAATCCCAAAAATATGATATGTGCATATGATTGTTGTGCAGGTTCTTAACTTGTCATGAGCCTCCTGTTATCATTAAGGTATTTCATACCCTGTATTTCCTGTAAAAGAAACCTTTATAATATTTTGTTTATACATAAAATATAAAAAAAACATGCCTTGAACCAGTATTGATCAAGTTATGATATTAATGATGATCTAGATTAATAATACTCATCCACCTCATGATTGTCATTTTGTAAAGAAAAGCGGAACAAGTTCCGATGTGTTGGTCCGTGCACTTTTGTTTCTGACTGAAACTTTACCCCTTAACTATAGTAGAAAAACTACATCCACTTATAAAAGTAATAATAATAATAAAAACCATACAATCTAATAATAGTAGTATATATGTATGCATATATAATAAACGCATTATGTTTATATGTATGTTAGCTAGTGTGCAATAAATAAGCTGTGTGTAGCAATATTATTCTCTGCCAAAAAAAAAAAAAAAAAGGTGAACAGCAATGGAAACGCTTGCCGTACATTTCTTTTTCTTCCTTATTCTTATTAGTTTTGAATTATCCACCATGGTTACCATTTCTTCTTTTTGCGCTACCACTCTATCAGCCACTGCCACTCCCACTTCCGCTGCTACCACAACTGCCATTGTTTCGTCATCCACTTCCGATATTCCCTCCGTTGCTCTTCCATCCTGATACCACTCTCATACCACCCTCCAAGAGGGTCTAGTCATTTTACGTGTGGACATTGCCCTTACCACCTCCACCAAACCCGATATTTGTTCTCTTCCTATGCTCCAGTTCTTCCTGCCGCTGTCACTCCAGCTTCTACTCTTCCACTTCTCCCTGTTGCTGCCGCTACTCCAACAACCCAACAACCCACTGTTGCTATTACTGCTGCTGTTGATGATGGTGCTGATGATGACGAAGTTAGAGAAGAAAACGACACAATTGTAATGATGATGATGAAGATGCCGAAGGAAAAAATAAAGAAGAAGAAGAAGCTAGAGGAGGTCAAGGTACTCTTGAAATCATTACGGTCTTTCAATGCTCTTCTCTTGACATTGAAATAACTTTATTTCAATCTGATTTGCTATTTTACTGATTTATTTAACCAAACTCTTTTATTCTCTCAAACTTTTCCCCTATAATTCATATACTCAATACTTCTTTTTTTTTGCTTACCATTCCATATCTTCATTTTGCTTCTACATTCTTTTTTATTTTCTTTTATTTATTTAAAGTATTTTCAAACTTTTTTTACGTTTATTCCACTTGGATCTTCTCAGGTCATTTCGAAATGAATGCCGTTATATTAATGTTCAGTCTGAGTATTTTGAATTATAACTATTTCAGTACTAAAAGAAGCTTTATACTTGAGCAATTAACTAATATAAGTTGTATATAAATATATATATGTTTCGCCGTTTCTCAAGCTGACGATTCTTAATAATGAATGCTTTATAATAATAATGATTCGTTCCTGTTTTGCGTGTATGTTTTTGCAAATGTTCTAGTATGAAACAGAATGTATTCCGATGATTTTGCACTTATCAAATATTCTCTGGTTGGAATAGTATTTAAGCGCAGGTCAACTTCACTCGATTATTATGGAGAATGTACGGATGCTTTGTACAAACGACAATGAAAACAACAAAGAAAAAACGATGATTGATTCAAATAAAATATATCCTTCTACTATAAAAACCCTATTGCTACCATATTGTTTTTTTAATAAAAAATGGTTACCATAATTACCACATTGACCATTTAAAGAGATAAAAAATTGAATGACCTACAATGTGCTTTGACAAAGTAATCACAGAAATTTTTGCATGTAATAAAGGATTCCAAGTCAAGCTATGATTTTTTTTAGATCTATTCATTTTAAAGCGATAAATCAAGCCCAATCAAGAAAAAAAAAAGAAAGCAAATGACAAACGGCATACTAAAATATGATACTTTGTTTGGCAGAAACTATATACAACACGAACTCTATAATAAATAGATTTAAATGCCAGAATTGTTGAATATCAGAATAATCATTTATTTGTTTTCCTAGTTCATGAAAAATACATTTATTCGTTAGCAGTATAACATACACACCATATCCTCAGCGTGTGTTTTTAAATAAGTACTGTTACCACTTAGGAATAAACGACTTTTAGTTGCTGTAATGTATTGGTTAGTAGCGCGTACGTGATATAAATATTTGAAAGCTAAAGCAACAACTGAACGTATACTTTTTTTATCTGTTATGTCATTTTAGAATAGTTGCAGATCTTTGGTTGAATTGACTCCATTTTTAAAGGAAAAGAGTGAGAGATAGCGGACCAGTGGCACAGAGATCTCTCAGCTAATCTTTGCTTCAGAAGGGTTTTGTGTGCAAAAGTTGGTAGGTTTTCGAACCCGCTTCAAATAGAAAGTAACCTAGTACTTCCTTTGAATTTTAATTCACCCCCTCCTTTTTTTTTTTTTTGGTGATTTTATTAAATGTAAAGCTTTTTCCCTTCTTTTACTTTTATTTTTTCCTTGCACTCTCTAAGAAACTTTTTTTTCATCTGGTGGATGTTCCTTCTTTGTCATTATTACAAAATATGTTGTCTATTGTCCTCAACACCACCGGCATTTTAGTTTCACTTTTGCAAGCGTTTTGGCATCAGGTTTTTTCACATATAGTTTCGCCTTCGTTGATGCTGCAAATATTCTTTAGCTTTTTGAGAAATATTTCCAGTCTTTGAGAAATGTTAAAAATATTTAACCAATATTACCAACCTTGATCAAGCCTCTAAATTCCTACCTAACCTTTCTAGCCTCGCATAGGCTAGAAATATCGGTTAAAGATTAGAAATGCTGGAAAACCTCGGTGATCAATTTATTTACGTGAGATGTGCTTCTCAATGGTTCTCAGTTTCTTTACCTTTTGAAAAACAAGAATAAGATAAATGTAACCCTTTCATAGCATGCGACAAGAAGTGTTTCTGAAAGTGTTATTATGCGATTACTCAAAGAATTTCTTAGTAATTACCATAATGAAATGGAAGTGGCGGTTGCTGTTATAACGAGTATCGATATAACTGTTGCGTCTCCCTTGTCGAAACTGAAATGATTGTCGTAAAATTTCACCTGAAACCCTGTACTTTGTATCGTTACAATATACTATCATTATCGATGATGTACCGTGTACAATTTTTTTTGTTCATTACGTATAAAAGTAAGATTTTTGGGCATCCTTGCTTGATCTATCTTTTTTGATTATTGAAAGCATCATCATGCTTTATTATTGGTTTATATAATCGCTTGAGAAATGTACGTGACTGCAGGTGGAATTCGCCCTTTGTTTTACAAAAAAGACGCTTTGAACTAAGAATCGGTGGTAACCAGTCGTCATCGTGAATATAACATTGATTCTTTTTTACAACCAGAACAGTGCTGCTAAATAACTCTTTTTTTGTTGCACTATAACAATTACAAGGCATGAGCGCCTTTCTTTGTATTATATTATATTATTTTACTATTTAAACTCATTTGTTAATATTAATGATAGTAGTGTTTATTGCTCTTTTCTTTAAATTAAGTAGCATATAATATTGGAAGTTACTACTAATTATAAGGTTGACTTTTTGTTCGATTACATAGATTAAAAATTATGGATATAATAATAGTATATAAAGATATAGTTAAAAATGATAGTAAAATATGATAAATTAGACAACCTTTTCAACCTTGTTTTCTCCAGAAGAAATAGAAGATGGTTCCGTATCAGTAATCACATCTTGCGTTGTTGTTCCATTTTCAATCTTTGGCATATTAGCCAAAGGATCATTGGGATCAATCCCCTTGTCACGCAATTCGTTTTCGGCATTCCAAACAAGTAAGGACCGTGTACTAAAGATAACATCCAATTCTTCCAAAGTCTTGTTCATGGTTTCAGGGTATAAGGCCCAAACAATGGGAATAGCAAGGAAGTTGAGGCCAGCAAACAAGATAAATGTAGCCCATCCAATACCTGCCAACATGGGAGGGGTGATTTCCATCACAACAGCATTACCAATGGACCATCCAACAACACTCCATGCACCACCACGAGCTCTTACACGAAGAGGATAAATTTCAACCTAACAAGATGAATGTAGCATACAATTGTCAATAAAATGAACATTATTAATATTTATAGTACTTCTTCCTTCATGTTTCACTTACAGGGTAAAGCCATGGAACTGTGAGCCAGGTCATGCCAAAGAATGCCGTATAAACGAAAATAAATACTGCACTTCCAATTCCATATCCCTTTATTTACAAAAAAAATACATCAGCTACTTATCTACTTGCATATAAATAAATATATCAAACTCGTGATTATATAATCTTATAATAACTGTTAAGAACTACTTACTGTAGGATTTTGTGCCATGATATCAGGTTTTGTCAATACTGCCACCAAGATCAAAGCAATACCCTGACCAATAGCACCATAAAATAATGAAAATCGGCGGCCCCATCTATCCAAAGTGAACACAGCCATTAACGTCGAAATCATATAACTAATATTGTTGCATCCAGATAAAAGTTGTGATGTTCGTTCGGAAAATCCTGATTGAGCAAAAGTTTCGGGAGCATATCTATTATATAAAATGAGTGTTATCGTTCTATCCTTTTCATTCTTACTAAAAATAAAACAACTTAAAGTAGTCGTCATACACTGTAATCTACAAAATAAAGTTGTATAAATTGGGTGTTAGAAAAAAAAAATCATATCATCGCCATCCACCAAAGAGAGATTCTATCGGCGATTTCTGTTATAGTTGCATATGTTTCTATTTTTGGTTACTTAGAAAAATATACTACTTACAACACCGATACCCGTGAGTTCTTGAATGATTTGAAGCCAAATAGATAAATGTACACGACGAGGAATGTTGGATTCATCATATTTAAACAGCATATCCCAATAATTAGGTTCACCGCCTTGTTTTTCTTCAACTATCAGAGTATCCTTGATTTCTTCATATTCTCTTACAACATCTGGATGGGTTACATCTCCATTACCACGTAAAGCACCAAGAATCTGTAGTGCTTCTTCTGTACGTCCTTTTTTAACCAACCAACGAGGAGATTCAGGGAAAATATTAATCAAGACACAAAGAATGAGTAAAGGAACCATTTGAAAACCAATTGGGAATCTCCAACGGAAACCACCTTCAATAGTGTTTAATCCAAAAGCAATCCAGTACTATTAAATTTATTACGAGGAAGAAATAATTAAGTTTCATGGTGACACAGGCAGTAGAAAATGGATTAAGATTTTGTATCGTACGTATATATATAAATTCTACTTACTGCAATGACAACACCAAAGATATTCAATGTAAATTCCATGGCAATAAACATACCCCGCGAGGTATGGTGAGATGTTTCAGCGCTCCATACAGGAACAATAGCGTTTCTATATAAATATACAACAATATATTCGTATATGTATCATAATTTAGAGTTTCTACAATTTTGGATGTTTCTCATTGGTATGATAGACTATGAAATAAACAAAAAAAGTAGCATCATTATCAACTTACAAATGACCTGTACCAATACCAGTAATAATTCGTGAACAGATCATCCAAGGGACATTTTGAGCGCAGGTTTGAAGAGCAGCACCGATTAAAGCAAAAATACAACCGACAACAACACATTTGATCCGACCTATCTTGTCCCCAACATAACCACCCATCAACGCACCGATCAAGGTACCAGCATAGTAGACAGCAACAATACCACCTAAAAGTGCTTCATTATCCCATAAACCCATGAGATCCTTATAGTTTGGAGAAATATTAACACCACTCATGACACCTTGATCGTACTACACATAGAAAATGGATTATTATTATAAAAAAGACAACGGCTATTCTGTGATATACAATAACTTACACCAAAGAAGAAAATGGATAGACCAGCGGCACAGTTGATAGCAAGTACCAAACTGTTACCTTTAAGATAATTTGCAACTTGATATGACTTTAGCATACCGAGAAATAAAAAAGAGAAAAAGAAATAGCCGAGAAAAAGAAGAAGAAAAATACAAGAAATGAAGAAAAAATAGACTTTATTTATAAAGCTGGCTGGCTGGAGTGGATATCGATTGATAATGAACGTGAAAAAATACTCAACAATTATTATTATTTTTAAAACCGTCGTTGGTCGTGGGTAATTTTGTTACATTTTTTGCCTACGTTCTTTATGGGATATGTACCTTTTTTAATGAGGTGTACAAACTTTTGGGTTGTTGATTTGTTGTCATACATAGAATATATAGTAAATTAAAATACAAAAAAAGGTTTCTTTTCTTTATATACGGCAAAATCTTGTCATGTACTTTCTAATGGTTCGACGATAGGAATCATCATTATAGAATTTCTACTTTGTATAACATTGTTCCTAATGAAAACTTACCTACATCCCAAAAAAAAATACCACTATTACTGCTCTTTCTTTCAAAAATAAACTGTTGATGATTTACCATTCTGTGGGGTATATACCCTATTGTACATACCCCGCCATCAGATCTCCACAACCACACTTTCGGTCACGAGTAAGTCAAACATCAGAAACAAAAATGTAAACATTTTGAGATGTGTACAAAAAAAAACCCCTTGAGAACCATGGTTGGCTAATATTAACCAATAGGGAAAATTATTTCTCAAATGTCAAATTCCGGTCATCCATGCTTTACCATACATGGTCAATTTCTTCAGATTTTGGTCGCACGATTTTTCTGTGGTACTTACTGGCAGCAAAAAGTGGTACAATTTGATTTCTATTTGTATCAAGTATGGCTCACTTGTAAATATATGACTAAATATAATTGCTATTGTTACTAATATACCAAGAAAAAAGAATAGATAGATTATGTGTGTAGTCCGAGTCTGTTTTTACTATGTTTTTAGTAGTTTTCGGAAAAAGATTCTTTGGTGTTGTTGCTGACAATAATATATGACAGTGTATTACTACTTCGTATTTACCAAGAATTCATCAATGTTTAGTATATATAAATGTAATATTGATGACTTATGACCGATTCGATAAAACTGTTCTCAGATGTTCAAACTCCTTCTTCTTCAATTCACTCACCTTAGCTTGTGTATTCTTAATCCTGAAACTTTTAATAACTATCGTATTATCTCATTATTATTTTAGAGCAGTTCCGAATTTAAATTTGAGTAAGAAACTACTATCATTAATTTTGCTCAGTAACACTCATTGTCGTCTTTAGCTTGGTTGAACAAAATGAGTTTCTCATCTATTTTAACAAGCACCTTCCTTGTACAAAGTTATAGCGGAAACGGAAGAAAAATACAACTAGTTCTTTTTTATTTATCTGTCATATACCAGCCATAAATCGACAACGACTGCAGCACTCACAATTATGCGTTCTTTTATATTACAAAAATATACAATTCTAATTTTATTCCTCCTTAATGTATTCTTTTCCTAGCTGTTTTATTATCCATCTTCATTACAGCAACAGTAACAGATTTATTATGATTCTTCAAAAACAAAAAGCCAATGTTTCCATGACATATTCTTTCATATTGATAAGGTGCGTGTGAAAATGGCCATAGGAGTGGAATATTGGAAAGATAGAGAGGGCTGTGTTTTAGGCTCACTATCTTTTTTACTATGAAAATATTTAAGGTTTGCCCTGACTTAACGTTTATTGATGTAAATTCCTATTATAACACATACATAAGCTCTACATTTTTTTTTATGGAGAAGGCGAGCACACTCCACAATCAAAGAATAATACTTATACCTTAATTGTAAGGTATTTCATTTAATATTAACTCTATATATTGATCTACACCTAATTAAATGGATACCAAATAATTTCAGGCACAACATCTGATGATGAATAAAAAGTATCATGATGCATAGACCACTTTCTTCTTCTTCCTATTTGCATACCAAAAATGAAACTGAATGACTTCAAGCTGGGGAGAATAGAGAAAAAAATTATAACTACAGATTTACAAAATATTGCACATCTTCCTTCCCATTGGAAAAACAAAAAAATAAACTGACTGCTTAAAACCAGTATCAGTTATTACAGACGAAGGTATAATATATATGTTCTCTCTTCAGTGACGTTCCTTCCTTTCGTTTTTTCCCTATGCTGTAACGAAATTATAGTCACGTTAAACAACTGGTTCTACATATATCAAGCATTAATAATGTCAAATCAGTTTTTCTTCCCAGGGGACTCTGAGGTTTTCATTGTACTTTAATAACATATTAATGGGCAACAGTATAGCACAATACTTTAAGGGATGATTTTTATATGTTACTGTTTCATGTATTTACGGAAAGCAACTATCATTGTTACACTTTGGAACTTTAGAATAGTTGCATACAGGGGCACATACATTCATACATAATCATTTAAATGTACGATGATACATACACCTGTTTGTTTTTCTGCGATAAGAAGTAGCTCAGAAATTCATGTTTATTCTAAAACGTTTGTACATGTGCATGTATGCTATTGCTTATGGCTGCCTATTTGTTAAACCGATGATTTTCATCGCAACAGGCAACAAAGAAAAAAAAACATAATGACACATTTAAGAGTGAGCAAATGGGTGGATCACAGCAAGTTGAAGTTGCATTTTGAAACTCGGTGGAATAGCACCGAGCGAGAGAGTGAGTGTAAAGTTGAATTTTCAACTGTGGAATATTTTTTCAAGTGTAAAAGTTGAAAAAGCAAAGAAAAGCATGAAGATCTCAACGTTGCTGCATCTATTGAACTTGCAGACGTGCAAATTCCAAATTGTTTGCGTCAAGAAAAAAATTCATTTTTCGTTTCCTTGCTTAAATCAGCGCAAATAATTTGTACAGTTTTATGGTCAAGCGATGGCATAAAAGTATATAACAGTATATTGTTTGTGCTAAAATCAAATATTATTAAAAAAAGTAGCTTATATGGATTGCTGTTAATCATAATTATAATTATACATACGTATAGGGAGGTTCTGGAATTATTTTAAAGGAAAATGGTATTAGCTTCGTGCGTATTTATTTATTACTTTTGATCAAGTTCTTCATAACGTGATCAGTAACGCATAAAAAGTCAAGAGAATGAATAAAAAGATACATCCGTCTCATTTACGCTTGCATTTCCTTTCTCTTTCCAAAAGCATATATTTGATCGATAATAATAATTCGTATGGCACCATTGAAAGTAATTGGAGCAGGCGTAAGCCGCTCAGGAACGAACAGCTTAAAATCTGCATTGAACATTCTTGGGTAATGATAGGCATATAAAGAACCTTACCGTAAAAAAGATACTAATGAACAAAAATACATACAATACCAAAATGTAAATGCTATCAATATGTAGATATAAAACTCATCATATGCGAGAGATGTTGCAAAGAGATTTAAACCCTGGGCTTTTTATTGAGGCATATAATAACCCAGAAAAACCTGTAGATTGGAGCGAGCTTTATGGAGATTATGATGCTGGTGTGGAATGGTATGTGTGATTTTTTTTTTAAAAAAAAACCAAAATGCCTATTCTCATTTTGGTCTAACAACTTTATAACATTTATTTATTGTCTTTTAAGTCCAACGTTTTGTTTTATCGACCGATTAGTTGAATATTTTCCTGACGCCAAGGTGATCCTCACAAAACGAGATCCTGATGATTGGTATAAATCCGTATTAAATACTATTTGCAAGTACGAGAATCAGATTTCCAATGATGAGCACCAAGATTATGCCGTATTGAATGAAAAGTTATTCAGGACGGTTTGGTTAGATGGTATATTACTGGATTGGAAAAAATTTCATGAACAAGCTGAACTAGCAAAGGATCGTTATGAAGCTCATAACAAGCATGTCATGGAGACAGTTCCTGCAGAACGTTTACTGGTACTTGATCTGCGTGAAGGAATTACCTGGGATAAGCTTTGTGCTTTTCTCGAGAAACCGGTCCCTTCGGAACCGTTCCCATTCCTAATGACAACCAAAGAATTTGTTGAACAAGATATCCCAAAGATGCTGGAAATAATGAAAAAGAAGGAAGATCAAGCCAGCAATAATAAATCAGCTTTGAGCGATGATAGTGCTGTGGGTTTATCATCAGCACCTTAAACATAGCCTTTGGGAGGAAGAACGCAACCTTCACTATTTGTATTTTTTCTTCAAATAAATTCCGTATGCTACATATAGTCAATAACTTACAAAGAAACACTAATTTAATATTAGATGTGAAATACTGAGTATATGTTAATCAATTTGAATGGTAATTATAAAAAAAAAAGATGCTATATATCAGCATAATGTAGTACAACTGGATCAATCGATTAATAAAATGGAACGGACTGATAATAATTCAGGCTGTCTATACTTCGTCTGATAATAAATCAGTTTTCCTGTGCTGTAATATATATTTTTTTGTTGATGTTTACAGTGGGTAATATGATATAATAAATGTCTAAAGTATAGCTAATACTCACGGCAACTTAGCAACAACATAAATGGTATGATAATTATAAAAAAAATAGGTTGAGTTGCGGCCTCCAGTAGAAATAATCCTTATATTATCAGGCCGGAGTAGTTCTCACAATTTCACTCTTACTTCATCGCGATCAAAATATGACCCAGACCATAACCGACATTCTTCCAACACTACCACACGAAATCCATGATCAAATATTCCAATATTTGACAGAAAATGAAATTTGGAGATTAGCCCGTGTATGCCAATCTTGGCGATCTATGTCACTCCATTGGCAACCACGTTGGGAATGTCTGTCAACGACAAGAGACGGACGCCATTCTATCATACCAGATATGGTCCCTTATACTTCGTATATCGAAAAAGGATCCGTCAAACAAATACGTGTCCATACAGACGATATTTGGCAATTATTTCAAGTGGTCTCCTTTATAAAGAACCAAGCATTTTGTGCTATTAGTAAACGTACGTATATGATGTGGATAATGCTAACCAAAATTAGGAAAAAGAGAGGATGTACAAGCAAGAAGTATATAGACTAATAAAATAATTTTAAAGTGGATTTATTTGTTGAGTACTTCACAACCTCTGATTTACAAGCCTTTGTCAGTACGTGTGGTGAATCATTAAAAGAGATCATAATCAAGGGACTCGATACACATGAAGCTAATGTTCGTCCTGACACCTTGTTAATTGCATGTCCAAACCTGGTCAAGCTTCATTTCCGAGGTTTGATCCATGAGGGTGATGACGGATGGAAACCTGATTTTGGAACGACAAAATGTAATGCATTAACCGATTTGACACTTGACATCTCCAATGAAGAAGATATCTTCAGATTTAATCCGCGTGCCTTTTTACAAGCTTCACCCAATTTACAATACTTGGGTATGAGAGCCGAACATTTGGTAACAGTATGCAATGATCTCCCCATATGGATACAAGAATATTGCCCAGACCTTACAACACTTTATCTTGATTGCTATGAATTAGAAAATGACAATGACGAGGTGTTACATATAGCATCAAAATTTAAAAACTGTGATAGTCGTCTATCACCATTAACATCATTGTCATCACCTGGATCGAAAAAACATCATCAGCATAGAAAAGGCTTACAACACATATCCATACATGAATATGATAGTAACGAACATCGAAACCGATCCATGCAATGTATTGTTGCTCCATTCCTGAAAACCGACCAATCTCAATTGGTTTCTTTAGATGTTGGTGGAAATGCTACAGTGTGTGGAATAATACTTAGACTACTTGCCTCAAAATCATGGCCATCACTCAAAGGACTTCGACTCACTGACTATAATGGTGGCGATCATGATGGTCACTTAAGTTCACCTTTACTCGCTTCCTTGTTACAATCCAGCGTGGTTCCCAATCTTACTTACCTTTCACTCTGTTTTCAGCAAATTGTTGATAAAGAAGTGTTCGATGCCATTGCCTCTAACTTGTGCCATTTGGAAGAATTGGTGCTTTATCCCGATGATTTAGAAGATAGTGGACTATTGGAATTTCTTCGACAGTTTGAAAAAAAAAAGAAACCAAAGCACCATTTACGATCACTAACACTCAATGCATCGTCTACATCTGAAGCAACTGGATTAATGGATATCTTGGGATCTGAACAAGTATTTTTGGAACATTTGGATCAGTTAACAGTGGTTGGCATTATCTATACATTGCATGGTGGTTTTTCAGGTATACATCGATTCCTCGATGCAAGACTATCAGCTATCAACAATAATAAATGTAAAAAGCTGCAAAAATTGAACTTCTCTTTTCAACCTGACTGGGGGCTGCTAAGAAATGAAGTTGATATACCTACGGATACTCATGTGAAAAAGGTACTTGCAAAAATGGATCAAACCTCTATTGCATGGACGTATTCTGTTGGATTACTCGAACATCAAGTCATTGATGGGAACAGTGATTGTATCTTTGAACAAGAAAATCATGCCCGATATCGATCCCGTCAAAAAAAAGGTGAAGAGTATGATTACACCAGCAATATTCAATTCATTATTGTATAATGCCCTCAAAAAAATATTTGTACATGTATACTGATTATATCCTGAAGTTTTCTCTTTAACCCGTAAAAAGGAACTAGTTGCACATTATTCTATACAATAAACATATATAATTACTTATCTTTTGTTTTATATCCTTGGGTGTATACATAAAAATAATTATGCGTGACATATCCAAAGGAAATTGCTGGAATCTTCATGTTCCTCCGACTCGACACCTTACATTTTGTAACAAAGACCAGTTAAACTTCTTGTCTCTCCTCATCTTTTTTTCTCCCACTTTACAACACCCAACAAAAAGATAATGCCATTGGATTATAGCAAATGGGACAATCTCGAACTGTCTGATGATTCTGATATCGAATGCCATCCCAACGTGGACAAAAAATCCATGATTAAATGGAAACGAGAAGCTATCCATCGAGAACGCGCCGAACGTAAAGCTCAAATCGAACAACTGGAACAATTCATTCCTTTGGAAAAATGGGTTTTACAACAACTCGCTCCCTTTCCTTCTTACTTGGAAAAGTATGGTGTAGAATCGACTTTGGAAAAATTAAAAACATTCCAAGCATTGGCACAAAAGGCAGGCAGACATATTGTTGCTGTGGATGCTGCAACAAAACCGGATACACCTCCATTAACTTTGGACAAGGCGTTAGCCAACATTATCAAGGAGAATGTCAAACAAGATGAACTTTTACAATCTATTGAGTCATTGCAGAAAAAGGCAGCCGTTGTATTGGAAAAATCAGAAAAGGAATTGGAACGTTTGCGTAAAGAACAGAATAAAAAAATGACATCGGAAAACATGTTTAAAGAAACATCCAATCGGACGATTCTCAATAAGGCATCATCATCATCATCGTCTGCTCCATCTAAAAAGTCAACAAAGAAGGAAAAGGTGGTGGAGACATTGAACCCAAATGCACAAATGAAGAATTTGGTAAGGTTTTCTTAAAAGAGAAAGTTGAAATATGGATGGGATCATGTAGAATCATGAAGAAGGAAATGAATGAGGCGAGATCATCCTCATTAACATTACGACTGGTTTGGATTTTTTTTTATAGTCGATATCCGATGATAAGCAGGAACAAAAAGATGAAAGTGATAGTGACGAGGAAGGAGATATTGAATTATCCAAGGAAGCGGCAGCATTTGCTAAATTGAAAGGATTTGAGCCAAGCTATAAACATATTACACGATACCCAGAAATCGTCACCGAAAGAATTTCGGATGAAATCCTTGCAGAAGCATTTACCTCACAAATTAAGGGCAATGAAGAATTTGCTCGTAATTGTGTCATTCAAGCATTAACATTACAATACTGTGGCCAACTTGGACGTGATGGTGTTAATACCTTCTTTGCCAAGTAAGAAATTAAAAAGATTGGATCAAAGACAGAGGGTTGATTTAAATATATTGGCCACTGACAATTTGTTATTTTTAATGGTTTTGATATTGAAAATAATAGAATGAACGCAGCAAACCAACAAGCCCGTAGTATGTTTTTCAATGATGTTGATAGTACATATAAGCGAATCCAAACCCGCTGTGCTGAGATTATTGCTGAACGTTCAAATGAACAAGTGGAAACCATCCAACTGCAGGCAGCACAAGATGGATCACCTATTACCATCCGTATTCCTGATCCTAAAGAAGAGGAGGCATACAAAGTATATCAAGCATTACCCGAAACTTTCCGCGATGCATTAAAGACAGGTAGCTTGGATAGCTTGAACAAGGTTCTCGAACACATGTCAGTGGATGATGCTGAAACATTGGTGCAAGTCTGTTCACAATATGGTTTCCTTGATGTTGGTGAACAAGTCATTGATGAAACACAGCAACAACAGGAACAACAATAAATTGGTTATATATAGTCAAAGAAAAAGAAAAGATCTATGTTATTTGGTTTTCTTAAGAAAAAAAATATTAATTACCAAAAAAGAATTGTATACATAAAAAAACAAACACATGGCATATATGAATATATTTTGTATATAAAATTTATATATAATCTTATTTTATTTGGTTATCTGATTTGTTTTTTTTTTTTTTTTGTGTCAATATATGGATCTAACAGAGGGAAAAAAATATAAAATTAACAATGTATATATTTGTATTTAAAAGAAGAGGGGTAGAGTGGGGTTGAAGAGTAACTTTTTTTAAGATGCCTCAAGTTGTTGCGTAATAGGATCTTGTTTAGGTTCAGAAAGTTGTGGACCAGTTCCCATATGTTGTGGTGCCATTCGATTTCTTTTACTAGTACGTAAATTCTTGAATATATTTTCGATCGAACGATTCTTTGTTTCAGGCAACATGGTAAACGTAACAAACATGGCAACAATACCAACACCAATAAAGATACAGAATGTATAACCAGCGATCTTTTCGAAAATAAGTGGAAATACTAAACCAATGACAAAGTTCATGGACCAATTCATGACTGTAGCCAGCCCACTCACGGAAGAATTAGCATACGTGGGACATAATTCAGATGTAATCATCTATGAATAGAAGTAAATATATATATATGAATAAATTGTATTAAGATAAGTCTATCACATACAACATGAGCCCCTCCCAATGTTAATAAGTTAATATCTGTAGTTGTGATACATACCCAAGGAATAGGACCGATACCAATAGCAAATGAAGCGACATACATGAATACAGAAACAACAAGTAATGCTGGAATATGGAACCGATAACCAATGACCAATAACATGGAGAAGAGCGTACAACCAAATTCAGCCAACAATAATAATGCACGACGACCCATACGATCAATCAACAAGACGGAAAACAAGGTTGCAACAAAGTTGACACCCATGGTAGCAATAGTCATGTATTGGGACATACTTTGATCAAAAGCTTCATTGAAAATAATAGTCGAATAGAAAATGACAGCATTCATACCAATCCATTGTTGCGTAAAATGTAAAAACAGAACCAACAAAGTGATATGTCGAATCAGAGGATCCTTGAACACCTCGAAAATGTTGAGTGCACGTTGACGATTGACTTGATCGCTGATTTCATCGGGTGAGGGACCGACAGTATCATCGTCACCAATGCCACCTGGATGCAAAGCATCCTCTTCATCTTGTTCTCTTCCTGTTCCTTGAGTAAGCCCAATGCTTGGTTTATTACCCATGGAATCAGCAATCGAGGGATTATGCGAGAAAGATGCAGCAGCAGCAGCACCTAATTGAGCTTCGACAATTTCAAAAAATTCACCTTCAATATTGGCACGCTTGCCACGTAAACGTGCAAGGCATTGACGAGCTTCTTCAATTCGATTTTGTGAAACAAGCCAACGCGGAGATTCAACTATGGTAAATGTCAAAAATAATTGAATAGTGGCGGGAATCCCAACAATAGCATAATTAAGACGCCACCACGGTACATTGGATGTCGGTAAACCAATAACTGATGCAAGTAAAATACCAATCACAATAAGAAACCTATTTAAGTATACAATTTTTTTAATCAGTTTCTCTCGAGTCAACCCCTCTTTCTTTATGTGCATACGTATCTATGAATTAAACGTGTATTTTTTTTATATATACATACTGATGACAAGTACCCATAGCACCACGGGATCGAATTGTGGAGACTTCACCAATATAAGTCGGTATACAAACGGATCCAAACCCACAAGAGAAACCGGCAATAAGACGACCAATAATAAATTGTGCGTTATTATAGGCAGCTCCCATCAAAATACCACCAATAATCCATGGAATTGTATTAATGCGAATTGATATTTTACGACCTAATTTCGTTTGTAAAGAGCCTCCAAAAAAACCAGCTATTAATGCACCCACACAAAAGGAGGACACGGCGAAACCCCTATAATATCAGATATAAAAGTTTATATCTTCTTGATTTATATATGGTACTAAATCCATCCATTCAACCCTTTTTTTTTTTTTTACCAAAGTGTAGTATCCATGGGTAAACAATCGGGTAGACGTGGATCTGCGATATGGGCATTTCCATTAGGACAATTATGAGTAATTTCACCCGGCACGTTAGGTGAACCAATCGTCCAACCATTTGTAAAGGATCCCAAAGTTGCTATCAGGACACAATACAACATGTATCCTGGCATCCGCAGCTGTCGTGAATCCATTGTAAAATATTTTTATATATATAAATGTATTGATGTTTCGTGATCTCGATTATTCGCAGTCTGTTTATTTATAGATAAAAATGAATGATGGGATAATGAAATATCACAAAAGAAAAGAAGACGATAGAATAAATGGATATGAAAAGAAAAGAGTAAAGAATGAGGAATCGTTAGATTAAGAAAAAGAAGAGAGCCGGGGGTGGGCGATAAAAAATTTATCATTATTCACTGTATAATTGAATTGATCCATAAAAGGGATTATAAAAAAAGTCGTTATCCCCATGTTTTATTTTATTTTAACAAGTGAAACATACATTGATCATGGCTAATAAGTACCCATATATGACCCCTACCCCACAATAAACGCTTGTCAGTAACAATGGCAAAAACTCTAAACCCCCAAAGACAAGTTCATGTACGATGCTTGAATATAATTGTAATACAATCAATCCTAAAAGATAAAGAACTTCAACAGGATGTAATATGGATTTGATAGATCTACAAAATAATAGTTCTCATTAAGTATTTCTCCGAAACGATCTCAATTTCAAAAATAGATATGATGATAAAATAATATAATTATTAACTCACGTTTTCATAGTAAATGCCAATCCGGTTACAATCATCAATGTCCATAATAAAGTGAATGTAATTTTGATTGGTGTTTCTATATAATATAAAAATAATAAGTACAGAGACTGAATTAGTGTCATCCATGTAGTAATAAAAAAAATTCTAATCTCCTCCCCCTTTTTCACTCTTTCTGTCAAGTTTTACCTGCAGCGTGAAACAGAAGGGGATATAAGGAATAGATCCCTGCAGCACTCAAGATGATAAATGTTCTTAAATGAAGTTTATTATTGGCTGCCATCAAACTATCATCATTTAATAACCCCAACCATTCAAGTTAATAAATGATCCATTTTATCCATCAATATCACGTCTTCGATATATTAGAGTCATTCTTACCTATAGGGGATCAATACAATCAGGATCGCCTTTTCATGAACATGCCAACCAAATAAAAACGATGCAAATCCACATAAAGTCAATGACGATAAAAAGTTATCAAATGTTGGTTTTCTCCAAAGCAATTGAAGAACAGCCTGTCAATAAAATATAAGCAAACAAACAACCACGTTTATCATTGCTGATTAATGATACATTTTCTTATTTGTTTGCATACTGATCTGTTACTTTTTTTTCTTTGTTTGTTGTTCATTTTAGACTTACAATTTGAGCAATCAAAGTTAAAATCATTGTATGGGAAGCTTGGATATCAGGTAATACGGCAAATTGAGTATCACCCACATATCCACGCGTCATGGAGCCCAATGCTGCATCATTCATGATCCATCCAAGTCGTTTACCAACTAAATATATACAATGTTGTGCTCTTCATTTAGTGAAAATAATAATAATAATAACCTTAAACACAATATTTTCTGAAAACTAAAATTTACCAAATATCAAACATCGATCAGCAGCAGCATACAATGCCCAAAAATTGGGTGCCCAGTAAGCATGACAGAGACCACGTGTAAATGGGAAAAGTCGACTTAAGAGAGCAGGCAATTGATGAATGAATGGACCAAGAGAGAGTGCAAATACGCCAATTACTGCCCCGCCCAAAGTAATAAATCGTTGAATAGAAAATGAGGATAATTGATCTATATATAAACATAATCCTCTTTTAGCAAAAGTTGATCTTTTTTTTTCTCATATTCACATTCAATTAAACTGCCCAAAGAAAGATGTTTTAAAAAAAGACTTACCAGAGGTGAAACAATAAGCTTTTAATAAATATACAAAATATGCGGGTGCCATATATAAATAAATATGTTTAAAATTCAATAACACGGCAAATAAGATGCCTGATAATAATAATTGACCCTAATAGAGTGATAGGTAAGTATGTGTTCGTATGGATTGATCATACATAAGAAAAAAAATGAGCCTTACACGTTTTGCTTCAACAATTGAAAGAATGAGAATGCCATAGAGAAATCCATTATACTGGAAATGCATGTGTGTTAAAAGTGAGTTAAGGACCTTCATGGATTGATTAATATTTCACATACACATGTACACAACTCTCTACTATAAATATTTAAAAAAGGATATGATCCACGATCAAAAGACCAGGATGAAGAAAAACGGATGCTGCTACAAGCCAATTGACATATTGATTTCCAAAGTATCGAATATATCTACATTTATAAATGTGAGTCAGTCATTAATACTGGAATCGAAAACCTAGAGTGGTAAATTTCTTTACCTTTGAAGTGACCAATACAAGACTAATTCACTCAAGATCACTGTCAATCTTTGAAATACAATAGTTTCCCAACTAGCATATTCCAAATTATCCACCACAAGCATATTTGGGTCTGCAAACTGGGCAAACATACTCCAGAATTTCTCAAACCAAGCGAAAAATGGTGGATAATCCAATGTCCATATCGAAGTTTTCTAATAAATACAAAAGAAACATGCATAAGAATCCCTCCACTCTCCTATCTCCTTGATAATATTTTTTTTTAAAAAAGAGTTATCTCGTTTTATTCTATTCTCACCTCAATATACCATTTGGAAATAGGTAAACTATGCGTGATGGCTAACCAGTTACGATGGACTTCAAAGTCTGTTGATCTACTTCATTCACACACGCATATATATATGTTAGTATGAATGCCATATTCTTGTGCAATCTCGGATATAAAAAAGACCATGGCATTATGTTTCTTACTATGCTGGTATCAACAGTATTTTAAGGATGGTACTGGCGATGAATAAGTTGTTCATCGCGTCTTTTTTTTTTGGGAAAAAATAAAATGAACGGAGAGTGTATTAGTTTGTGTGTGAAAGAGTGAGAAAACAAGTAATAAGAGCGATCCACGCATTTTTGCATTTTTTTCGATCATCCAATCATGCAACGCCGCCCTTGGATGCGACATTCAAGGGACACCACTCTTTTTTTTTTTCGTCATGTAAATAGCAACCCTCTCTTTTTCTGTTTCTCTTCTTTTTCTATTGCCATTCAATATAAAAAATAATTTCAACATTTCATATAGAAGATTAGTTCTCTCTTTCATAATACCTTTTTCCTTCTTTTATTACAGTGAAAGTATATAGAATATTATTGTTCAAACCGAACTTTTATACCAGTTCTTGTAAGATTCTTTTTTTTTACGCTAAACGAAAGGTTTTTTTCACTGTCAAAAGCTAATAATATTTTATTCATAGTTGTTTCTTTTCTTTTTTTTTATATATCCCCCCCTTTTACTTTATAATCTACTTGGACATTGAATGAGAGGGAGTTCTTTTCATTCCACTCGTATATCCACCACAACCACTACAGCAAACAGCAATAATACTATGACAACGACAACTGCAAATAATCATAATGATACTATACCACAACAGCCTCAGCAACTATATCCATCTACACCAGGTCGAGCAGGGGGTTCCTCTACTGGATCTACACCTGAATTATTAAGTGAACGTATTGAACTCGTTACAGATCATCATCATCACCACCATCACCATCACCATCATCATCAACGTGGTGAGAATAGTAATAATAATACAACAACTAATAACTACCATCATCCTATCCAACGTCCCCGTAGTAATCCAATCAAAAATTTAACAGATCTACCATGGTTATTAAATAATGAGAATAACAGCAGCAAAAGTTCATCCCCCCATAGTTATCTTGAAAGTTGTAGTGGTAGCAATAACAACCCCTTTACCGATTACTATTACAATACCATCAACAATCAATTATCCAATTCCAATAGTCCACAATCTGGTACACAAACCAAATACGATTGGAGGTTACACTCATTAATGCTCTGCAGACATATCTTCACCCGTGGACTTATTGACGGCATCGGAAGCGACGTTTCAGTCCACGTGCCGGCCTGGGGCAAAGTGTACAACTTGCATCGGATTATTTTAGACCAAAACCCTTACTTTAGTTTATTATTACAAGGCGGGTTCCAAGAATCTTCATCAGATAATGTCACATTGCATTTCGAGAATAATCCATTTATTACCGATGAATCCTTTTATTTTGTCTTGACGCAATTGTATGGGAAACTCTACGATCCAGATATTCATCAAGACAATGTACGACAAATTTTGGCCACTTGTTCCTTTTTTGAATTGGAACATATGGCGGATTTATGTGTGCAATTCATGTTACAAACACTGGATGAAGACAATGTGGCTCACTATTTAAGTTTTGCAGATGAATATGTCGTTTATGGAAGTGATCGTATTTTGAATGCTGCCTTTACTTATTTATGTCGTGAAATGTATTCGTTAAAGTTAGAAACTGTGGCTCAATTGCCTGTTCATTGGCTTAAAAAGATTATGGAAAGTGATGCTTTCTGGGTACCAAGGTAAATATATCGTTTGTTTATGCTTCCTGTCTGTTTACATTATATTTTTGAGAGCTACGTGATCAGATTTGGATAAATGAAAAAAAAATAATTGACAAAAACTTTTTTTTCGCGGGATATTGTTACAAACACACACATTAGTGAATATGATCGATATAAATTTGTTACACGAATCCTGGGTATGCGTTACACTTTGCTCGGTCGTAAACAACTAGAAGAAGAGGATCAAGAAGATGATGAGGAAGAAGACCAAACTTCATCCAATGGTGACACTGAAAAGGATTCTTATGTGGATGATATTGAGGTAGTACCATCACCAGATGATCTTTATAAAAGATCCAATTTTGAACCACTTGATCGACAGCAGACAGCAAATACTACACCTATCTCAACCACAACCACATCGTCTACGATCGCTATTGGAGAAGAGGGGGAAGAAGAAGGGGAGGAAGAAGGGACAAAACGACCGACCACAATGACGACAACGACATGTAACAAAAATAAAAATAAACATCACCATAAAAATAGTCTTAAACAGGAATTACGAGTGTATGACACAATTATTTCAAGATCGATTCATTATATTCACATGACTTTTGAACAACTGGACTCGATCCGTTCGGACACGAATCCGTTCACCGGGCAGTCTTTAGTCCCTGATCGTCTATTAAAGGATGCTTTGTGGCAACAAATTACTTTGCGAAGCAAAATAGAAAATGCAAGCGAACGTGACACGGCGCTTGATCTGACAGTTTCTGGGGCACAATATGAAGAAGAGGAGGAAGGGGATCAGGATGATGATGATGATGGTGATGATGGTAATGGTGATGTTACGTCTGTGTCACTTTTACGACCAGCTCCTTTACAACCGATTCCGAGCGATGATATGACGACATATACAGGAGAATCCACATTTTTATGGACAACATCGGCTGCTGCTACAGCTTCGACCATATCAGAAACACAGAAATTAAGGCCTTCTACACAGCCACAACAACATGCAACGACAACAAATAAACAATCATCCACAGCTACATCACCGTCAGCTGCATCATTAAATAATAAAGATACCATCAACAAGCAATATGCATTATACCCTCCATTCCGATTTAGTGTGGAATTTACTGATTTTGCTACATTAAAACATAATGTTCGCGTTTATTCAAAAACCATATTTTATGCTGGGTAAGGAGAAAGGAACTCATAACCAAGCTGGAGGAGAAGAAGTGTATTATCCAAGAAGGAAGGTTAAGGGTTGCTTTTTTTTGTGGGGGTCGACCACTAATCATAGATATTGGATTTTTCGATGATTAGATCCAACTGGAACATGTATATACAAAAAACTCGTTCACAACGTAAAGGTGTTTTACAATTGGGCGTATACCTTCATCGTCAATCGATACCCTTTGGTCCATGTAATCATATGCCAGATGGAACCACTACAAATAATAATAATAACACCCCTTCCACAACAGGTATAGATTTACAAGCAGCAACAAATCATCATCACCACCATCAATGTGCAAGACGTTGTACCCCTGAACTATCAACTTTTTCACGTTATGCTGATAAGCGTAAAGTGGTAAAAACGTGGTTCAAGATCTTTTGTCCATCACGAGGGCCCAAACATTCCATGACCTTGTTCCAAAGTAGTCCTGATAACTTTTCAGTGCTTCAAAGCTGGGTAATTATTTATATTAGTTGGTTGTTTTTTAAATAGACAGGTGGGAGCACCTTTTTTTTTGTTTGTTTGTTTTACTAATCCCTTTTTTTCTGGGTTCATTTATTATATGTAGGGTTGGCGAAGTACAACGTTATGTGCAGATGAAGCATTATCCTCCTCTCATCATCATAATAGTCAACGTATATCACACTCAGATGAACAACGTTCTTCATCCACTACTGGAAATGATTCCTCTTCGACTACTACGACGACGACGTCCACGGTCCAACAACAACGCACTACAGCTACAACTAATAATACTACTAATACTTTGAATGCAACTGGATTGCAACAAGCACCACGTATTGTACGTTCAAGCAGTAGCCATATTACAGCTAATAATAATAATAATGCATCATCACGTCAACAGCAACAACAACGAGAAAATGAAAATAATGATAGTCCTGCTGCAACAGTAGATGTCCCATCAGGTGTCTCTACACTTCGATTTTCTATTGTGATGGGTCATGTTTAATATAAATAGACTTTTTATTATTGTTTTTTATATAATACTGTTAATAAAGAGATTGTTCTTTTATTGGAGAACAAATGGATAACTCTATATATTGCTATATAGATATATTAAAAAAAGAATATCATTTTACCTTCAGTTACGTACTATGAATAAAAATAGGACAAAGAGAATCAACATCGGATGTGGCACTACCATGATCTTTAGTTACTCTGTCATATATGTAATATGGTTCATGTAGTCTTAAATAGACAGAACTTTTCACTCTTTCAAAATCTATATATGTACGTAGATTCACCATGGAATGATATTTTTAATTATTCTACAATTATTATTATATAGTATTTGTATAATGACTTTTTCCAAGAAATAGAAAGTCTTCGAAATGATGGACTTTAAGCAGTAAGGATAAAAATTGCAACATTTTTTATACTACATTTATATAGTGAGTTTTACTAAAAACGCCAATAAATATATCAATAGCAGCCTTATATACATAGGTTTAATCATCGTTTTTAATAAGATGTTGCGACCAGTTGTCAAGTATTAAAATAGATTTCATGCCCAAATTCAGTTTTTCTTACTAGCCAATAATATCGCATATAATTGTCAAAACTAATCCGCGTATGGAAATTTTTTCTGTTTAAGACTGCATGCATCATACGAACGAAATTAAACACCTGGAATCTTGACATCTGACGACTTTTTTACTGCACTATCATGCTCAGTTTATTTCAGTTACAAAAAAATGTTTTATAGATGAATATGATACATGTTGCTGCTTTAACCAATAAAAACAATATATTTCCAGACTTATTGATAAAACTATATCTTGTAGATAGATTGGCTCATCTGCGCTATTTTATTCAATAATGGTGCCAATACCCTAAAAGAAACCAAGATTCAAAGAACAGTTATCAAAGCAATGATACTGTCAATTAAAAAACCAAATTTTCATGCAAGTTTCTATAAATGTAAAAAAAATAATAAGCAAAATAAAAACAAAACTTCCTGTACATCCATATATAAAAGAAAAAGTTTACCTTAAAATTAAACCTTACTACTAACTTTATTTCTTTTCTTTTGAAGCAAGTAATATTCATCCAGTGATGTCTTCAAAATGTATTCAGGAACCAGTGGGTTTTTCTAGCGATGGGGATGAACAACAGCATCAAGAATATCGCTTACAGCTAACATCTTTCTTTTCATTCCAATCGCCACCACACTCACCACCCCACCATGAACAACAACAACAAATAATAGAACCGCCGTCAATTAAACGACAACATATTTCTAGTGATGATGGTGATGATATACAGCAAGAAGAACAAAGTAACCCAACAACAAGCTACAATATGATACCAACGGCAACAGCAACAATTGATCAGCTCCCAAGTGGTGAGGCAAATTTACAAATACCACCTGAAACGTCTTCTGTCGAAGACACTGAGGGAGGTTCATCATCTCCTTATGGTTATAACTACTATCCACCTTTACCTAATGGTTATGACTATACTGTTTCTGGTGATGGAGAAGAATACCGTTATTTCCATACTATCATGATTCCTATTGATCGTTGTAACTCTCCTTCTCAAAATCCCATGACGACCATACCAGGGGATCAAAACGAAGACATTGATGAAGAAGAAAAAACTGACAAAATGCAAAGAAAGCAATGTGAAAAAAATAAAAAACAAACACAAGGATGTGTGGAGGCAATAAACCATAATCATAGTTATGGACAACGAAATTCCCCCAACAACAGCATTTAATATTCTTCCAGAGGAACAAAACTAAACTGACAACACCAACGAGTGGAATTAGAACGAGTACCTGATGATAAAAACGACCGTTCTCCTTATAGAAGAAAATGTAAATGTGACAGTAGAGATCGTACTCTTAACACAATCACTATTGAGAATGTTTATTTTTTTTTGAATTTTTCATAGTCTATTAGGTATTACTTGAAAAAAGGAAACATTTATAATAAATAACTGTACGTAATATATTACGCCATTTATATTTCCATATATTTTTTTAATATATATATATTTATATATATTATGCATTCAATAAATATATCAATATTTCGTGATAAATTTAAACAAGCATTTTTTATATTGTATATTAATGACATTGATCGACAGAATTTAAAAAACAGTATAATATTAGATAGGATTTGTTGTTGTCATTCCCATTATCGTCATAATATAGTAGAAAGGATAATTTGTGACAAGTTGATTAATATAAAAAAATGGGCTGTATATTTATATTTTAATAAAGAAGGATCTAACTTGATCCGCCTTGTTTCAGACTAATTAATCAAACGATATTATTATTATATATCGGATGGCAAAAAAACGAGCACTTTTTTTCGTTCTGGTTTTCTTTATCTCAATAAGTAGATATTATAAATTTGTCATTATCATGATGGATGACAGCAATAGCAGTCTATTAATCTCAAGGATATCCATCAATAGTATCCTGATTATTCATATTATGCACAATGATTAAAAAATAATAAGGAAAAGAAAAAGAGCGGGATTTAATATGGTGTAGAAATGATGCAAAATGGCAGTGGTTTAGCGTTGAAGTTATTGCTAATTTGATTACATCTACATTCTTTTTGGTACAACCATTTGTATTGATTGTGTCACCTCTTGAAAAACTTGGTTCCAGTTCCTAATTCTTTTATGTGTAACAAAAAACCTTCTCTCTCTCCCTCTCTCTCACACTCTTTTATTCTGTTTCTTTTTTTATTTATTTAAAATATATATTATTGATCTTCAATAATGGTAAGTATTTTCAATGCAACAGACAAAATCTCGATCCATTAATAACTTCATTCTTTCATTAGATACCATTGTCTCGGGTAGACAGCGATGATAGGCCAGCTGGATTAAAACTGGCTCGTAATAATACAGGAGCAGCAGGAGGAGGTGGAGGAGGTTACGCATTTACCTCAACCGCAAATCATACAACAGCAGAAAATGGAACGGGAGCTGGATCATTGTTTGACGATGATTTACGATGGCTGGACCAAAACTCTCGAGCATCCATGGAAAATAATCCAAGTCGGCGATTAGATTCCGGACGATTTCAACATCCTTACGTTCCTGCACGATCCCCTTTTCGTATTCGTGATTCACAAAATTCTGTAACCAGTAATACAAGAGCGCTTTCTGTCACTGGACCTACACATACGACGACAAAACCATTTCAAAATACTTGTAAGTCAATTCTTTCTAGAAAAGAAAGAAGAAAGAGGACAAAGTTTGAAGGGCAATCCAAAATAAGAAAGTTTGGGTCTTTTTTTTTTCATGTGAATTTTATTAGATCCAATTAGATGGTTTATATTAATACACTTCTTTTATAGCAAAATGGGCTTCCCCAATGTTTGAATCAGAAGAACCTAGAAATATTATGGATAACCGTACAAGTTTATCGGTGGAAGTGGCGAGAATGTGGAAACGACAACCACCCTCTAATAACAAACCACAGCAAACGGATCTTAAAAAGGATAAAGTCTTACAAGAAGATGAAGGAATGGGTGGTTTATTGGGACAATTACTTGTATCACAAGCATTGGTGGATGCTGAATTGTATAATACCTTGACTTTTGAACAATTAAGTGATTTGAAAAAAGTAAGAAAGGGAAAGCTAATGTTGTTGCAAAGAAGGGGGAAGGGGGAGGATAAAACGTTGTTAGAAACTAGATCACTCACATTATTATAAATATAGCAACGAGATGAATTAAAAGAACGGATCGTCACATTAGAATCACGATGGGCTGTAGATAAACATGTTCAAGATGTATCGCGATCATTAATTCAATTGGACCGAGAAAACAAAGTGGAAACACCTACAAGTCGAGCCGCATCAGATTTAATCCAATTATTAAATGAAGATGCCACTATTCGACAAAAGATTTTGGAACATACAGCAGGTGCTTTAAAACTTGGATTAGAGACCTTTCGACAAGAAAATGCAGTACAACAACAGGAACAAAAAGTACAAGACACAACTACTTCAGCTGCTGATCAGGGGAGAATAAGAGAAGCAGAACGAGAAATTGAATCATTAAAACGACAACTCAAAGATACTACTGTTAGCGCGAATCGAGAAGTCAATGAAGAAGTTCGGTCCCTTAAATCCCAAATTAAGCAACTCACATTGGCAAATCAAGATGAAGCCACTGCTGTCAAACGAGAAGCCGATGAAGAAATCCGATCCTTGAAATCACAAATCAAACAATTGACTTTGGCGAATCAAGAGGAAAAGGATCGAGAAGTGGAACGAGTACGAGCACAAATGCGAGAAATGTCAGATACATCCACAAGAGAATCCAATGAAGAAATTCGTTCCTTGAAAGCACAAATCAAACAATTGACGTTGGCCAACAAAGAGGAAAGAGATCGTGAAATTGAACAGCTTCAAACACAAATTCGACAAATGTCGGCTACCACGACACGAGAAACCAATCAAGAAATTGAACGATTGAACGCACGAATCAGAGAAATGAATAATGCCATGACTTCTTTTGGTGAACGTCAAGAACTTCGAGATATCTCTGAACGAAGTGATGAACATCAATGGATATCAGCAGTAGAAAAACAATTCAGTGATTACAAGATGAAGATGCGTCGTTTAGAACGTGAGTTGGAATCCAGTGAGGAAAAGATTCGTTTAGAATCAGCCACAAGTAAGAAATATGAAGCACAATTACGGGTCATGCAGGATAAACGAGATGCCATGGAAACCAAATTTAAGGATATGGAAAAGAAGTATTTGGATCGTCAATTGGATGTGGACTCATAGTAAGTTTTTTTTTTTTGAGGGAGGATTGATTTGAAAAATGAAAAAGAAAACTAATAGAGAACTTGATAAAATGAACGATAGTAATAATACAAGAAGTACCACCACCACAGAACTTGAGAATGAACTTTCTAGTGTGAAACGTGAACTTCAAGTAGCCCAAGATCAAGTATCCTCACTTCAATCCGCGTTATCCGATATGGAAGTACGATGCAGACGTGCTGAATCTGAAGCATCCTCTTCCACTTCCCGTGAATTAGCAGCTGATGCACGTGTAGAACAATACCAAACCGAAATCAGCTCCTTACGTGCCGAGAAGCAACGATGGGAACGAGCACTCAAACGAGAATCCGTCCTACAGATGATGGAGGGTGGTAGTGAGAGTTTCAAGGCCAAATACGAACAACAAATGGAAGAAATGCGACAAGAATATGAAGCTGAATTACAAGAACAACGTGCCTTATTGGCCAAGACTAGCCGTGCACAACAACAAATTGAAAGTGAACGTGACAAGATGGCTACTGTATGCAAAGATTTGGAAGATTTAATCCGTGATAAATCACGTACCATTGATGCACGAGATATTCGTATCAATCAAATTGAAGAAGAGCTCAAACAGATCAAATTGGAAGGCAAATCCATGCGTAACAATCAAGAATTGGCCAAGGCACAAAAGGCCTTCACAGATCGTGAAGAAGCTTGGCTTGCTCAAAGTGCTTCCATGGAAACCAACTTTGAAGGCATCATGAAGGAATATGAACGATTGACCATGTCAGCCATGGAATTCGAAACCAATCGTATGAAGTATGAACAACGCATTGAACAATTGACACGAGATTTGGAAAAGATGGATACAGAATTGACTGAAGAACGTATTAATAAGTTGGGTTATGATGCCAAGGAAGGACCTACGACGGCTTCGTTGAGAAAGGAATTCCGTCAATTGGTTAGTGATATGAAGGTCAAACAACAAAAGATTGTAGATCGCGAATTGGATGAAAAGAAGGCGTTGGAAGGCAAGATCAAGGATATGAAACATGAACTTGAAAGTAAACGTTATGAACGTGTCAATCAAAGTGTACAAACTTATTTTGTAGTAGAATAATAATATTTATTTATCATTTAAGCAACAACATCCTCCTTTATATCCACCCATTCGTTCATTTATCCATTCATCATCCATGTAATATTACTACAAACAAAACCCCTGTCATTTATTTATTATTTATTATATAATTCTTCTTTTATTATATCAAATAAATGCTTTATTATTAAATATTATATATTTAACAAGAAGTGTGTGGCACTATTTTTGAGAAAACTCATGAAATTGACCAAGTATGGTTAAAATCTCTCTGACTGTCTTGTGATCAACAAAATAAGTATAATTTTCCCTATTGGATAGTATTAACCAATCACGGCTTATCTACTCGTTTTGACCTCCTTTTTTTCTGCGTTTCCCAATGTGTGTTACCAAAAGATATACAAAAAGAAGGATTGAAATGATGATGCTGCTTGATAAGAGTTTAGAATTATTTTTACTATTAAGATTGTGTATGATTAATAATACTAAGATAAGATGTATTACGTTATCTCTAAATTACCCCACACAATCCACTTTTTTCATTATTATTTTTACTTGAAAAACGTTGATCGATATTTCCATAGTGAAAGGAAGAAGTATTATCACACGGTGACATAAAATAAAAAGTAGAAAATTTTGCCTGAGAAGGGAGGGATTTCCCTCCAATGGAAGAATTCGGAAAGAACATAAAAAGTATAATTTTGTTGTTGTATGACATCTGATGATGATAATAACACTTTATTACCTGTTTATGTGTATCATGATGTGCACATATACAATACACGGTGGCCCCCCCCCCAAAGCAATCACTACTTGAGAGTTGGATCATGATGCATCTTACCCACGCAACTTTTTTTGGTAAAACAAGAGGAATTTCTCTTATAAACAAAAAGAGTCTTATTATCTATTTTTTTTCTTCTTTTTCCTCTTCTCTTCTTCTTGGCCTTTGCAATAATAATAATAACAATAATAATATTTTCACATGCTGCAATCTTTACAGATAGCAAACTACCTACGAGGGAATAATTTGGTGATTGCCATCAACAGCGCTGCTGGTCTATCCATTTTCTTTTTTGGTGTAAGTTTTCTTTTTGTTCTATACGATTGTAAAAATGACACAAGATAAAAGTCGATGAATATACTTACGAAAAGAAGAAAAAAATATTTGATAGTATGATCAAGGTGTTATGAGTGGTGTCAATATTTCCCCAGATTACAAAGATGTAATGGGTTTATGGGATAATGAAGCCCTTTTGGGTGGCATTGTCGCCGTCTATTACGCTGGTACCTTAATTGGTGCATTGATGGGTGGTTATGTGGGTGACAAGATCGGAAGAATCAAATGTGTTGTCGTTGGTTGTATATTTGCTATTTTTGGTGCTGCTCTTCAAACCGCCGCTACGAATGTTCCATGGATGATCTGTTCTCGTATTATTACGGGTATTGGTACTGGTCATTTGTAAGTAATGATAATGATAGATTCATTTACTTATATATATACAAAGAAATATAATCTAACATATATATGATGATAGAAACGCTATTGTCCCTGTATGGAGTGCTGAAACATCTCATTATACTTCGCGTGGTATGTTTATTGCAATGGAATTTACTTTGAATATTTTTGGTGTCGTGATTGCAGTAAGTATCCTATAATTTTATATTAGTCATCTATTCTTTGATTCGATTACTATTTTTTTTTACCAGAAACATGGAAAACTTATCTAATTTAAATAAATAGTACTGGATAGCCTATGGTCTTCATAATTATGAAGGTGGATTCCGTTGGCGATTCCCTATCGGTTTTCAAATTATTCCTTTGGTTGTTCTTTGTGTCTTTATCAATATTTTCCCTGAATCCCCTCGTTGGCTTATTAAAAAAGGGCGTACTGAAGAAGCTTTACATATCCTTGGCGCTTTGCGTGGTAATGGAGATGTTAGCCATCCTAATGTGACACGGGAGTATGAAGAAATTAAAGAGACTTTATTACTTGAAGAAAAACAAGGAGGTGAACCCAACTATTGGGATATGTTGTTTAAATACGACGAATTCAATATTCCTCGTCGTGTTCATTTATCTATTTGGCTTCAAATTATTCAAGAATTGACGGGAATCGGTGTTGTAAGTGTGATGCAACAACAGTTTTTTTTTTCTTCTGAATTGGGGCAGCATCATCGTCGGGATTTTTTTGGGGGGGAGGATACATTGTTTATAGATAATGATATGCAACAGTAACACAGCAGTAGTAGTTCTAACTCTTATGTTGGATGATGATAGATCACTGTGTATGCCCCCGAATCCTTTGCTAATGCTGGATTTTCTGAACGTACTTCACAACTACTCTCTGGATGTAACAATGTCAGTTATATGTTATCGACTTTGGTGGCTGTCTTTACATTGGATAAATGGGGCAGACGATTTACATTATTTTATGGTGCAGTATGTCAAGGTATCTCTTTAATCATGGTAGCAGTTTTAACGAAACCCGATATTATGGCACAGAATCAAACAGTAAGTCATATAACTTTTTAAGCCAAAAAATATAAACAGAAATTTTGGGGGGGGGAGTGAGGAGGAAGGAAGTACATGATCAAGTGACTGATTTACAACATAAAAAAAAAAAATAGGGATTTGGTATTGGAGGTGCAGTCTTCATCTTTTGTTATACTGCGTTCTTTGGTATGACCTGGCTTACTGTCCCATGGCTTTATCCGGTAAGTAATACACTTATAATAAGTAATTCTTTTCAGAATCCCATATCATTCTTTACTAACCCCGAATAAATAACTTAATATATATAAAATAGGTCGAGATCTATCCACTCCGCGTGAGAGCGCGTGGTGGTGCATGGAGTGTTGTTGGATGGTCTATTGGTAATGCTGTTGTGATGGAAATCACTCCTCCCATGTTAGCAGGAATTGGATGGGCTACATTTATCCTGTTTGGTGCTCTCAATTTCCTTGCTATCCCTATTGTATGGGCCATGTATCCTGAAACCATGAACAAGACCTTGGAAGAATTGGATGTCATCTTTAGTACACGGTCCTTACTTGTTTGGAATGCCGAAAAAGAATTGCGTGACAAGGGTATTGATCCAAATGATCCTTTGGCTAACCTCCAAAGAGCTGAAAAAGTACAAGTCACCGAAAGCAGTACAAGTACACCTCCATCTACTACATCAAATGAAAAGAAGACTGTCCCTGGTGATCAAGATCATGCTTAAAAAACAACAATTATTTTTACTATTACTTTTACTTTTACTATTATTGCTATTGATATTATTACCTATTTTTACAGAATCTAGAAACAAAAAGGAAAGCTTCTTTTGTTAACTGTAATTGTTTTGTCCCACTGCACATGCATCAGCATCATCACAACAGAAAAGTGGTTTATTTTTACCCGTTCTTGGTGTGATATGCATTTTTTTTTTTACTTATTTTGTATGATTATATCCCTATTTACCTTTTTATTCTTTTTATTATCATCAGTGCTTTTATTTTTCTTGTGTTTCTCACCTTTTCGTCGCTTTTTTCTCTATTGTACTAATAATATTATACGTCACTTTTGTGCTTATCCCAACAATATCATGGATGACTTCACCGAATATTTGGGTTGTTTTGTGCGCTCATCGTTATTATAGTTACTGTTTTTTTTAAGGATGACCTCTGTTACCAAGGTAACGTAAAAGATAGTTTACAGAAAAACGGACTTGTTTGAATTTTTAGTAGTAAGTAGAATATACTATATAAACGCCACTTTGTACCAGATAGACACTTTTTAGAGAAAGGAGTTATACTAGATGATGAGAAATGTTGTTGTTCAAGGAGACGGATTGTAACATCAATAAAATAAAAATAAAAACTAAACCAAATATGTCGAAAAACAACCTTCTTGTTTCGAAAACTGAATATGGGATGTGAGAACTTATTTTTTGTGGAGTACTGTAATGATATTGATTTTCTATCTATTGTACAACTTGTGTCCATCATTATCGTCAGCATGTTTATTTATATAATCAAATTCTTGACATTTTAGTTTTTTATTTATTGCCAAGCACCAAGATCCCATGTTGAACTCGAAAATGTTTTATTAAATATGATAGTATTTCATATTGAAGAGCCTAATCTTGTACTTCTTCAGCTTTACGAAACACGTACATGTTTATTATATAGTTGTCATTATTTCAAGTATTACCAAAAGAACTTTGTGAAAATCCTCTGATGTAAGATACTTCTTCCTGTTATCACATTATGATTTCCTACAACGGTATGGTGACAAGAACGTTCCACGAAGTTTATGATTCTCATAGCCTTTTTTATTATTATTTCGGGACTATCCGTGATTTTCCTTGCATGTATACTGTCAAGATGATCAGCACAGGTCATTGTCCATCTCATTGACTCAGCCCTTCATCATCTTGGCAAACAATCTGAGAATCATTGTCACATTCAATCTCGATCCTTCCTTTCCTTTTGACAGAGGTGGTACCTAGAGGGAGTTCACAGACTGAGTACTTGGAAAGAAGAAAAGAAACACCCAGGTCTCAATTCATTACCAACTACTATAAAATAATTGATGTGTACTTAAATTCCCTCCTTCTTTGTTCCATCAGAAATAAGTGGTAATTTATATAATATATTGAACAAAATCAAACTCATTACACTTTTATAGTAAAAAGAGCCAGTTATCTTCTTGGTATTAAACCAGGTGAATAATCGTAAACGTCATTATTAGAGGATCAAAGAATCAAACCATAATAATATTTTATTAGTCGCGTACCACCCGGATCCACAGCATATTCAATAAGTTGTCAACGTTCATCAAATCATTAATGTATAATTTTCATATGCTTTTTTTATGACAATAAATTTGTCAACGATACATATTATCTAAACATGAGAATGGCGAAGTTCATATCTTTTCATTATTTACATAATGGCTTTCCATTCATTTGAATAACGCAATTTTGACGCATCATCATCTCACCACCATATCCTTCTTCTCCCCATTTCTCTGTTCCTAGTAAAAGGTTTTTTTAGTTTTCAGTTTTCTTTTCTGAGCTGACCAGGGTTGATAAAAGGACTAACGAGCATATCGTTCAGTGGTTCATCGACAATATAAAAATAGAAATGCTATTTACATCTTCCGCTACATATGCTATTGAGAGTATAGAAGTAGCAATTGTAAAGAAGATAATACCAGGTTAATTATCCAGATACAAACACTTTCTTATAACATTATAAATGGACCTTTAGCTACCCATTCGTCATGATTCTTGATGTTTTCTTAGGAGTTGAAGCCACGATCAGCCATGATCACACCTCGATTTTACGTTTTGAAACAAATACACATGCAAGAGAGAACACAAAAAAATGCTTCATATTCTTTTACTATATTAAAGTATTGATTTCATTAGGTTACTCCGTAAATATTCGATAAAAAATCCGGAAGCAAGACTATCATATTTACTCATGAAGGAGAGTAAAGGATGGAAGATTGAGACTTTCGAATCAAAAGTTTATTATAAGTAAAATTAATCGTGTTGTGTGTGAAGAGAATCAAACCACATGGTATTATAATAATCTTCATCGTGTTTTTTTTCCTAAAAGTAAAGACCTCAAAAGTAGCTTCATAAAAGTTGTTGAAATTTTGGAATTAATTATGCTGCAAATTCTCAAAGCCAAAACTAAAAAACATGCTTAAAAGCTTTTTTTTAAGCATCCCATAAAGAGCTGAATGGTACAAAGACGAGGTGTTTCAAAGTTATATTCACTGTATTTATATTAACTATTTTATATTTTGACAACATTGTTCCTTTATTTTTATAAAGATTATAACTTTTTTGTGTATAAGATCAACATTAGATGATAGAAAATTATTACATGGAAAAGAAATGACGAAAGGGTATGTAAAGAAAGTATAAAGGGAAACAGGTTATTGTTAGTTTTGATTAATGTCGGTGATAAGTAGTAATGGATGGTTTTACAATTTTTGATTTATTATTCAAGAAAACCTTTCATCCTCCGAATTTAGTCGAGTATCACCATGGCAAAGTCTGCCCACACTATGATTGCATGGCATCGCACTCCAATGGTAATGAAATTATTATTTGTCCTCTCCCAGACCAGAAAACAGCATACTTCGTGTGTGTAATAATTCTTCTTTAGTTATCATTTCCACTCGACTGATTTTCTCCACAAGCTTATTACCATCATCCAATACTTATTAGACTTCAAATAATGCCACATTGTTTTCTTCCACACCATCGTCTTTCATTTTCTCCTTTACCTTGACCATAAAATACTTATCCGTTCCTGGATATTTGACAATGTTATGGAGTGGCTATTGATGTTCATTGATATGTTCATCCATCTAACTTGATACAATAAGAATGCTTTCTTCCCTGGTTTGAATTTGACTACAATTATAGAGTCACGCTATCTTGAAATAGGAAAAATAATGATTATATATAGACATGTTCCCTTGGATTGTTCGGTGTTAGTTTGGATGATGATAATCATAGCGTATTAAACAACGACATGATAATTGTTCAGCGTGGGGCAGTGGTGGGCAGTATTATCGACCTGGGTCAAGGCACCATCATCTTTGAACACAACTTCATTCAAGAACAACGCTTTTAAAGGTACTGTCAACGGTGATGACGATCCTATTGCAGTAGGTGATGATCTTGTCTCGGTAATATCAATATTACAGTCGCTATCAGCAGCTGATTCATCTTATTGGCCATTATCATTGTTGTCTTTGTAAAGGATAATTCAATCTGTGACAATAAGTTTGCATAACGATGGGCATGCCAAAAATACAACAGCGAGTGGAAGCTCACAATGGAGAATCCCAGCCTCATATGAATGCCCAGGATCAAGTTCTGTTAACAACAGTATACTGTGATTTAACTGATCAATAGCTTTTGGCACTGTGGGTAATTTTAATAGTGAACCATTACTAAAAAGTTGGTTCTTGGTTATTAATAAGGAATTTGGTAAGATGAACGCAAATAGTTTGTTTTTTTTTCGTTTTTCTACTTCTGTACCGTTGTACTTTTTAATGGTAGGAACGAACATTCCTGTGAAAAATGGCAGATGATATACAACATCATTGCTGAGGTGGGAACTTTATATGGCATTCATTATGGGCAACCCATAACAAAGGGCACCTTTCTGACATTCTTTCTTCTAATGATGATGATTACTCCCTCATTTTGCATTGAAATGATCCGAAGAATCAGTGATTTGTGTCAAACTACCACCAGGACACATATCATCACCACATTGAATGAACAAATAAAAATTTTAATAAATTATTTTGTCACTCCTGTCGAAATATATATTCTTATCTGATTTTTCTTGGAAAGGGATATATATTTACATTCATTTTTTATGTATGATTTTTATTCATACTTAAAACTTACTATCAGATATATCTTGATCAAAAAAACTATTGAACATCTTTTATAGCTATTGTTACATTTAGGTATTTTTATCATGCTAACCACTTTATTCAGCAAAGCGAAGAGAAAATTAATTATAATCGTTTATAGCATTATTAGAAAGAATCATATATATTCCAAAAATTCATCCATGTTAGAAGCAGCTATTGAGGGACCACTTGATTAGAATACTAATATGGTGTAACCAACTTATAAATGTCATTTTTTTACATACCCTCAAAACATTTTCGTACCAAGATATCCCTTAAAATACACTTAATTGTTGATTTTATTTTATTTTATAATTTAAAGAATACAAATATAATTTGATTTATAAAAAATATTCTATGACAATTCATAGATGGTCATTTTTTCCGGATTTTGCAGGGTACACTGGATTTTGAAACATTTCTTCTTAGAGTTAGGGCTTAAGTCACCAAATGAGCTTTTGATATTTGATAAATGTACACTTTTTCTTCATATTTACTAGAACGCCACGTATATGTATGTTTCCTTATTCAAAACATGTCTTTTTCTTACTATAATTTCACCTTTTCCCATCCAAGTATATTGAAGCTAGATAGTTTATCCCGTTTTAGAGATATGATATATAGTTTTTCTTACGGATTTTGGAATTGAAACTATTTGTGATTTCGACAGTTATACTTTGGCCACACCATACAGCAAAAAAAAAGACAACTATGAAAAGCTGTATTTCTTTAGGCATGACAGTTGCTCAGCAATCACATTATTTAGTGGTGGGTAAATAAGCCCCGTACGTAATGTATTATAAATAAGCGAACGGATGATGGTGTACTTGGAGTTGAGGGAGATGTTAGCAACTAGAACAAAATGAACAAATTCCCTTGGTTTTTTTTTGGTATCCCATAAAGAATTTCAAGACATCCCAGTACTGTGGTTCTTCTTCGCGTGAAAAAGGTGCGGTTTTCATAGTACTTAGTACGTGAGCTCTGCGATACAATATTAGAACATACTACATAAAATAGTAACGTGATTTTTTTTTTTTTTTGCTGAGGAGATCCGATCCCGGATAAATTATGGCGCGTGTGCATTGAACACGATTCTACATTTGAAATATGGCTGGTGTTGTTGTTAGTTAAGATCGTGTACGCATTGCATTGTTTATCCTTATTAATTAGTCTGTGTGTTATTTAGCCTAGTAACACACACAGATAGTGCACTATCTCATCATACTTATTAACAGAAATAATATATTTAATTCTCATTCTTTTGTACAAGTATTCATGACGGTGAATCACTTACTATGGGCTAGCCCTTCTGTTTACTTATTTGATTATACAAATTTATTAGGTACCCTTAAATCACTGATGATACTATAATACTATACATGGGGGACTCTCCATAAAACAACTTTACCATAAAGAGATAAATTTCCTGGTATTGTGGATATATGTTTTATTTCATGTGATCATTGGGATGACAAGTTTTTTTATATAAACATAGGATGGTGGGTAAATACTATTTATACACTACTAATAGTACCAGTAGTGGTAGCTATTCAAACAATTCATTCTTTCTTGGGACCTGTAGATTGTTCTTGCATCTTGACAAAGTGTTCAGTGATTTCTTTGGTAGAGTTGGCATGAGGATATGGTTGAGAAGGGATGGGCTTATCAAGGAATGGACAAATTTTTTCCCAGGTGATACCTTCATTCAAATCGAGAACCAACAAACGTTCCTTTGGAACATTTTCCATGACCCACTTGTTGTGCTCTTCGTAACGAGCCTTATAGAACTCGGGTTCATCCTTGAACTTTTGCATATCTTGGAAAGCGCCGTCCATAAAGATGGTCTTTGCCATTTTTCGGTTACGCACCATGTAATCGGGAGCATTTTCTGGGACCCAATCATGGAACTTGTAGATAGTGTTCAAGACAGATTTATGCCAACTATCAGCATCACGCTTGGTAAGGATGACCTTAGCGTTAGGATAGTATTTCAGCAATTGATCGATAACAGAAACCGTGGGACTATGTATAGAAAAAGAGAAAAATGATGAGTGATAAATGAAATATTTTGTCATTCGACAGAGTTTAAACCACAGCAATCCATACTCCTCTCTTTCTCTCTCGTTTTTAATAATATTTATAAAAAAAAGTATATATTACATACCAATCCACACCAGCATTGAATCCATCATAAACCCAGTTCCAATCAGTTTCTTTTTCAGGGTTAAGGTAGGCTTCTTCGAAAGCTTCGGGGTGACGATCACATTCGAACATAGAACGCATATGATGGGTATTGTATCTATACAGTGTTTGTTTTTGTGTAATAAGCAAGTGATGTCGCTACATGACGCAATATTGCGCAATAGTACTCCATATACTTCTTGGTGAGACCAAGACGGCACACTGCTTCTATATTTTGAATTACTTACCCAAGTAAATTAAGAGCTTCACGTAAACTATCAGTTCCGCAGCGAGGTTGACCTGCTCCAATAATTTCAAGTGGTGCCATTATGACGTTTTTTCTTTCTTTGGTACTTTAAAGTGTATGTATAAAGAGTGAAAAGTAAAAGAAAAGAGCCCTCTGGATCGATCATTCTTCTTATATGGAGAAAGGTTTTACAGGGTTGGGAATGAATGAAACGGAGAGTGAAAAATTGAATTATACACTGTACCTGAAATACGGGAATATTACGGCCCGTACATGACTGAGGCATTACAAAGCTACCCTATTTTAGAAGGTGTGTTAGAGAAGAAGGGGTATAAGAGTAATATGACACGGATTAAGCCGAAGGTATTGGAAATGTCAGTGATCCACTGAATTTTTAAACGGATGGAACTAGATTTTGCAAGGGTATTAACAAATTATTAATGCAAAGAAAAAAGTGATCAAAAATAGCAAGCTTCGTCATGCTTCTTCGCGATGCCTTGTTATAAATAACATTATATCACATTTTTACTATTGTTTAGACTTGGCAATTTAAATTTCTGTATTTGTTCTAATAATATTGTTCTGATCTATCAAGGTCTCTTTGGTGGCTGGGAATGTACATGTTATTCGTTTAATAGCTTGTAGAATAAAAAGGTTTAGTATTAAAATCATTATCCGTCGTCATTGCAAATACCTGGGTAGTAAAAAACCGTGTAGCCTTTTTAGGAACCTTCATGCGGTTTTTCATTAAAAGAATCAAAGAACAAACCATGATCCGATTCTATTCCTTATGAATCAGATATGTGTCATTATATATAAAATATATGTCATACAATTCATATAATGAAAAGATACAAGTGTATATGTATTATGAACTAGATTTAATATAAATCTCAAGTATTCTTACATTGACCTTTTTCTCTATGTCATGCGTGTCAAATGAAACTAGAAGGTCAAAGTATGAGCTTTTATACTCGCGGACGAACGGGTCAAGTAGTCTGGATTCGAATTTGCAAAGTAGTTCTGCTCCGAAAACGCGCGCACCAGCAACAAACCGTGGAATATTATACTACAAACTTCTCCAGCGCCTCAGCGTGAGATTTATAGTACCCTTGCTTTAATTATGACGTCTGGATCTAGGAGATTCTTCGAAAGTTTACAATTTTCCCTTTCTTACGAGTAATGTAAGGCTATAGTAGCATTCTTTCCATTCATTACAAAATATACTAATTAAAAGAAAAGAACAAGTGGACCGTTATTGGAAGCTATATATTATTTCGCATAACGCTTACAATATGAAAGAAAATTATATAACTATCAAATAATAAACAAAGGCAATTATGCTGCTAATTTAAGAAGAAGAATACTAACAGTAACCTTGTTTTATATATAGTAGAGATTGTAATGTAGGATAAATAGTGTAGGTAAAAACATGACTCCAATAAGATGTTGATAATGGACGAATAGGTTTATTTTGGATGTTTATAATGCAGCTTACTTTAAGGTGGTACAAAAAGTCTAGTGTAAATTTGTGCAACATAATAAAAGATAAAAATATAAAAAATGCGCAACTCCTTTTTTTCCTTCTTTTCCCTCTTTTACTCTACAGGATTTTTCCTCGTTTTAGGCGGTCCATTTTTTTCAACATGGCGCTGGTTTTTCTTTAAGATGGCGGTTAGCGGAGACTTTCATAGCTTATAATTTGCTGCCCAAATGCTTTTTACTTGGTGGCTTACAACCCCAGTTGTAGCAGTTCTTTTGTAGCATGGAAAGAAAAACTAGACAAAAAGTTGGTTATTTTTTATAATGATAACGAATAAATGATGATTTTAAAAACAATAGTAACTATAACATTTTTTCTTCAAGGATACAACGAAGAAAATAAGACATTGCATGACGTATCCACCCTTCACAATCTTTAGCAGTAAATAAGTATGCTGACTGGACAATACGAGGTGTCAAAGGACTATTTGTTGATAAGATCTATCGTTTCACACCGGCCTTCAACTTGGACCAAAACTCCTCTATGGGATTCAACATTAGTGAATAAGGAGGAAGGTATATTGCTGATAAAATTGTAGATTTTTGGCAATCAATCGCTCCACGAGACTTATACGTTTCGTAAATGAAACTCGTACTGTGTAAAAAGTATAACACCATGTAGATACATAGTATAGAGGTTTCAGAATGATCATATTACACAATAATAATAGCAGTCAGTAAGCTCCTGGTTTAATGAGTCTGGTGTATTAAAAATTCTTGGAAATTTATTGTATGCCCTCTGGAACAAGCATTTACTATTACTGTTTAAAAAGCAATGATAAACTGTTGTTATAATAAAATGTGGATATGAACAAAGGAAGATAACAACACGAAACTATACATATATTCTTCGTAACAACGAATGAAAACTTGCCAGTGACCACAACATATTATATTATCACCACGGATAACGGCAAATTCTTTCCTTATTGAATGCTTATTACACATTCCAATACCACACCTAATCTCGATCCAAATGAAAAAGTCGAATAATACATAAAATTACAGTCAACGATACTTCCAATAGCTTGAAACTTGAACGATTTGAAAAGATACATTTTGATATAGTAATTTTAAAAAAGATTTATTACTATAATATAAACAATAGAGAGGTGGAGAAAAGCTAGTACACTCAGATATAACAGTTTGTAATAAGACAGGAAAAGGGATATGACGTCGGAGAGTGGAGAAAGTAGATAAAAGTAACAAGACCATCAAGAACAGTAACCAACTGTGAGGAATTTTGTAAGTCATCACTGCTTCGTCTATAAAAAGAAAAGAAAAAAAATAAGTTAAACATATCGTTATACACTGCTTCCTCCACCTCGCATGAGAACCCAAGTCAATGGTGTTCATCCGAAGACTACTACTGCAATGGTTGGTATCATGGTGTTCATCCAAAGGACTACTACTACAAGCATCTCATGCACAATCAAGAACCCAAGTCAATGGTGTTCATCCGAAGACTACTAATGCAATGGTTGGTATCATGATGTTCATCCAAAGGACTACTACTACAAACATCTTGTTTGCTGAGGTGGTTAGGAAGCCAAAAGTGTGTCAAGAAAATAAAGAAAAAGAACAAAGACTTATCAAAAATAGTAGCATTATAGAATTCTTCGAGGCACTCCTTGCTTTCGCCTATAATAGAAAAAGAAAGAAAAAAGTTAAATATACGGTTGTTTTATAAGAGAAACCGAGTCAAAAACTATGGTAATAAACCTGCAATAAATAGCATCAAGACAAGGTGTGAGTGGGGTGGTAGTTCAAACAAGTCGAATCCTTTTATCCCACAGCGCGTTCGATTACTTATTTTGATTGCTTTCGTAAAACTCCCTTTGCTCTTTGAAATCCTTTCACTACTACTACTACTACTACTACAGTCAATGCCAGGCAAACGAAAGCGCACTTCCAATGACGCACAATGGTGTCTCAACAATTCCAACACTCTTACGGCCAAGGATTTCGCCATTGAATTTGGTCTCACCGATCGACAATACACAGTGACAAGATACCGAAACATTTTGAGGACACACTTTAGTAGAGACAGAAGAGAAAGTCTTCTTCAAGATTTGGATGGATGGAAGAAGTCCCTTGATGCAAAGAATTTTTGGAAAGAACAAGCAAGAAAACAAACAATAGCTGAAACTCGTGTAAGATGCTCAGCTTTTCTTGATGCAATAATTCACGAAGGTCCACAAGGATCATCAATCAACAACGATGACAGCAATAGTAATGTTGAAAGCAGCAGTAGCAGCACCAACAATCGTGATCGTGGTACCAACATTAATAATTCTGATGATAACAACCATAATGATCGTAGTATCAGCGAACGTAATCATAGCAGTAGCAACAACAATATTAATAGTAACAAAGAAAGTAATAGTAACAGTAACAACAGTAATACTGGTAGTTGTAGCAATAATAGTGGTAGTAATACAAGCAACAATAATAATAGTAGTAGTTCAGAAAGCAGCAATCCAGGTACATCAACACCAACCGAAATACATACCCCGCTCATCATTAAACACGTCAATGTCACTGACACATTTAAACAATACCAAGAATACATTTCATCACACTACCCAACATTTACAATTGAAAAAGATCTACAAGAAATCATGGCAACGGCAAATATCTTGTTCTTGGCACCCGATGACCATAGTGATTGCAAAAAAAAAATCCAATTGTCCAACCTTGACTTGATGTGCACAGAAATGTTACAAGAATTAAAAATTCTCGATACTCAAGAAAGCGAAGAATTATTTAACGACGACGAATTTATCAAGGTTACAAGGATTATCAATGAAGTTGCTGAGAAAACGAAAACCATCAGAACGGCCAAATTGGAGCTACTCACATTGGCAGCTTCCATGGAAGGTGGTAATAAAGCAAATGTAGTTGAAGGAGTAGCAAACTTGTAAGTGTTGATATGGGAGTCATTGAACTGTGTGTCTGTGTGTGCTTCGTAGCTACTGCTCACTGGACTGGTTTATATATTAGATTAACAAAGTTGCCAAGAGTCGAGATCCTCAACATGGATAAATTGGGAGAAGTCGAACTACAAACAACATATTATGATGCCTTGTTATCCGAGCTTATTGCAGATCAAGATAAGAATGTTGCGTTACGATGGCCAAATAAATCAACAGATGAGGAGCAAACTGATATACGCCCCGATGCAATTGTTTCAACGATCATGCAACACGACTTTGGCTACCTTGTTGGTTTCGGAGAATGAAAGCCTGGCAACAGTTCTACAACAAAATATTCAGTATCACTCGATGTCCTACGCTTAGGAATCGCTTCAAAAAGGGCAATTGACAAGTGGAGGCTGAACTCGTGCTTTGGATTCATGATCAATGGATTTGATCTAACGTTCTTTATTACAAAAAAACAACACAAAAATTGCTCCACAATGCTGGATATTGCGCAGTTCACTTATGCTTCGTCCTTATCGAACCTACATTCTTTTGTATCACTGATGAACTTGAACAAGCTGACAAAAGTCGGACGATGTTTCTGGAATGAATGTCATGCTACTCATGTTACGCGAGATGATGAAGCTGGTGCTATGGCGAATGATGACGCTGGTGTTGTCCCAATGTCCGAATTATATGCACTGATCAGCAGGACTCACAACCGAACACTTGGTACCTCGTCTAGATATTGAACTTCAGTTGATTACTATTATTCCTTTTTTTTTCATTATTATTGTCATTGACAGTAACCCTTTCTTTAAATTTTTTTATTATATAATACTGCATTATATTATTATTTGTCTAGTACATCTATTCAACTTCATCCAATCACACATTTAATAATAATGTATTATTTTCGTTACTCAAGCATTTTTTACACAAACTATCCAGTCTTGTAACATCCATACATCTCTATCTGAATATATCTCTTCATCATCACTTTTTCCCCAATATTCATTTATAATATAATACCATGATAATATACACCGATTAAAAAGACCCATATATCACAGTATTACTATAGCAAATAAAGTATATATTCATTGCTCTGATAGAGGACCATAAATAAAAAACATTACTTTTTACTAGGTATGCGAATGCTAGTTTTATTCAGAAAAAAACTAATATAAGAAAAAAGACTGTTAGTAGATTTAATTCGTAGAAAGTGTAGTATTATGCTTTTCTTTTTTTTCTTTCGACCTTGATGATACAGAACCTCAATTGCGCTATTGGTTTTATTATGAGAATTGGCGTGTCTTATATAGGCCCTTTTCCTTTGTTCACCTTTTTTTGTAAACCAAAACGGCCGCTTTTCTTAAAAAGGTGGTGATTACTTGGCATGTTATTTCGAGAAAAAAAAAGATTAAACGAAGTTCCTATAGGAAAAAGACAGTTTTTCTTCTATGCGTTGTTCTGATCTTTGGTGCTGTGTTGTTAGCCACCAAGTAAAAGCATTTGGGCACCACACTGATAATATTTGGACGCCCACAGTAAAATTTTCAGCCGTCAGCTTGGAAAAAACAGCCCAGTGTCAAATGAAAAATACATCACGCGCTATGAAAGTCTCCGCTAACCGCCATCTTAAAGAAAAACCAGCACCATGTTGAAGAAAATGGACCGCCTAAAACGAGGAAAATCCTGTATCTTTTCTGGAAACCATGATTCAATACAGTATATTATGATATATACACTCAACACTTGATTATATATATATATATATATATTAGTATTGCTAGGTCTCTAATAAAATCTTAGTATGACTACATATGGTTATAAGCATAGTCATCTCAACATAAAACAGTAACTATGAAACACCCATTTATCAATTAAATATTACATCAATATATAAACCAATAAGGTATTCTTACAAATTTCTAAAAAATATGTTTCACACGCATGTGTGTTAATTAACAAGAAAAATAGCAAACACGGATCGAAGGATCGGCTAGAAAAAAAGTTTATTTATGTATTATTATCAACATAACGCATGATGTGACGTGGTATCTTTTACTGTGTTCATTTTGCTAGGAGTAAATTGTTGCTCAATATTTACTTATTACACATAATATGCAGCTTTTTTTTTAAAAAAAAAAACGAACTTGTTTTTTTATATGCAACAACAAGATAATTCAAGTTCGTTTTTGTTAAATAAGATTACTCTTGTTATTTACCATGAAATATTGAAAAAAAAACCATATAGAACCTTATTGAATGAGTGAAAAGTATATTAGTGTTTATTATTTTGTTTGAATTATTTATATGGCGTACTTGTCAGTCATGAGTGGCACTAGTATATATTATATTATTACATTTCAAATTAAACTGTAACTTGTTTTCAATCATGCAACGAGTGATTGAAAGATCGAAAAGAATACATCTTCCCAAAAAAGTATTATTACCATCTAAACGATGATAATGATATAATTTAATCATAATAACGACAAAAACAGATTTGCATAATAGTTTCAGACGATCCATTTTGACATAAAAAAAAATGTGTTGCAAAATCGGATCCCAGCCATTTTTACTCAAGCCCGAAACACTTTCGCGTTTTATTATAACCTCGTGGCTCATGACGTTTTTAGCTTGGTAATATATGGAGAACTTAATATGTTAGAGGTGTAAAAAGTTACCAAGCAAAAAAAAAAAAAAAAACTTATATTTTTTTATTTGCTTTTTCCCTCCTCTCCCTTTAAACCCTTTTACCTATTATTACTTCATTTCCGACCTTTTATATAACAACACCTTCACCACCATTAATAATATTAATCCGCTTTTTATTCTTTCTTTCAAAAAAAAAAAATCTCGTAAATATTATACCTTCTTCTCCCCTATTTTTTTTTAAAAAACTGCACAAACTTTTTCTACCATTTTGACCTTTTAATTACGTTACAGTTCATTTTCAACTTTTATTACAACACTTTCCTTTCATTTAAAATTAATTATTGCTAAAAGATGATGCCGTCAAAAGCCGATGCCGAAGCTTATGTTGATTGGGTTTGTCATTTTTTTAATTAATATTATTAATATTAATAAGTAGAGAAAGTAGAAAAACGCATTCCATAGTAACCTGTTCAATCTTTTTGACACTCTGTTCCTAGATTAATTCGTTTGAACATATTTCACATCAATGTTCACAAATAACCGATTTATCGGACGGTATTATATTATTCGAAGTTCTGGCCGATATGTAAATAAGAATGTCTTTATTACTATTTTACTACTAGGTACCTAGGCTACATGAGTTAACTGATACGTATTCCCGTTTATAAATAAAAATAGTGATCCTAAATGGTTTAAACTAATTCGGTCCGCAGACGTGGGCGATAACTGGGTATTGAAAATTAACAATTTAAAAAAGCTACACAAACTCGTCTCCCGATATTACGAAGAAGTACTCGATCGTGATAGTGACAACTTACCTTCCATCAACCTCAATGCTATTGCAAAAGATGCCGATATGAAAGAAACGATCAAATTATGTCAACTTGTTATTTGTATTGCTGTCATGTGCAATAAGAATCAAATCTATATTGCCAAAATTCAACACTTGTCACAAACTGCTCAACATGCTTTGATGTTGAGTATTGAAGATGTTATGAAAACAATTTCAGGTGCGAACACAGATCAAGACCCTTCTCCAATGGGTGCTCCTGGTGGTTTTGGTGGCACTCCTATGGGTGGCGCTACTACTTCAGCAGCAACAACTACTGGGGGCGGCCGTTCTAGACCTACTTCATCTTATGGAGAGTAAGTGATTACTGTTATTATGAATATTTTTTTTTCAAAAAAAAAAAATAGAAATAATATGCATATTAAACCTTGGTGCTTTTTTAAATATCTAGAGATGTCATGTTTCGTAATCCTGCTGAACTTACTAGAATCATTGAAGAAAAGCAAGATTTAGAAATGCAACATAAACACCTTATTGAAGAACATGCTCAACTTCGTTATCGCTATGTGAGTTTTTGTTTTACATCTTGGATTCCGTATGATCATCCCTCCTTCTTTACCTAAAAATGATGTATTATTAATACGAAATAATAATAATAAAAATAGGATGAACTTGAAAGCGAAAAAGAGGATTTACAACTTCGATTACGTGATATGGATAAAGCAGTTGAACAAGCCAATGAAACAGGTCGTGCGGATTTCGTCATGCGTACTGAAATCGAACATTTGAAACAAGATCTGTAATGTGTTACTTTTTTTATACTTATTTTATTAATGCATACACGTACACGGTTTCTCAGTTCCCCCTAATTAGAATTTACTAACTAACCTATTTTTTCCCATTTATAGTCAACGAAGCGAAGATCGTCGTCAGGAAGTAGAAATGTTACTTGAGCAACAAACCATGACAATTGAAGATTTGACTCGCAAGGTAAACTTACATTTTACATTTATACAACACAGAAGGCCACAAAAAATGTATACTGAAATAATAAAAAATGGATAGGGAGAAGATCTTGCCAAGCGAGCTGAACAAGCTGCTAGATTAAATGATCAACTTGACGAATATCGCCACGCCGCTGAAAAACTCCAAAAAGCTGAAAATGTCATTGAAAAATACAAGAAAAAGTTAGAAGAAAGTGCGGATTTCCGACGTCAAATCAAGGCTATGGAAGAACAAAACCATACATTGATGGAACGCAATACTCATATTGAAGAAGAATATCGTAAAGTACTCGCCTTCAAAACTTTGATGGATTCATATAAAGAGCAAGTCGCCAATCTTGAAACTGCCAACAAAACCTTGATTCGTGATAAGAACAAGATGGAATATGAATTACAGCATATGAGCAAAAAAGTCGAAATTCTTGAAGCAGATCGTGTTCGTGATAATGATCGTATCCAAGTCCTTGAAGATAACTTGCAAGAAGTACAACTTGGTGGTAAGTCCCATTCCTTTTAGTTTCTGTGATGAAGTTTTTTATTGTGTTTATGTGAGAGATAAATTATGCAGAAATGGATAAATATGGGAGGGAAAAGGTTTGGACAAAAAAAAGTGACCGACGTATTTGATTAACTTTTTTTATCATGAAAAAAGGTACTGTGGATCCTACCTTGACTCGGGGTGAAGGTGGTGGTGATCCCGATGACATGGATCTTGATGAAGGTGGATTCAATGATTCATTAGAAGAATCTCTCAAGGAATCTAATGTCACGGAATTGTAAGTTTCTATTTTCTTTCTTTTGATTAAATTATATCTCATTCTCTTGTTTTCTGATATATAAAAACAATATTTTTTTAGGAAACTTTCCAAACGTCGCCTTGAACGTCAACTCAAATCCTTGCAAGAAGAAAGTGCATCTGGTCGTGATCAACGTGAACTTGTATTAAAGCACTTGTTGGATGACGCTAACCGTCTCAAGGGCCAATTTGAAAAGGTAAATTGACTACTACAAAATATTCATTTTTGGATAGAATAATAAAAAAAAAACTTAAGAAACAACAGATAACATTAACGCCAACATGGATGATGAATAGAATTATTTGGATGTTTCACAAGAGCGTGATATTCTTCAAAGCGACATGGCCCGTATTCGTGAAAATGTACCTGATGCATTGATGGATCAATCAAAATTCACCCTATCTCTTCGTCTCCACATCATCGACTTGGAAAAGGAATCCAAGGGCTTACGCGAAGAAAACGCCAAACTCGAAGCCAAGATTGCCGAAGGCAAATTTGCCTTTGGTGACAATGCTGAAGAATTCAAGCAAGTCTCTGAACGTATGCAACAATTGGAAGAACAAACCAAGAAACAATTGCAAGACATCAACAAATTGTTGCTCGAAAAGGATTACTTGCAAAGCCAAAGCATTGAACAAAAAGATTTGCTTTTGGAAAAAGAACGTCTCAATAGTGAAATGAAGGCTTCTCTTGCTGCCTTTGAAGCCAAGGACGACGAGCCCATCAAAAAACAAAACGCGCAATTACAAGCCCAAGCCATTCATTTACAAGAACAAATGCGTGAATTAAAGACCAAGTATAGAAATGCCAAGGACTTTATCGTGCAGCAAGACAAGATGATTAAGGATATGAAGAGTGGTAACTTGGGTGCTGTGGATGGAGATCATAATGAGGCCATTGCTGCTTTGCAAACAGAAGTTCGCCTTCGAGATGAAGAGAATGAGAAACTCAGAAAGCAGCTCCATGAAGTACGATTGCAAACACGTCGTGAACAACAATTGATTATTTCAGCATGGTATGATGTCGCTCGACGTACACAAAAACAACTGGTCAATTCAAAAGTAGCACCCTATGCCAATTCTTGGCTTGGACAACAACGTGGTGTACTGGATAATCAACTCAAACGTCGATAAATATCAAAAACTTATTACACCTCACACACCGTATAATTTACATAAAACCAAACATCTTTCGATTCTTCATATTCAATTCATTTTATTCCTTCTCTCTATCTCTCTCTCCGATTGCTTTTATTACAACATACTCCATCCATCCATCAGTCACTCACAAAACCTCACAATCAACTCACTTACAATTTCATAAATTCATCTTTTTTTTTTTTATTCCTTCACAGTCTTCCCTTTTTTATTCATTTTATATCTCCAACATTTCTTACTCCCCGTTTTATATCTCATGTTTTAATAAACTTTTTTCACTTTATGGTTCATATCTTTTTATTATTATTATATTTAAAAACCAAAACTTGGACTTGCTTTTTTTAATATTAGTATGATATACGATATATTTTATTTATTTAGTCCATTGCATCAAGCAAACAAACATACAAACAAACAAAAATGATAGGACAAATACGCAGAAAATACCCAGGCACATTCGCATAAATAAATTAACTAATAAAAATTACAAGCTATAACGATAATCAGGATGTCGATCACCAACAAGATCTGGGCCACCATATTTGGTAATCTGATGTTCTCGTTTTCGATGATCTTGCATGATTTGGTTCCGTCTTTTATTCTCACGAGAAAATACCACTCGAAGCGACAATGACAACAAAATACTTACAGCAAGGGAACAGAGAGCAACAGTGTATCCCATTCGATAATTGGGTGGATCAAAATAAGCTTGACCTGCGATTGCATTGCCAGCTGCCGAGCCCATAAAAAAGATAGCGAGAGCAACTGCTCGTCGAGTCAATCCAGAAAAGGCACCCGATGCCCAGGAATTCCGAATAGGTGAAAAAAGTAACTTTGTTTTTTTTTGCGTATAAAGATAAAAAGTGTGAATAGTTGGTATCATTTAAATAAATCATTTGTTTACAAGGTAAACAAATAAAACGTGTTCATATACCCACAGTCAGTGCTCTAAAAGCACAAACAGCAAAGTAACGCAAACCAACAATTTCTTCTGGAACAAACATAAGAAGGAGTATAGAAGCGGCAGTGATCAAGTATACCACAACCATAAAATATACCCGTTGTTTAAATTTGTCTAATAAAAGTATATAAATGAATAATTGTTAGCTGCTTCTTTTTTTACATAAGCTAAATCAAGTATGCCACTATTATTGAATTGTTCCCTGTAATATAATACTACTATATCCATACGTAAATCCGCATATACAGTCATTGCAGCTTTCATATAGAACAAGTAGCAGGAACGAATGATCTGGAAAATGATATGACGTGTACTTTTTATTGTAAAGTTACCTGACAACCAACTGACAGGATATATCATAATACAACCGAGTGCATATGGTGGTACTGCAAGAGCTACCGATTGCTGTTCAGTCCAATACCCCATACCATCAATAATGGACGGAAGATTGAGCCTAGTACCGCCTGCAACGATATTGTCTGTCAAAAATAATAATGTAAAACAATAAAGTTTCCAATCCAACAAAACACTAATAACTTGCTTCCATGACCATGAATATTGACTTGCTGTATATGCTTGCTCTATTATTTTTAACGTTTCAATTATATATAATATAGTTTAGTAATAACACAATAGTTAATTTTATATTTCATCAATACATTAAGCATTAATAGAATGTCGATGAAGTTCATATGGTTTCCTTTACCTTTTGACAATCGGTTAATGGCCAATTCTTTTTCTTCGTTGTTTATAAATTTCGCAGTTTCCGGCTTATCTGGCAATATGAGAATGCATAAAACACCACAGATGAAACTAGGTAAGCCTAGTATAATAAACATCCTTTTTTTGCATAATCAAAGAAAGATATTAAATATTAATATATCCATATAGGAACGGTGTATGTCGTACAATGTTTATAATATATAAAAGATAATAGAAACTTTTATGTTTTAATAATTAAATAGCATCCAGAATATGCGCATCTTTCCCAAAACACTTTTTACAAACCATTGCCATGTCTTGATTGTTGTGGTATTTGGAATTTGGGTTGCTGCATAGAGTATAAGACCTCTCACACTTGAAGCAATGCCACCACCAATTGAGAACCAACCAAGCCGTTGAGCAGTTTCGTATCGTCTATACCAAAGTGTTGCATAGTACCTGAAAAAAATAGACAAGTATTAAACATAATGCGCTCTTCTTCTGATATGTTTTGTTTGCATTTCATAATCCATCCTTCTCATCAGTTAGCATTTTATAAACAAGCTATATGTATTACACTTGAACTGGATCATTCGCTATTACGGTATGTTTTACGTAGTGTGAGAATCAGTTTTAATACCACAAGATTATACAATGGATAGTACATGTATTCTTTAATTCATTATAGAATTGAATAGTAATGCAAATATGACACACCTGCAGCACAAGCACCTGTAATGATTTGGGTTATCAGTAACCCAACGAAATTTTTAACAGCAGGCGTTATCAATGCGATGGCACCCCAAACTCTATTGGATAAAACGTTCAAGTATATAATTTGATGCTGTTAGTAAATAACAACGTAATTTAAAAGAATACTTCATGATCCATTTTTTGTTTTTTTAACGCATTACTGTTATTATTATACTCACGTTACAAGGGTACCAAGCAATAATGAAGCGCGTGATTTTCGAAGAACAAGATTTATTGGTACGCTCAAGATCAAAAACGCCAAAAATGGACCTGTTAAGCACCAACGATACTGAGCCTCAGATACGTTCAGATCTTCCATAATACCCATTAGTTTTGCACTTGGTAAGGCGTTTGAACTTTTACAATAAAAAAATGAATAACACTGTCGCGAAACTTCAATTCGTATAAGAAGCATAAATTAAATAATTTTATACTTTACCCATCCCAACGAGATACACCTTCACAAAAACATAAAAGAATCATTATTCGGATATCTAGTTTTCTATAATAGTAAAGATGTACCATTTATTAGTTTAAATCGTTGGATCAAATTAGAAGGGTATCAGCATGAATAATATAAATTATCTTGTTTATACCGAACAAGTTGTTTTTCGTCTTCCTGGATGGATGAATCGTCAATGTCATCATCTTTTTCAGCTGCTTTTGAACCCGTTACACCATAAACATCGACAGGAAGTTGATGAGAAACATCTTTTTTTTCTTCAATGGTGGAAGGAGGGTTATCTTTAATAGGATCCATTTTTTATGGCAAGTAAAATATAAAAACACGATGCCTTTTATATCTCGTCAAGAGAAAAACGTTTCAGAACTAGATGATGAAGGGCAATGTTTTGATCACGTCGTAATACCCGTAAGATTTTCCATTTTCAATTATGTGATCACGCTTACATTTCGAGTGGTAACAAATATTAAGAATAGTGATAATAAAAACCATGGAGTCATAAGACACTTGAAAATATAAACTTTTATAATCGTATCGTGGGATCAAGAATAAGATAACTCATAAAAAGTGATCAAAGATAAGTTTCATCTTGGGGCTATTTTCACTTCTTTATCTCTTATATGAATGATTCAGATAAAACATTCTTTTTTGGATATGGCGCTTTCACTTGATGTTTTTGTCTTTTCTATTTGACGAAGAATCTGTGCATATTTGTATAATAAAACCTGATCTAGTCGTGCAACGCTAAAACGTATGTGGCGCAAAATGAATTTGGAGATAGCACTCTTCAACCTCTAAAGAATATTTACGTACAGTGCATCACATGATGGTGACTGTATGTACATATCATTGAAAACAAACTTAAAATATGTTGCAATGGTTGTATCACTTTATGAACCCCACAGTTTATGATCATATTCGTAAACATATGGCGCTAATTTTTGCTAATATTGAAACAGACTTATCACAAATTTTCGTTTATATACGCAAGTTTCGGAAAATCATGACAGATATAAGACTAGTACTTTATCTATACGTTGAATTACAATGGACCAATTATATCAATGCTTTATTACAACGTGGAACATGAATCGTAATAAGAGAAGACATTCGCCCATTGTTGCAAATATAGAGATACTTTACAGTATTTTACCGATTCGATATTAAAGATGTTATCGATTACAATTATGTATTTTCTGTGTAGTAGATTATACAGCCGCAAACTATTTATTACATATAACTAATAGGATAAATAAAAACATGAGCGATATGCAATAAAAAATATTATGAATGTTATTAAATTATTATAAACTGTAACGATAATCAGGATGTCGATCACCAACAAGCCCTTTTCCACCATATTTAGTAACCTGATAATCTTGTTTTTTTGCAAAACGTTACTCAAAATGACAAATGTAGTATAGTGCAATGGTATATCGCGTTGGATACTTGGATGGATCAAAGTAATACTGGCCTATAATGGTATTTCCCACCGACAAACCTTTGATAAAGATGGAAATAGCGGCAGCCCCTCGAGTTAATCAAGAAAAAACATTCAGATGCTCGCGCATTCCGTACAGGTACGAAGGTTACTATCCATTTTCATATATACATAAAAGCAATAAAAAGAATATTTATTTTTCACTGTTCCTATTTCATAAAAATGAAGAACTAGTATGTCTGAATTGGGTCATTTGCTATAATAAATGGATACAATATATAAATTTTGTTGTCAAAAAATTACTAGCGTCTGTATTATTTTCTCTTGATAGATTACTATAGTGTCATATAGAACGAACCTGAAGAACAACTTCCTATGACAATTTGACATTAACCTAGTGAAATTTTTAACGACGGCTGTCATCATTGTAATCCCTCCCCAAGTTTCAATTCATATATATATTATTAGAATACATTGTTTATCCATATTATAGTGTACAATATCACTAAAATATAGCCATACTCGCACGGCAAGCAAACTAATCATCCATGATGCACGAGATTTTCTAAGAACAATATTGGTAATTGATACACTAAAGAGGAGGAATGCAATAAAAGTCGAGAGTAAGCACCAGCGATACTGAGCTTCTGATACGTCCAGATCGTCTGTAACCCCAGCAGGGTTTGTATTAGATAATATATTTATGTTTTATATAATAAATAAATAAACAGACATGTATAGGTAATACGTATTTTCGAGAAAAAAAGCCTGTACACTTTTCTATGAATCAAATATAAATCTATACTGGCTCAATGTGTCCCAATGATATGTAACCCCCCAGTCACATAAAAGAATCATCAGCCTAATATCTAATTTTCTATATCAAAATATTAAGCGTAGAAGGCTTTAGATCATATTATTTTGCAAAAATAAGCACCTATATACCTGTGGCCACAAAAAAAAACCAGAAAGGACGAAATAGCTTACTGAATGAATTAGCCGTTTTTCTTATTGTACTACCATTCTCAATTTAAACGAAATCGTATTCATTATCTATATTCGAACCAATTATGCCATGAATATCGTTATGAAGTTGAGAAGGAACTTTTTTTCTTTATAGGTAGTTGTAGAAGGGTTATTTTTGGTTTGATACATTTTTTTTTTATTAATTTGATAAGTAATAAATAATAAAAAAGAAAGGTCCGGCTTTGTATAAATATGATAAATATTTTTACATTTGAGAACAAGATAGCAGGCGGGATGTTGTCGTTGATGATATTTTGAAAAACTATTTGTCAATTAAAGAAAAAGCCAACAACTAGGCGCGTTGTTGCTATGAAACATTATTCTGCTCCGGATCGTACCGTTTCTTGCCTTTGTGCCTTGGATCAGGGCGTTTCTTGTTCCTGGACTTAGAATCGTATCGTTTGTTGTCTGTAATCCATGAATCTCTGTTTCAGATCGGCCTTCGTTGTCCTTGGTTTAACTCGTTCCTCACATGATAAAAATTAATAAAAATCCCCCAGCTTCTTTCGTCGAACCCTTTTCCTCACCCTCAAACAAAGTCGTGACTCTCCTCACCATCCACTTACCAAAAAAAAAAAAGAAGGAAGATGTTAAGATGGTTGTTTCCCTTTCCGATATCATGGGAGGTAGACGTAGAGGGACATGGCAGTCGCAAAGTCGAACTAGTATGCATCCACAATCCTTATCAGAAAGAAAATCGCAAGTATCGAGAGGCCTATGGCAAATACGTATCGACCAAATGTACATCTTTGAAATAGAGGGGGACATGGCAAATATGAAACCAACCAAGTAGAACTTTTTAGCTCACTCGCAGGAATAGAGAGGGACTTGGCAAACATAAAATCAACCAAGTGTGCATCCACAATCCGCTTCAGAGAAAAAAAAAAAAAGGAACGAATACATTAAGAGTGTAGAGAGTGGAAGGGGTGAGATTTACAATATAATTAATAAAACTATTGTGTATTAAAAGAATCTTATACGAGATTTCAGAACATAGCAGTTGCATTTATACCTTAAAAATAACGACTCATTGATTTAATATAAATGATTGAACTGGATAACCTAGTTTGTTATTTCTCTTTATACTAAAATACGTTAATCTGAACAGTAGAGCATTAATTAAAACAAACACAAAGCATATAACAAATAATGTGCAACTGTGTTTATTTATGTAAAAATATGATATCCTATTTTTATTTTATATAAAAAGATGTTTTCTTCAGAAACATTATTCATGCATTATTCTAATCGATTACCATTATAAAGATCTGAATCATCTTCTTTTAGTATATATTGTCAATGTTGACTGGAGAGCTTTGCACGCAGGACATCAATAACTATAGCATCATCAAATTAGTAACAGCGCTATACGCTATTCAACATATTCCGGTAACAACTATACAAGTGAGCGCCTTCTTCTCAAGTTGTATTATACTACATCTATTATTGTGTTTTTTAAAAAATATTAGGTATGATATATACACATAATGAAATCAGCTCTCTCTAAGAAAAATTATCAAGAAGAATAGATTCTTTTCAGTAAAAAATGATTCCAAAATATTATTAATATCATTTACGTATATAGAAATGCTCCATTTCTTTATTGTATTTGTTTAATAAAGAGTATCTACGTAATCAATTAATTTATTCTTTTCTCGCTCTAATAAGACATTTTGTAGAGAATATTAACCATCACCATCCTGTATTTCTTATTATATGGTAGCAAATACACCTAGTCACTCAATTAAATGGGTTTAGCTACTACATTATAATGATGATCAGCCTTTATTTTTCATTTCCAATAACAAACAATTTTTAAAAGGAGTATGTAATATTATATTTATGTTGTATATATAATCAAAATGAACAGGTTAATATGATTCGACGACTTATTTTTTTTTACTGTGGCACTATTTATTTTCTCTATAAATATTACCATTGTATATTGAAATTAATGTTATAAGCAAGATGTGCGAGATAAAATATATATAGTTACAATTACCAATAAATATCTGTTTTTTTTATAGTTCCAGTAGTAATAATATAAATAAAATGAATGAACAATGGCAGCAGCCATTATTGATGTTTCCAAAAAAGGCGAATTTCCGAACAAACGTTAAATTTCGCAAAGAAAAAACGTTACTGTTTCCCCTGAACCTATAAGTTGCATACAATATTCAACCCTTCCTATTTATTTATTTTTTCTTACGTATCCTCTTTTTGTTTTTGTTTCTTTCCACTACTTTTTTCATTTTTTAATATACAATAATAATAATAATAATAATGCAACAAGACAAAAGAACGTCTTTGATTCAAGAATCGATTTGTTCATTAGATCCACCATCCGAAGGCCGATATGATGATGAAGATATCGAACGCATGGATCGATTATCACAACATCCCAATAGGAAAGCAACTCTTGACATGTTTCAAAGAAAGACAAATACTATTCTATCTGCTATGAAGCAAGAGGAGAAATCACCTCCATCATCATCATCGTCGTCGTCGTCATCTCTTGACGAAGGACCCAAGGCTCCTCCTCCATCACCAACCACGTCCAGTAGTAGTAGTAGGCTACCTATTAGTAACCGATCCTCTTCCTTGCCACGATCTCCTTCGGTAATATCACTTCAATCACCAGTTTCTATTAGTAGACAGCAACGTTCAACGCTATCATTACGTAGATCCAAAGCGAATGTTTATCGATTTTCTCACCATCCTCCTTCTGCTTCGGTAGTTCATCAAACAATTCTTGAGGACGACGGTGATGATATGGAGGAAGAAAAAGGTAAAATTTACAAAGACGAGTCTCATTTACATAGTATGTCAAAAAGAATAGTTTATATTTACATATTTTATAACTTTGTCTCACTTTTTTTTTTACATATAGAAACAATGTCCACAACAACCCAAGCACCATCAGTACCAACTTCTCCATTATCACCCACTTTTATCAGAAGTAAAAAGCGACAATCATCAACAATCACTCTTAGATCAGATCAAACATTATGGTCTACCTATTATAATGACGATTCTACTATTCCATCCACATCCAGTATCATATTCGAAAAGTTGAGGGGTAAGTTAAACAAAATAGTTACAAAATAGGATGGAATGGTGTTTATAATGGTTTTTATCTATGTACTGTCATATATAAGACTGTATTGTAAATAATAATAATAATCATGAACTGACATAATAAAAATATCATCTTTATATGATATTATAATATAATATAGATGATACTCCTCTTGTATCAAGACACCATAGTATGTAATTTAATACTTCATACTGTAGTATAATCTCGTAAAACAAATTTAAAAAACCTAATTTATAACATGACTCAGTGTATTCCATTTTAGATAATGAAGAACAAGTGAACATCCATGCTGGTGTGTCAACACCATCTACTGACAGTGAAAATTCTCAAGAAAAAGGAAAAGATGTAATAATGCAACAATCAAATCTAACCGATAACATACCTCACTGTCCCGCGGATATTGAAGAGTAAGTTAATAAATATATTGGTATATTTATCAACTTTATCATTGAATCTAACTTCATTTTTCATTATCCCTTAAATCATTGTTTTTTTTTAGAGTGATCCCTTGGATTGGTACTTTGAATACTTATATCACACAAACAAAAAGCGAAATTCAACACAGAGAACAAGAACTTGTAAAATTGCGTCAAGAGTTGAAATTACTTGAAGAAGTGCGTGTAAGAGCAAAGCAAAAAGTCCAAGTCGATAAGCATAGAAAAAAGATCAAGGACGGAAATACCATGACAGACACCACCAAAGAAGGACTTCTTTTCACAATCCGCAAACAGGCCGTGAACTGTATTCATAATCTATCCATTGTAAAAAGAAAAAGGTCTATGCAATAATAATAATGAATTGTCATGACGTATTAGAACTATTGTTTATTAAACCATTAATTTGTTTCAGAGAATAAAATATATAATATATATATAGAACTTTTTTTAATAATTTAGAATGCAATAATATAATATCAACAAATAAAATCGCATAGTAATAATAATTTTCTTTTAAGTAATTAAGAAAAGAAAAAGATCGTACGCAGGAACAAATAAACGAATAAATAATCTATCTCCATGAATAGCAGATTTGATCTAGTAGAAGCTTAAATAGAATTCCCATATTGATTATAATAAAAAAAAGATACATTCTATATATCACTTATGCATCAACCTAGTAATCAACTCCCACCTCTTTCTCATTTTATATCTTTCTGTCCTTCCTTCTCGAAATATCATATGAAATACCATCCATGATCATTCTAACCCAACTAACGTGTATATATGTATATTTAATGATAATGATAAAAAAAAACTAATGGAATGACATGTTTATCAAATTGGAATCTTTATACTTTTTTTTTCGAAATGTAAAATGTATTGTATCAAGTTATGCTAAAAAAAAACAACAAATTAGGGGGAGGAAATCAAATCTAGAACTTGAACACTTGATCTTCCAACTTGCTCACAGCGCGAGACTTTTCATAGCCCAATTCAAGAGTGGCCTATTGTTCAATACATATAATATCATTTGATTTAGAGTTAGTAAATAGTGTTTTTAAAAAAAGATACATGATATCATTGAGTCAGTCACTATTCCATTTTTCTCTCTCAATAAAAAACAAATCATACCGTGGACATAGCCTTGATCATAGGTGGAGGACCACAGAGAAGAACCTTGACATCCTTGGCAGGTGCAGGTAATTTTTCACGGATCATATCAGCAGTAACAAAACCAACACCACCAGTCCATCCAGCAGGGGGGTTATTCAAGACATAATATACGTTAAAGTTATCATGCTTAGCAGCCAATTCATCCAATTCCTTCTTGAGCAAGATATCTTCTTCATTGACGTTTGCAAAGATCAAGTTGACAATAGTCTTGTCTTGAGGGTTTCGGCAAATAGCACGAATGATTTGGAGCATAGGCGTAATACCGGTACCACCTATAGTTTTTATAAAAGAGATATCGCGTTGTTATTAAATTATTATCCAATAAATTTATGATCCCCCCACGTTTTTTCTTCCTCCTCCTTCCAAGAATTTCTTGTATATGATGATGATGGTTATTTTACCTGCGATCATGCCGAAAGCGCGTACCAAGTTGGGAGTGTAATTGAAGTTACCCTTGGGACCACGGACAGCAATGGCATCACCAAGCTTAAGTTCGCCGAATAACTTGGAAATGTTACCAGTAGGATATGACTAGAAAGGTTGTCGTATTTTTATTTGCTCGTTAATAACCACCGCATTCATAATTGCATTTTTCTCTCCTCTATGATCATTCACTCTAGTCTATCCATACACTTCTTATCCCCGAACACGCATGATATAAATCCTTCCTCTTGTCCTCCCTCTCTTTTCTTCTATATGCTAACCTTGATGAGCAAGTCAAAGTGACCACGGTCTTCATCAGAGCTGGTGGGTGTATAACTACGTGTAATTTCCTTGCCGTTAATTTCAGCCATGACGGAAATGTGTTGACCAATAGGTAAACCGAGAATGGCATCCTTGTGAGGAAGAGCGAAACGGTACCTATGCGTAAAAATGAACAATAGTGATGTTATTTATATTGTTCCCAGCCAAGAATGGTGTATGTATGTTGTGTATTTTCGAGTGTTCTTGATTCGGTATGACTTACAAAGCAGTGTTGGGTGAAATGACAATCTTCTCAACAAGCTTAAAGTTCTTGAAGATCTTGGGATCCAAAACGGCACCCTCTATTATTATGAAAAAAATAGATAACAATAAGCTTTTCAGGAACAACAGAATAACAATAATAAAAGAATAAAACAACAACAACATACTCTTCTTGCTGATAAAGTAGAATGCAGTAGAAGCTGCTAAGACAGCAGAGACAGCATATGGAATGTAAGGAGCAAGTGAATCCATTGTTTTTGAACGAGTTAAACGGTGAACCAAATCAGATAGAGGCAACATATTATTATTTTATGGTGTGTTGATTTTTATCGGATTGTCAAAATAACGAGGAACCAAAAAAAATGGTTGGTTGGTTTCTGATAGTTTAAAGTTGTATCACAAGAAAGAGAGAAAAAAAAAAAGAGCCCAAAAAAAAGGGATTTTGCCATTTGTTATCATATGCTTTTATATACTTTTTTCAAAGTATCAAAAAATTCTCTTTGATGTGGGAAAATGATAACACATCATAAAAAATTCATATAATATAAGGAATCATCGGCGCAAAATGCCGTTAATACAATAGTCATCTCTTTTCAAGGAAAGCGGGTTTTTTATTAACACATTACATGCTCTTTTTTCTTCTATTTTCTATTTTTCCCTCGTTCAATTGTATTGGATTAAAACAAGAACGCAAAAGCGCCGCCCATTCTTTTTTTTTTTTGGATCGGGGTCTTCCACCGCATTTTTTTTTTTTTTTACTTTTATAATTTATCTTGACTAAGGCAAAGACGTCCAGAAAAAGAAATGGTGTATATTATAAATGAAATTAAAATATATATATATAATATTATATGCGGTTCGATGGTTGATATGGCCATGATTATTCTATTTTATGAATATAATACATTCTTGATATACATTTATATTTATTTACGTGGCGTGATTTGAAGTTTCTTTTTTCTTCACAAATTACATATTACCCATTTTTAGAGTGAGTGTCAGATATTCATGGGTAAAGTTCGCACGTAAGAATTTGGCTCACCATTTTTTCCATTAGGGTATGTGATACGTGATTGGACATACTTATTCATCGTATTAGTCACTGCCTTCCGAATGAATGTATGTAATCATCTGGTATTAGATATAACAAAGAGAGAAGATCATCGAGGCATGAATGATAAGATTAATCTTATCTCTCTATAATAATATAAGCGAGAAGAATAAAATACTATTGTGAATGCCCCTACTAACATCCATCCTGCTCTATCTTTATTCCGTATATCAACCCAAATTGCATGTAATTAAAACAAAACATTGTACACGTGTACACCTAGTATGACATTCTGAATATATGGGAGTCACTAAAAAAAAAGACAAAAGGCTCTTGGAAATAATTATCCAGCGGATCTTTCCATATTTATTCAAATTTTTTAAGTGGAAAAAAGAAAGACTATCAATAGCTGCATGAATTATTCTTATTAATAGACCTTAAAGAATGTATTTTGCATTGTACAATCGAGTCATGGTAACTTAAGGAATAAGTTATCACGAAAACACAATTTTATTATGCTGTGAATGTTGGTCTCGTGACTTGAAGAATTTCTCATTAATGGGATTTTTTTTTGATATGCAACAAAGCGAAACGAACTTTATGCTGAATTTCAATGTCGGTTGTCTTTGACGATATCATATCCAAAAAGATATGGGATGGCAAACTGCCCATTCAAATAAGTCTTAATCCATCCGAATCTCATAGTCTTACTGAACCCATTTTTGTAAATAATCTCGAACCTCTTTATATCTCATCTTTTTTTCTCGTTTATTTTATAAAACTCATGAAAACTTGCAATTATTTATTTTTTTTAGATTGAAGCAGCTCGATGTTCTTATTTACCATTAGTCACCGAACATTTAGCGTCTATTTATAATGGACTTGGTATAGACTTGACCAATACTGATGTTTGGTATGACTATCAAGGTGAGCCATTGAAATGGTAGGTTTCTATCTATTTGGAAAGAAGTAAGAAAGAAAAGAGGAAAACAGGAAAAAACTCTGTTATTTATATATATTTTTTTCACTCTTCTCCTTTAAGGCACTATCCTGTCGGATTACTTTATGATCTATCTGGATCAAAAGATAGACCGTGGCGAATCACCGTCCATTTTCAAGACTTTCCAAATGATATATTATTAAAATCACCTTCTGTAGAAGCAGCACAAGATATATTCATGGCCATGGTGAAACAGGTACCTATTTTTTTTTTTAACACCAAGGCCACAGCCTCAATTTTGTCTTGTTGCTTAACACAAATGAGGATGTCTTTTTTTCTATATAGGCAGATTTTTTGCGACACGGGACAACAAAACGTGTTATGAATCTATCAAAAAATGATCAATCACAACTTTGGGAATCCTTATCTCTAGGTAAATACATTAAGAAGCATTGAAAAGAAAAGAGAAGGAGGAGAGGTCATTAACCTGTATAAATGGATTCTTGGGTTATTAATACGAAATGGTATATTAGATCGATTCGATGAATATTGGAATGTCAATCAACATTTAATAGCTGATTCAGATTCATTACGTTATGTGCCCTTACGTATATACTTATCAAATCAATGTCCCGTGATTCAAGAAGTGGTATCATTTACAAATGAAGGTAAATATAGAGTTGAGAGGGTTTGACATATGCACATCAATTTATTGGATTCGATTTACGGTGCTGATAAATTTATATATGATATAGGCAATCCAAAGGTACTAGGTGATGTACTAAAGGATATTTTACCTGATTTATTCCCTTCCAAATCGGCCACACCAATGACTCATGGTATACGGTTACCTTTAGATACACCTATACGGTGGGCATCCCAAAACTTATCATTTCCTGATAATTTTCTACACGTTGTCATCTGTAATGAAGATTCTTGAACCCAATATAAATAATTATATAACTACACATACACATCCCTATTACTACTACAAGAAAAAGATTCCCATGTATATGTACGTTACAGCAGGGGAGAAAAAAAATATATGTGAAAGTTTGTTTATAAAATGGATATACAAAAGAAAAATAGAAGAAAAGATACAAAATGGACAAGATGATGTATATATCACAAGAAAAGAATTATAAAGAAAAAGATGGGGAGAAAAAAAGATATTTGATTTTTTTTTTGCATGTACATCGAGAACCAAGTGAAAAGGGTTCTCAGGATTATAACAAATAAGGACAGTCGGTAAAATAAGCACCTAATTGTAAGGATTATTCAACCGATCTAAAAAGAAAAATAGGAGTGATGATATACTACGAAAGTTGAAAGGGAAAAAGATATACAAAGAAAAAAATAAGATAGAGTGTCAAGACTTGTACATAAAATTATTTGATAGAGAAAAAGGAAGTGTGATTTGCTTTTTTTTTTGAAAGTTTTTTTTTTTTTTTTGTGGATTCCCTTTTTCTTTTTTTTTTTTTGTTTTTCCTTTTTACAGTGCCATTTTTCTTCTTGTTCTTATTACTTATTCAGCATCCGTCGCTGTTGTCGTATTAGAAACGCCGGTAGTTTCGATTGTTGCTGTTGCGGTAGTAATATTAGTAGTAGTAGTAATAGGAGTAGAAGAAGGAAGAGCAAGATTATTCTTATCCTCATCCAAATTCTCTGGTTGATTTTCATCCACAGATTCAATACTATCAATATCAACGAGTTGGAATAATTTTTCGACCTCTATTATAATAATTAAATTTGTTTGAATCAGTTTCCTTTCAATTCATTCTTATATAATTCTTTGAAATAGCGAAAGATACATACTAAGAAGTAAATGACGACCATAAGTGAATCGTTTGAGAGATTGAAGATGAGGTTTGATTTTGGTGATAAGGAGGACACGTTGTTCATCATCGACCACGTCCAACATTTTTTGAACGACATAATTAGCGTATTGATCCTTCATCATAGTAACCAAAGGACAAGAGCTAAGATAAATCAAGATGTTGAAATATATGAGTGAGCGAGTGAGTGAGAGGTTAACATAAATTTCTTTCCATCATCATCGTCCTGTTTGTTTGTTTGTTTGTTTTTCCTTACCCATCAGGTCTATTTTGAAGTACTTCTTCAATAAGATCTTGACGTTCTTGTTTTGAACCATAATCAACACATTTTTCGACAACATTGCTTGCAAACTTGTGTTTACTCAATTGGAGTACTTGGCCGCGAATCTTGTCAATGATGACAGATTTATCTACTGGGCGACCACGTTCCAATACATGTTGAATGACCTATATATTAATATAACACGAACAATTTTAATTGTGAGTAATCATCTTGATACCTCGACTTTCATGTATCTGATGTGTAATACTTACGTAATTTCCATATTGATCTTGAACAAGTTGATGGGTACAGCGATGAAGTTCATCCAACAACGGATCTGTCTGGAAATCAGTACAATGTTCAAACATACGTTGAATCACTCTACAGCCATAAGGGTGTGTCGCAAGGTTATAAACTTGATCATGGAATGCATCAATGATAAATTGGATATGTTTGGCTGGTACACGTTCGATGGCCTATCAACATGTAATAAAAAATTTACACAATAAGTTTCTCCCAATCTAGTTTCGTCTACTTTTTTATCCATCGTTTCCAAGACACACATGCACATACACATCTAAACAGACTGTCAATCAGCAAAAAAAAAACTTACTTTTTGAATAACATGATTACCATTTTGATCCTTAATACATTTCAATACACATCCATCCAATTCACCAACCAAACGTGCCTGTTGATCCGTCAAGACATGTTCCAAAGCCTTTTGCACCACACGACAACCATACATTTGTAATGATAACGAAACGATATGTCCTTCCATTTGTTTTGCCAATACCGTCTTTTGTGCTTGATTACCATGTTCAAAAAACTTTTGCAAGACATAATTTCCAAAGACATCCGTCATCAATTGCAATGCATTGGGTAATACTTCTTCAAAAACCATTTGTTTTTCATCACTGTTAGCTGTTTCCAGCTTCTGTTGAATAAACCGAGAACCATGTTGATCACCACTGAATTCCACAATATGATCCGTAATATCCTATATAGGAAGTATTCATACAGATAAGTTTCTCTCTACTTTGGAGTCCTTAATTCTTTGAATGTTTTCCTCCATCACAACACACCTTGAGTTCATATTTCTTTGTTTTGGAGTTTCTGAATTCGGTCAATAATCGACTTTGAATACTTAATGCCAAATCCTGTGTTGCCTTGTTGTTGTTGGGAGATGATCGCATAGAACCTGCTGTTGCAGCAGCATTCGCATTTTCTTGCATTCCACGTAACCTATTCAAATTAGGTGAGTCCATGGATTGCATTTGTTGTTGAAGTAATAGTTGTTGTTGTCGAGCAACCAAAAGTTGTTGTTGTTGCTGTTGTTGTTGCTGCTGTTGTTGGATAAGGAATTGTCGATGTTGTTCGAATTGTTGAAGTGCTCGTAATTTTTGATCATTTAACTGTTGTTGTTGTTGATCCATCATACCAAATCCATTACTACCATCTATAGTGTTATTATGAAATGTAAGCAAAAAAGTCAAAAGATTTTCTTGCATTTCAACAAGATAATAAGGAATTATGATAAAAAAAAGATTCTTACTATAATCATCATATTGCCTGTTGGGAGCATAACTATTCAATAAACCATCCGAACCATCATCATTATACTGTTCACCCGAAAGGTCAAGATTGGAAGGTAAAAGAGGACCTTGGGAGGTTCGTTGTAAAGTATTTCCATCATAATATGGATTATCCAATTGTTGCTGTTGCTGTTGAAGTTGAAGCGCTTGCCAATATTGTTGAACTTGGCTTGCTGTACCATAACCATTCTAATGTTTACATTGACATATACGGTCAATAACTAGGTTACTATTTTCCTTCCTACCACCTTCCTCCAGTAGTTCACCGCTCATTTCTACCCAAAAAGATAGAGTATTTAAAACATGATACATACATCATTTAATGCCATATTACTCAACTGATTCACCATAGCGTCTGTTGCATCATGATGAGTATATCGACCCGCACCATATAAATCGACATCATTATGATTTGGAGGTGTTGAGTTAGCTCTTGGAGGAAGGGACGAATTCATAAATTTATTCATAGTTGGAGGGGACACGGCTCGATGAAGACGTGTTTGTTGTTGTTGACCCAATTTGTGTTCATCCATAGACATTTGCAATACAGAAGACAATTGAGAATCATCGGCATGATGATGACCATAGGGATGATCATAACCACTACTAGTAACAGGATCACGCGATTCGGGTCGCATTCGTTGAATCCCACCATACAATGGAGATGAAGTTCTTGTTGTATATTCCTAAAAAAAATTGAATTCATGGATGAGTAAAAGAAGGTGGTCTCTTTTTCACTCTGTATATTCATTTATTTTTACCTTGGGTAACATATCCACATGATGATTTTTCACTTGACGAGGAGCCGCACCATTGGGAATTTGTTCGAATCCAATGGATTGATTATGTGCACGAGAGTAGCCTATAACGATATATATATACACATCGAAAATGTGTCAATGTCATTTTTGACCTTCCTTTTTGTTTGATGATGACATTTCTGCTCTTACTACTCTTTAGTCATTCTAGAATCCCCCTTATAATAGACTCTTTTTTATTATTATTTAAAACTTTACCAGGACTATTTGTATTTTCCCACAATTGCCATGCTCTACTTGGATGATCTGATGATGCGACTCGACTCTTTTCTGGTTCAGATAAAAGTTCATTAGGTGGTGCACTATTAGATCGATCTTGAAATAAACCTTCGGAAGTAACACCACTATCAAATAGATCATAGTCGACTTTACCATGTAAAAGGGCAGCTAACTGTATAATAATAATAATTTTATATTCGATAAGTAAAGTTTGACATGTAGACAGAGGTACCTATCTCCTCCTTTTTACATATGCACAGATATTTTATTATTTGTATTTTTTTTTATCACCATCCCCTTTTTCCTCCATCATGTATTGTTTCCTAGTAACAATGTTACTTTTTTTTTCCCGAAGCTTTCTTTTTTTATATTTACCTGACCCTGAGGAGCATTTTTTGCTGTAGGCTGATGTAAATCAGGATTCCGAGTCATGGAACGGTGATCGTCCAATAATCGTGGCATCATTTTTGTTTCGTCTTCTTCTTTCCTTTTTCTTCTTTTGGGTTATAAGAAACACAAACGCGTGTTGTCAAATAAAAAAAACAACAACCTCGATTGTAAAAAAAAAAAGATGTGGAGGAAAAAAAAGGGGAAGGGGAAGAAGGAAAGAAGAGGGGGATGGGGGAAGAAGAGTTTTTTTTTGCGTTTGGTTGGTTGAAAAAACTCTCGACCTTGAAAAAAAACAAGGTTTATATATATATGTGTTGTATATATATATATATATATAAAGAGTGTAGAGGCTCAAAGTACCCAATACACAGGTTAAACTATCTAAGCGGAAATTAAATTGATTTCAAGATGGGATCAACCATTATTTGATACTTTGATATACATACCTCTTTTTGAATAGTAATTCGATAGTTATGTATTATAGCAGAGTCAAAGTATTGTGGCACCAATGATCTATGTTCGGGCCATTGGATACTTTCAAGGGAAATACCAAATAATGGATGACAATGAATCTGTAAAAGTGTCATCAACAACAACAATAGTCAACAAGATCGACTTCTAGGAAACGGACGAGCTGAGAGGAAAAAAAATGACACCATTCATAAAGCGATTGATTCAACCAGATCTATCAAAACTGAGATCCATAGGAATACCAGATATAAAATACAGAACGTACCAAAATATACATTAAACTCATTGGTTCTTCAAACTTTACTTACTGTTTTCATAGTAAAAGCGAGAGGCGCAATGATGTATTTCATTGCATAGAAATTCTGCTTGATGTATGAGCAGATGCATCTGTCTTTCCTCCTTGTTATTGGCATACATTTTCAGATATTTTCATAATAATTATATTTTATGTACGTATTTTTAAGGAGATAAAGATATAATTATAAAGCCACCTTTGTCATATATATGATAATTCAACAAACAAATAAATAAAAAAAGATTCTAGGCTCAATCAACATGTATCATTCTATAGTTATCATTAGAGACTATCATTATTTTTGGTAATAATCTACTCGTCCGTTAAATGAATTATTATTGAGTATTTTCATCTGTTGATCGAATAAATAAGGTTGGAATGTCAAAGAAATGGAGGATAAATACAAATGAAGTTTTTCTTTCTTTTTTTTGTTTATAAATAAAATGGAGGAGGAGATGATACAGGATGGAATCTATATTATTAAAAGACATATTTTCTTATATAATATTATTATAAGCTTTCGTTATTACTAGTAACATTAGGCAGTAGCAGCATCAGAGCATTGTTGCTTTTCACGAAGTTGTCTTGTGATATCTTGACCTAATAGTTTATGTACTGGGAACATTGGGTGATTTCCATCTATAAAATAGGTATGTTTATAGTAAAAAGTTAGTATAGTCTATTCTCAACTATGGTTGATGCTTTTTTTTTATTTATATAAAAGCCTATATATACTACTGTCAAGCAAAACTTACTCATCCAAAAGTATCTATGTAAAGAAAAAACATAGAAAGATTTTATTAATATTATTACTACTTATTTAAACAATCCACTGATGTTTTATATGTTTTTATCCTTCTGTCAAAATATAACGCATATAAAGCAATAGAAATTATCATTGTATACTTACTGAGATTTTGGTAATTCACATTTATCTTTATCGCAGTAATTTGTAATATCCTTGAAACCAAATTCTTTATAATGATCTAAATAATAATCAAAGTACTTATGGGCATCAAAATGGACAAGTGTGACATCAGGATTCAATGTACTGTAAAGTGCAATGCGACCCATTAATAAATCATTAAATGATTTGACGAGACGACGTAATCTTGGAGCACCATCACCCAATCCTGAAGGCGTACGATCCATTGGTGGCACATTATTGATCAAGAAGAATCGCATTTGTTGTTCTTTATGGAGTTTATCCTATTACCCATACCATCATATTATATATATTGTAAGTACAATGATTAGGTGGTAAAACATGGTGTTTCGTATCTGTACATAATGTCACTTTTTCTGTTTATGTATGCTTAAAATATAATATTTACCAAATGTTGGAAATAATTATCGAGAATTTTGTTGAATTTAATGCCCAATTCTAACTGTTTAGTAGAAAAAGAATAATACATTTTAATTAATATCAACTTGAGTAATACAATTCCAGTAGTTATAATGTTAATGATGCTTACGTCGTTTGTAATTTCCTTGGCAGATCGACCCACATCGTTAATACCAAACCATAACATGGTCAAAGTAGTATCAGGTGTCCATTTTACCATTGGATCAATATAATCAATCCACTGTCCCATCTGCTGATCAAGGTCTTTAATATGATCATATGGTGGTTTTACAAGTGCGCTGCTAACGGTGGCACCTCCATAAGCAACGTCAAATAATTGTGGATGACAATTTTGTGGTAACCCTTCATAACAGTTCGTAAGATAATTAATCCAATTTGGCCCGTGACCGGTGGTCTAAAAAAAAAGAGGGGGTTAAGGCGGAAGAAGCGGTTGGTATATTTTTTTTCTTGCGTTTAATTGAATGATAACCAGTAGTAATAATAGATACATACACCATTAGGTTGAATAGGTCCATTTAATGTTGAATCTTTTCCTGATTTAAAATCATTCCATGTCCATACGGAACCTGCAGGTCCCATCAAATTGGTATAAGAATCACCAAAGGCAAAACTATATATAATTCATGAACTATTATTATTACTTTGACAAGGTATCTTTCGTAAATCATCAATATTATATTTACACCATATCAGTTGTATCCCAACAAAATTGTTTTTCACCCGTAAAAATCTTGACCAAGTTAGGTACACCCAATGCTGAGGTAGTGGTTGTGATGGAAGAACCAAGGATCATGGCCATTGTAAAAAGACGTTTACGGCCTTGGGTGTGTGTGAATTTCATATTGAATTTAAAATAAAGAGGAAGAAGGAAGGAAAAGAGTGTAAAATAGTAATTTTCTGTTTTTCGATGGAGATTTTATTTTATTTGTATAAACTTTTGCTCCCCTTTCGTCATCTGCAAGGAGTACAGCAAAATTCTCGTGCACCATTTCCTTGAATATAATTTACGTATGCAGGAACAACTATTCTTTTCATCCAGTCTCGCCCCCCAGTTTGACGATCATTTGTTACACAATTTATTTTCACTTGCATGGTTTTCTTTTTTTATATAATTAAAAGCAGTAGATATACAATATTAACATTGACGCATTTTTTTCAATATTATTAATTTTATTATTAGTGTATATTAAAATAGATGTTTACTACATATAAAACCGGATGCTATTCATTCAAGTGGAGATAAAAAAAAAAGATGCATATTGAGGTAATGAGAAAGAAACAATGAAAATGAAAATATGGATGATGATGCTTGGGGATATGTGAAAGCAAAATTTTAATATCGGTCCTTGGAATATGCAAGTAATGGTTTTTCCAACCTCCGTTTCCTCAGCCAGATATCTTAATCAGCAAATCGAACTCGTTTACCGTTATTCTTCTTTCCACCAGTTTCTTTTCCTGAAGATGATGATTCTTTTGTCTTTTTATCCTTGTTGTGTTTCTTTTTCATAATTACTTGTTTGGCCTTTTCCTATATTATAAAGTATCAACCATTTATTCATTCAATTATAAAAGTGTGGTACTAACTCATCCAATACGATAATAATAGAGATGCCAAGGTTCCATCTGTAGGTCCAATAAAAAACTGACTTACCAATTTAGCATGTTTTGCATCCTTTTCTTTTCCCTTCTTTTCACCTTTTTCCTTTATCTTTTGTTCAATAGCTTCCTATTATTATATGACAGAACAACATCAATACATTGAATTGGGAATTATCAACTCGAGAAAGTGGAAACTGAAAATCCTATAATATATGTATACATCCCATCGTGAAGGAAATAATCATAACAACCAAAAAAAGCTTACTCTTCGGGCTAATTTATCAGCTTGTCGTTTCTCTTCCTTCCCTGATGCTTGTTCAATCATATCCATCATAAAATCCTATAATACACACATGCATGTTTATCGTAAGCTGATTTGGATTCAAATTTCTTGTTCGCTATATATAATAATAGCTGAGACTAACCATATTGGCATATTTTGGATTATCCAGCTCAGATACCCCTTTAACACGTTTTTTTTGTTGCTTAGTATCATTTTTCTTCTTTTTTATGATTTTCTTTGACTTGGTCGATACACCTTCGGGTGCCTTCTTTTGTGGAGCAATCGTTTTTCCTGTTTTCTGGTTACAAAAAAAAAATATTAAAGGTCAAGATCCCAGTTCTTTGTCTTTCCCAGCATCTGCGATTTCATGGAGCATGAATTGTAATTTTGCTGATCGGTTTCATAATTTCATGAGTTCTTTTTCTTTGTATACATACGAGATTGATGATTTTTGCTTTTGGCATGTTTGATCAAATAAGTTCCTGCCAAAAAAAAAAAAAAAAAAAAAAAAATAAGAAAAAAGTTCGAGTTGGCGACAAAAAAAATTCTTTCTGGTCTTAAATTGAGGAGATGCAAAATGCATGGTTTTTTTTTTATTTTTCTTATAGGCCATTATAGTATGAGCATGGTATGTTAAAAAAACCAATTGTAATTGACAGGAGAGCACTATTACTTTGAAGTATAATGTAATAGATATCAAATTCCTTTTGTCTCTTAATTGACAGAAGCAACATATACTCTAGTTATTATTGAAATATCATCCAAGGTCCTTAATATTTCTTTTTTTGGCAATTGATATCCATGTCTTTATATTTATTTTACAACAGCGCGTTCCTTAATCAAAGAATACTCTTCTTTTTTTTTTCTTTTATTGCTTCAAATTATAATTTTTTTTCAATGTTAAGGAATCGACACGAACAGCAATATCATGTCATTACGACGCTAGAAACAGCACCCAAAGCAACAGCAATAGATTATCCTGTTAATGAAGGAAGAATTACCAATAATAAAAATAATGAAATGTCACAAAAAAATTATAATATGATGGATGATGATACTAAAAAGGTTCTTATTATTATTATTATTTGGCTTATACCTTTTCCTAATTATATATAACAGCATTGTTACCAATAATAATGCTAACAAAAACATTGTTATGATTTGTACAACAGAACACAAGATCAACAGTCATCACTTATCAAACTCTATGTCATATTGGTGTCACTATGTTAGGATTCTTTATTAGTTTTTTCAAAATTTGGTATCCTGCTGAGGTTGTGTAAGTATATATAAGTAATAATAAGAAAGAGAAATGTATGGCATCCAATAAAAAAAATACTGAGAATGATAGATGATATATAGATTTGACGAGGTTCATTTCGGCAAATTTGCTGGCTATTATTTAAATCGAACATTCTACTTTGATGTTCATCCACCACTTGGAAAAATGATGTTTGCTGCTATGGGATATTTGATTGGATATTCCGGTCATTATGATTTCGGTGAAATCGGTGAAAGTTACATTGAACATAATGTTCCTTATATTGGATTACGTGCTTTACCTGCTTCCTTGAATGTGTGTAGCGTGGCTCTCATGTATGCTATTATGAAACAGTCTGGATATTCTACATTGGCTTGTGTTGTTTCTTCTTGCATGTATCTCTTCGGTACTTCAATCTTTTTTTTTTCGTTAACATTCAAATGAAGCGAAAAAAAAACTATAACATGGTATTTACATACACATTTTTTTTGTATAATATAGATAATGCGCTTGTTGCACAACATCGATTGATTTTATTGGATAGTTCTCTTGTATTTTACATGTTATTGACAGCATATACTTATATTCGTTTTCACAAATTAAGAAACAGGTATTTATAATTTTTGAGAGTGATGCTAGTTTTTGAAAGATACCAAAGCACACACAAAATTGATTCAATAACACTATGGATGTTATTTTTTTTTATTTTGATGGATAGACCATTTTCCTCTGGTTGGTGGGTATGGCTTGTAGCAGCAGGAACTTCCATGGCAATGACTTTGAGGTAAATTCTATTTTTTTTTCTTTGTATGAATATCTTCAAAAAATCAAACACACATACTTGTATTGTATAATATAGTGTCAAGATGGTTGGGCTTTTTACAGTGGGGTCTATTGGTGTTGCAGCCTTTGTTGACCTTTGGAATCTTCTTGATATCCGAAACGGCCTTTCCTTGGTATGCTTTTATTATTATATATTTTGGATAAGAAAAATATCAATTGGAGATGCTTAACAAGTCTTTTTTACAGAGGGAGTTTGGAAAACATTTTATGGCACGAATATTTGGATTAGTGATTGTACCCATAAGCGTTTATCTTTTCTGGTTTTATGTTCATTTTTATATTCTTAATCAATCTGGTCCAGGCGATGTTTACATGTCACCCCAATTCCAAGCAACACTTGAAAATTCTCCAATGAGCTTATTGACTGTTGGTATGTATGTCTTTATTTATATAAAAGTAATCCAAATATGATATATCATAAATTCCAATTATTTAGTAACTATTATGTAAAAAAAACGTATTATATTTATCATACAGATATTCATTATTATGATAATATAACATTATTCCATCCAACAACCTCTGTTTATCTTCATTCCCATGATCATAGATATCCTCGTCGATATGAAGATGGAAGAATTGGAAGTGGAGGTAAGATGAGGAAGAAACATCCTTCCTCCTCAAAAAAAAATATTAACTTTTATTATATGAGAATATATATAGGTCAGCAAGTGATTGGTATTCCTGATCCAGATGAAAACAGTTATTGGCGTGTCAAGCCTACAAAAAAAATTAAAGGTGTACGTACTCCCGTTCGTCATGGAGATGTCATTCAATTAGAACATACCGGTACTGGAAAAAACTTGCTAACGCATGATGTGGCCTCCCCACTGACTCGCACTAATATGGAATTTACTACGGTTCCACAAAAGGAACGATATAATGAAACGCTGTTCAAGGTACAATTGGATGATCATGCCAACGGAGATGTTTGGTGTACGCATATGAAATCCGTCAAATTGATCAATACAGCAGTTTCTGTGGGCATGTGGACATTTGATGATAAAAAACTACCCATGCAATGGGGTTTTGGTTTCCAAGAGATTAATGGAAAAAGGGATTTCTTAAAGGAAAAAACAGCTTATTGGACAGCCATGGATATCCAAGGTGTCAATGGTAATAATTTTTTTTTATCTAGATTTTCAAAATCTAGCAGCTCATTATTTTGGTTTTTTTTTTACATAGCAACTGAGGTCAACATGAAGAAAAAGAAAGAACAAAAAGAAATCCATATGTCATTTTTGAAAAAGTTTTTTGAACTTCAAGTACGTACCATGGCTCATAATTCTGGATTGAATACACCTCATCCTTATAAATCAAGGCCTTTTTCTTGGCCTATCATGCGACGTGGTATTTCTTACTGGCGAGACGATTTGACACGTGAACAAATTTATATGACTGGAAATATCTTTGGATGGCAATTGGGATTAGTTACTGCTTTATGTTTTGGAGGCATTACATTGATACAAACACTTGCAAGACAAAGAAGCACTCATGCCGTAAAGAATCGTATGTTGTTGGTGATTTACTATCACATGAATGTCTCCATGTTTTTTTTTTTTAAAAAAAAAAGTATAAAACTAATTCTATCCATATATATTATTAGCTGCTATACGTCAACGTTTATTCCGTTCTGCAGGATTCTTTTATATCTTTTGGGCATTCCATTATCTTCCATTCTTTGCCATGGGACGATCACTCTATTTACATCACTATTTACCTGCAGCAGCATGTTGTTATTTACTCGTGGGCGCTCTTTTCCAATTTGTATGTATTAACGGGATTAATACACCTATCTCTACCATGCGTTCTTCATCATCCACAACAAAAAACCAACAGCAACAACAGCGTCCTTTTACAACCATGACAGCACGCCCTTCCTATTGGTCTTACTTGATTGCCTTTATCATCTTGGTCTTACAATTTTCTATTTTTGTCTATTTGGCACCGTTGACCTACGGTTCACCTGGTTTAACAAAAGAACAAGCGAATCTACGAAAATTAATGAAAACGTGGGATATTGCATTTGCATAATAGGGACACTTGAACATCTCCGCATAAGACTTAAAGAAACATATGATTTAGTTTTATGTTTTTTAAAAAAAATAATGTACAAACTTATTTTAGAATTTTATGTTTTATATTTAAGTAGAGATGTTTGTGTATCCCTAATACATATATTTATTTTCTATATATATTTTATAATCACTGTAATAAAAAAAATAAGCAAAAATAGCAAAAGAGGAAGTAAAACAAAAATTTGGTATATATAGGGTAACGGGATTTAAGAAATTTCTATATTGGGTGATAACATCAGGACCTGGCATTGTCCTGGTCGAAGTTTGATATTATAACTTTCACGATGAATGCCTAGTGATTCGCCTGTCCATACATCTTCAATAGTGACGCTACTACCTTTAATCAACCCGACATCCGAGAAATCGAAACTAATATCATGACTAAAACCCAACATAAACATATAGGTATGGGCATTGAACAACATACAGCAGATACGACCATCGGACATGGGTTTCCACCAGACTTGTTTACGATTGAGCCAAACATTACCAGACCCAATAGGTTGGGCCATGTTACCCGCTTGATGGATGTCTAAAATACCAGGATGGTTCAACATGGCCAAGTATTTATCAGGAATCATTCTTGGATCGGCCCCGGTACAAAAAACCGAACTGACAATAGCCCAAAAGCTAATATATGATTTCCGTACATCATCATTATCCAAACCATCGACGCATTTACCGCCAACGACCATACCGACTAAGACGACATCCAAATCAATAAAAAATCCATAGTCTTTTCCAACCACGCCTGTATCCACCCATCGACTGGCTTGCGTTACACGTTGAAAGACACGATGCGATGTTGTCATGGTACGTGTGGAATAAGATTCAATATCAATAAAAATACGAGCACCATTTGATAACCTTGCCCAATCTTCTGCATATGAATGATCCATGTACCAAGAGAGTTCCATCCATATACCGTACCGTCGAAAGGCTTTGCCCATCATACGAAGACATTCGCGATTATCCGGCGATTGATAGGGATAAAATTGGTCCCCTCCACCAAACCCGCACCCATCGATTTTTACAAACCCAACCCCCCATTCAGCGAATAATTCTGCCAACGAGTTATAATAAGTTTGAACAATGTCCATATGGGTATCCGGCATGTAGGTCACTCCTTTAAATCCATTGCCTTCTTTTTTCTCTGTCACTAAATCTTGCATTCGATAATCGGTACCCTTGACAGGAACATTGGCATCATAAGCATCCCGCCGAATGCCTGGTAAAATATAAATACCCAATCTGTGGCCATTTTTCTTCAAGTGATCAGATACTGCGCGTAATCCACTAGGGAAAAGATCTGTTCGATACGTCCAACGTCCATATTCATCAAAAGTTTGGGACCTATAACAATTGATAACATTTTCAGCAATTCCACAGAAGCATACTTTTTTTCAAGGAATGGGAAAGATAAATAATGTATAGTAAAATAGATCCAATTTTTGTTTCTGTATCTCTTTTTTTTACCATCCAGAATCCATATTAATATATTCGTATTTAGGCATTTTGTACTTCATTACATCCGATATTTCCATGATATTGGTTTCATTGAACCTACATTTATTTTTAGATCAGTATCACATTATTTTAATAAATATAATTGGCGATGATGATCCATTTTTCTATTTATTACTATTATTATTCTATTACCATGGTTCTATATGTTTTCCGCCGTATCCAGGAATGTCATCAAGTAGTTGAGTAGACCACGTGGAAAATCCTAATAACGGCTTACACGCCCAATCTGGTTTCTTTTCGCTAAAAAAAAACATGATTAACATTACAAATTTTTTAAGGTCATTTAGCCCTATATTTATTCATTTTAAATAGTTACAGTATAGGCGTTGTGGGAGGTGTTGGCGTTTCAGCTTTTTCATAACTTGATAATGTTGCTTTTGAAGAAGAACTGGAATTAGACGCAGTGGATGCGGCTTTGACCGACATCATGGTGCGTTTCGTTTTTCCAAGACAATCGTTTATGATTAACACGGTTAAAAATAAATATCACTCGTCTTTTTTTTTTCTTTTTGAGTTGACGAGTGAACGAAAGTGAAAAAAAAAGAGAGTGAGGGTATATGCTGTTGCTTCTGTTGTTGTTACTTTTATATATAAACCATATAAATAGATATGTACTTTATTGCAACATGCATATAAAAAAGAGTGTGTATGTTATATCTATTCTTTATAGTAAATGTGCAGATCAAAAAGAAGGAAAAAGAGAATCTTTCGCCCTCATCAATTGTCCTTTTTCCCATAATTCTTTTTTTCTTCATGCATCGTTACACAAATGATTTTTGCCAATTGGAGTTTTTCTATTAACAACAAAAGTGGGATAAGCAGCACGATCAATGATGGTAACTATTAGCACTAACTACCAATAATGCATATAATCAAATAGTAAATGCTATAAATCATGATGATGGATTCTACCACAACGAAAATAAATTAATAGAACATTTTCCTGAGATTGTTATTACTTTTTGCCACATTGCATATTTCTTTCATAATAAACGGTAAACAATGAATAAATAACACAGCGGTCATATGATCATCACCATACCCTAAACAGAGAAATGGGCCCGATTCTTATATATGGCAATCCATCCTTTCTGTCCCGTTCTACTTGATATATATAATAATAAATTTGACTTTCATTATCACTTTTAATATAGTATTATTATTATTTTGTTATAAGTGAATCCATTATTTATAGAGACTTACTATGTTGTAAAATTAATAATATATTACCTGTAATGTAAAATAATTTACCATATCAACAAACCATTGCCTCTATGGTTAAAAAAAATTGAATAATCGATCACTTCCCTTCTCTTTCTTGAGTTAAACTACTCCAACAAGATTAAACAAACGCTGCATGTCATTTACTTATGTGTTATTGTTTATTGGGCTTACTAACTAAATAAATACATATTAACCACGCATTCTTGTAGCTTTGGCGCTTATCCTTGCAGTACCACCATTTTCTTTTCTCCTTTTATATTTATTTGAAGACTATCGTATAGTCAAAAATATTTTGCAATAACAAAGATCATTTTTAACTTCATATTCATTGTCAAAAACTCTTAATATATAAATGTATCACAACACTACAGAATCTTAAAAAGTTACAAACACAAGATAGTTATAACCTCCAAACTATTTCTTAAGATAATACTGTAGTGCATTTTTATGTACGTATAAAATATAAAAATCAAAGGAAATTTATATACGTATGCATAACATATTGTCGTAACCAAAACAATCCTCTGATCCCGTGGATACTATGCAATCACAGGAGAATATTGACCCACGTATCTCATTTGCGTTTCTGATCGGGAAAAAGTATCAGGCCATGAAGCAAAAAATGACTACTGTGCTCTCTCCTACATTTGGGCACAATCTGAACAAGTTGTACGAAAAGAAAATAGTGAATACGACTGTATATATAATGGTTTATATTGTATTGTTGGTGGGTATTATGTGGGAAAGGAAAACATTTTCACAAAAATCGAGCGTTTACTCAAGGTTACTAAAAGGAAGAGTTCAGTTGCCTTGATGCTGACAGAATAATTAACGACTTGCTTATTCAACAATTATGCAAAGGTTTCCGAATCAAATACCTGTGGTATGATAAATTATACAACGATCTGCCCAACGTTGAAATCAAACTACTTGAAATAAATGTATTGCACTTATGGTAATGTGTGCTACATTGTTGCATTTGTTCCTGAAGTCCATATTTATGATCCAAAAGACCTTGATACTATTGATCCAGTGTCTGGAAGTATGGTGGCATGCATTATTGTTATAAAATACAAATCTCTTTGGTGGAAACGTAGTTGGACATTAGAAGAAGCAATGGTATCAAAAAGTATCTTAGTGATTGGGACAGACACTCATTTCTAGCAACATAATAGTTTTCGTACACCATGTGATATACTTACCACAAGTAATCAATTTTTTAAAGTCGATTTTTGGATAAATTGTCCACAATGATGCAGAAGAGTTTATTATTCAATAGAGTTTCATATATTATATAAAACAACCAAATGTCCATACCAGCAAATTACATATTATTAAAGATAACATACACACACACACGCATATATATATATATATATACTGCTTCACATTACTGTATTAACGACAACATAATGATAGTCGTAACAATAAAGAACTTAGAAGCGTAGTCATCAAAAGATAAACGCATTTTTTATGTTCATTGCCCTAGGTTGTAAGACAAGTTTCATTTATGAAAGTGGGCTTTAATGTATGATTTTTCTTTCAATAAACTCTTTATATAAATTTCTTCGAACAATTACACAGCACCTAAATAAGATTAGGCCGCTGCATTTTGTAATCTTTGGCTTAGCGGACAAAAACCAATTTTTGTAACTCAATTTCTCATCCTCACGCATTTTATACCATCTCTTTCTTTTTCTTTACTTTTATATTTATTTGAGCAACGGTTATCAAGTATATTTTCTCAGTGATAAATTATTTATTATCAAGCAACAGTTATATATAGATATCTCACAATACACCTCAGGAAAAGCTGTGAGGACCACCTCAAGAAGGTAAGTATACAATTTTCGGGATAATTCCTATTTTTTTTTTACTTTTTCTCTGATGAAAACTTCCTTTTCACAGGAAAAAAAAACATATATGTATATTGCGTATTGCCGTAACCAAAAATCATTAAATGAGGTGGATACTACAGAGTATCGACTTAGCACCACTGCAGGAGAATATCGACCCACGTACCTCATTCGTGTTTCGGATTGGGAAAAAGTACCTGGTCATGAAGCAAAAAATGGCTACTGTGCTCTTTCTTATGTTTGGGCGCAATCTGGACAAGTTGTGCAAAATGAAGAAGGTGAATACGACTGTATAGACAATGGTTTGCATTGTATTGTTGAAGGATATGATATGGACGAGGGAGACTCCGTTAGAATGTTGCCAACAGACGAAGAAGAAACCGAGTTTATCACCTATTTTTTCCCATCCAGTAAGAGCAAGGCTACAGTAAGATTTGTAACTTATGATAAACTTCTTCAGCAACTTTGCAAAGATTTTCAAATCGAATATATATGGTATGATAAAATATGTATCAATCAATCCGACAAAGAATCCAGGCTACACGAAATCAAACAAATGCATCGCATCTACGGCAACGCGTGCTATACTGTCGCACTTGTACCTGAAGTTCATATTTACGATCCAGAAGATTGTGCTACCATTGATCCTGTGTTTCAAAATATAAAAGCAAATACAGCAGCTTGGGATGACATTGTACAAGTTTCACTTTGGTGGAAACGCAGCTGGACGTTAGAAGAAACAATGGCATCTAAACGTATGTTAGTGATTGGAACAGATACTCATTTATGGCAACATAGCTTTCATACATGCCCCATTTCTTCCACGTGTGATAATTTTTCAGTGTGGATGCTTGATTTCGTCAACCAACAACAAGGAGACAGGAGTGTCAATCAAGCGCTCAGTGAAGCTCATTTTCGATCGAGTTCAAAAGAGCACGACAAGATTTTTTCATTGGTCAACATTTTCCATGATATGTTTCAAAATATGAAAATCAGTTATAAAATCGATATCAAAAAAGCTCTTCATACATTTTATCGAACCATTGCAACAAATGACCTAGCCATCCTTTGTTTTGGATCTTGTCTCTCTCCCTATGGTTTCGAATTCCGAATAAATACAATGAGCAACCATCACCTACCTTCATGGACGGGGGTTTCTGGATTGCATCTCACGAGTCCTATCACCACCACAACTACACTACTTCAATCGCCCCACTCTATATGTGACGATATGCTTCTTCACTTATCAACCAAATATTACATGGTAGTATCTGTTGCACCATATAATTACGGCTGCTTTTCACTCTTATCTCATGATAAACAAAAATGGGAACATCAAATTGATATATTTAATAGGCGGCAGGAAGTGATAGGTTCGTATACAACAGTGGATGAAGATACTGCTTTAATAGATTGGGCAATTAAAATGAAAACGGTTTCATCCATTTTTGCTACTCATTGTTGTTATAAACCGCAAGACACCCCAATCATGCAAACAAGACCATTCTCGTTGGCAGAAGATTGTAAAGAATGTATTATTCTGCCTATTTTGTTTAAGGCGTCTAATTTAGTTAGTAAAGATGTAGAGGGGTCACAATCATTAAGGCTTCTTGGTGGCTATACCCATGACTATTTCCTACCTGTTCTCAAGAAATGCACGGATGATGTCAATGCTACAGAGGAAGAGCGGTACAAGGCTGTTGGAATTTTTTATATTGGCAATCCAGATGATGAAGATCTCACTTCAGATGATCCAGACGAAATTTTAAACTCGGTATTTAGAGGAGATAATGCTGTCCATGATAAAGCAAAAGAGTTTATTATTCAATAGAGTTTCATGTATAATTTAAAACAAACAAATGTATAAAGAGTTAAATGCTTGGAAAGCGTAATGTAGTGAGAATATCCTCCCTATGTTTATAATACTATACACTATCAAATTGTCTTTAGTGTAAAATTTACCTAAATAAAATATCTATCATTGTTTATTAGAAATAAAGCTGGCTGTTTACGAGTATAAAGCACGTTGTGAAAGGGACAAGTTCATTTTCATTTACTCTACAAGTATCCTGACTTTTTTTTTAAACAGCAAAAAATTAAAATATTACCAGCACTGGTATACATTATCAAGTTCCGAGATATCAATCGCCATAATCAGCCTAAACCACACGGTTTTGCGCATTAAATTACAATCATGAAAATACCAAATGTTTATTTATGATACAATACTCATTCATAAAAATAACAACTCGAAATATTTGCGAACAAACTTGAATGGGATTTTGATGGATTTACATATTATTTCTCTCTCTAGTTTAGGAAAACATCACCCTAAGGTCTAGTAGTCTTAAATCTTTCTGTGCAACATTTTTTTTGTAAACCTTCTTGATTTATTATATAATCGTATTCATGTTGATACGTACATAAAGCTATTAAAGATAAGCATATGGCTCTATCGTCCATGCTCCTTGGTTCAAAATGAAGACAGTATTAATGCATTCGTTTACAGTGCATAAAGCCAATGAAATATGTATCAATATTATTTTATTATTTTTGAAAAAGGATAAAAGGATCTAACACAATGGAAGAGAAAAAAAAATACGTGGCACCGTCTATTATTGTTAATAAAGTCTGTTCTTTCATGATCAAATAATCAAATGTCAGATTAATTATATAAAAGAGAAAAAGATTGGCATGGTCCGTGCATTCGGAAGCCATTCCAGAAAATGGGAACGGTTAAAAGCAATGCGTTTTTACGATGATGTTTATGATAATAAAGAAACAATAATGTAGTTTATTAAAAATTATAAAATTATAAATATGAAACAACGAAAGTATATAAAAAGGAAGGACCTGAAAAAAAAGACGCACCATTTTTACAATAGTACATCGTCTTTTATCAAGTATGTTTTTTTTATCATTTTCTTAATTGAATTGGGTGCCAACAAAGTTGGTGGGTGGAAAAAATTGCTTGAAAGTAAACACAATGGAAGTGCAATATTGAAATTTACTGACAAGACGCATATGATGAGAAAAGTTAATTTCAAATCTAGCAAATGGCTCTATCCATCAGTAATCCTTCATTTGGAGAGTATTGCTCAAGAACAGACGCAAACAGGGTAGGACGGAGAAATGAATGAAGACAGGGCTCACCACTAGAAAACACCAAAACCCGGACATCCAGTTTGCAAGAAACATAAACACGCCGTGTTAATCCCGACAGAGCCCCCGTTGCAAGGACGCAACCGGTACACCATCTATGTTCCCCAACCACCCAATTTTAAAGAGCTGACAACCCAACCTCTGTGAAGGGGGGAGATCAAGTAACCAGATCTCCAAAAACTGAATGATCGTGTTCTGATATTGGTCAAAGAGAAAAAAAAAAGAGAGAGAGCAGAACTCTTTTTTTATTATTATTTTTTTATCAATTAAACATCCGATAGTGGCTTATTTTATGATTCAGTGCCTGATTATTTTATGTATTAGTTATATGGTATTATATAGTGATATGATTGTATCGTAAAGAAAAGGACAAAAAAGAAGTATACTATCTGTTCTCGCGTAAAAAAAGTATACAGGCACTCCGTAACCAAACCTATTTTGTTTCATCTTGGTGCGTACAAGCATATTTCTCCATAGCGCCGATTCATTTATTATCAGTCTTTCCAGGGTAATTATATAATAACAAGATATTTGGATGAAATCCAATAAATAAATAAAAAAAAAGCCTTCCATGAATCACACATTATTCAATAACAATAATCCATGTAGGATTTCAAGACTTCAATATAAGTTTCTATGGATATAGGACCAGCATAACAACACGCTGGGTGTTTGTATACCCCTGAATTTTTTTTCTTGTTTCCGATTAATGCTGATTTTGGTTCCACCCCCTTTTTTCTTTCTTCCTCTTGCATGCAAAACTTTGTCTCTCATAGATATATCATATATCATAGTTACTTATTATACATACACGTCATCACTTGCTATGAATCCATTACCAATCACTACTATATGTCATCGCCATCAAGTCATCTGTGCTATTAGACCGATATCTTCCACCTGTCCTACTACAAAGACTTCTATTACAAACTATTACAAAGGTGTTTTTTCTTATGCAAACTTGACACGGCAGGTTCAAAAGAGACCAGCTTTTACTTATGTCAGCTTATATTTAGACGCGTCATCACCTCATCGCACTCGTATTACTATCATACAAAGCTCATTTCAATTTGGACTTTGGACTGTCAACCTTAAAACCGACGACGAATGACTCTTTCTTTGTTTTGAAAATCGATTCTTTCCATAGTAACATAATACAGCCTGTATTGATCCTACCCATGGAAATTGCCTCATCTTTTTTTTTATCAATCTAGACCACGAAGGGACTAGCAGCTACGAGAAAACAACAGCAGCGACAACAACAATTCTGGCCTCATGCTAGCATATTACAATGTGTATCACTCGACCTTCAAGCATGATCATTCCAATACGTGTGTGTAAGGACCATGATTTTCTGTAGATGTTACAGTAAATCTGGAGAAACATGGCAATACCAGGGGTCAACTGGATGGATTGGATGAAAACTTACAGGCAATCAATATCATTATCATGAAGAAAATGGTGATGATAACAATGGTACGTAGGCACAATTTTTCGATCATCGAAGCGGGTTATTATTATATACATCGTGTGGGAAAAAAATGTTGTCATTAGAAACCGGGATATGTTCAATTAGATACATGGTACTAAACAAATATTTTCCTTTCTCATGGCTTTCCGACCAGGTATGACGGTTATATTTATATTGGAAAGAGGAAAGAGGATAACGGATCGAACAGGATATGGATGATGATGATGATGATGGAACAAGGCACGCGTTATCATGGCTTTTCTTATTTATTTATTTTTCGAGGAGTGTTGTTCGACCCAATGGTGTGGGGATACGGATCAAGAAAGAATGACGGGATAAGGACAACGAATGTGGATGGTAACTTGTGTAGGTATTTGCATCAACAGTTTCAGGTACTTTTTTTTTTCTTCCTTTATTTATTGCATACAAATCATATTAAAAAATAAAGTATATATTTAAACTCATTTCTAAATAATGATTGTATTATTGGACTTTCTTGACGATTTGAAAGAGGAGGAGATATGTGATGTGTATGAGGTTAGACACTGGCTATATATTTAAAGAGATGCAGAATCAAATGACGTATAATGTTGCTTTGACAATGCGATTACCATTTTAGTCAATTGAGTCTGTTTATTCATTAAAAAAAACCACTGCTGTGTATCCTATATATGCATCTCATACGAATCCATTTTGAGATAATCTGATTCTCGGCTATTATATTCTTTACTTTCTCCAGGATTACGATTTTTATTTTTTCAGGAATAAAACACTCAGTTAGCAAATCCAGTTGGTCCTATTGTAATTTTTTTAGGTGTATATTTTTAAACGGATTTGCCCTTATTATTTTCAATGTGGCCCTAAATTTCATCCCAATCCATTAGAAACTAGGAATATCTATCAAAGATTACTACCCACAAATTACTTGGAATTTTCGAATCCTTTTCCTTTTTCTCAAATGATCTTTTTTGTTCTAACACAATATACATATTACTTATTGGGTATCCAATAAAAAGTAACAAGTCACGATGTTGTTTCGTTTTGGTTGAAAAGGGCTTTTTTTTAGTGATGATGGTTCTAGATTTTTGAGGATTAAAGCGTGGGTACAAATAGCGATAGTAAAAGTGGCATCAGCAAGAGCTTATTTTTATCACATCCTGAAACTGTAGCACAGGAAGATACCTCTTACTGATATGTTGATCCAATCATCATTGGCGTGCTGATTATATTGAGCTCATGGTTAATAGAAACATCAATTTGTAACCAAATAATAAAACTGTTTTGAGCGAAGGAACGGTAGAGAATTATCAGGACAAGCAGGTTCCTCCATTATTCTGATGACAGTGCATTAATGTAGTAATTACTTTTTATTACTGAGAGTAGTTAAAATATATTGGCATATCAAAAAAAAAAAGTTACTATAATAAAAATACTAGATTCTACGTATTGTTATGGACCTTGATAATTATTCATGTTACTCATTCATGTTGTTCCTTATCCGCTTTCTTGAAACCATTGGTACGAGTTCTGAACAACGTATTTTGACTAGTAGGATGGATAAATACGTAATAATAAAAAAATATAGTAAATGATAGATCCAACTGAATCAATGCAAGATAGCAGACTAAACGAAAGAAAAAAAATCAAAGCATCCATACGAGATTCTCACTGTTTTGGATTTATCTATCATGAACAAATCGAATCAATCACAAAGCATCGTAAGTGCCGTAAATATAATAAGTTTTGAAAAAGTGAAAGTGTAGTTACAAATAATATTATTTCGTAGGAAGTGTTTATATACTGTATTTTGTCTTCATAGAATAAAATGACAAAGTATATAACAATAGAAACATCAGTGATATGTGTATTTTTATTCACATTTTATGATGGCCAAGTTTTTAACATGGGGTACGTAGTATGGTAGGTAGATATTATTATTATTGGGGATAAATTGGATTTGAGAAGAAAATTACACATGAAGGCTCTAATTATGAATCAGTATACTGCATCTGCATGGATGTTATATGTTTTGAATACGTATCTGGTAGCATATTCACTTTAGAAAAAAAAGATGTTCAGAATATATTCAAATGTTTGTATGTGCAAAATACCCTAGATTTGAATTTATCTCGAATATTTTTTAAATGTCTTTTGAATATGCGTATTTTTGCCTTTTTAGCAATGAAAAATATTCCGGATATGTTCGAAATATATTTGAAGTTGAACATGTAATTTTTTTTTTTGTATCTATGATGAATATTTTTTGAATATTATTTTTCTAAGGTGTTAATAGAGTTGCTAATAAGAAACCCTTTTGTAAGATATTGAAATGGATTATTATTATTGTGTGATGGAAGATAATACTATTTTTTAATAGACATTTAGTATCTTATTATGGTAGCAGAGGAACGATAGTTTCAGATGGCATGATCAAGAATGGTGGTTATATTGAGGGACAGTAGTAGATAATATGGTTCATAAAATATCTGGATTATTCAGCAGTATAAAAGGATTCGCTTCTTGACACGGCAACCATAATAAAGATTTTCCCCCCTTCATGATAAAAGCATGTTGAAATAATATGTGCAGGTAAATGTGCTTTATGCTTGGAAACAAAATATGGAGCAGTGGTAATCATGGGACTTAAGCGTCATCAACTTTTGCTATTTCTGATGCCGCAGTAACTCTCACCTAACTTTGACCAACATTCTCCTCCCCACCCAATAGACACACATTTTTTCTTCTACAAAAATGAAACTTCTTCAAGTTGCCAATGAAAAAGGTACTTTTGAAATCTTTACGACGTTTTCAATGATCCTCTCTTGACAATGGATAACTCTATTTTAATCTAATTTTGCTTTTTCTCTGAACTAATTAACCAAACATTTTTTTTAATTCAGTTAACAATTCTACTGCTTTCCATTTGTTTTCAAGTTACATGAAACTTCATGCTGTTTCCGAAGGTACCTTTGAAATCGTTACCTAGTCTTTCAATGCTCCTCTCTTGATAATTGCTTTTTTTTCACTGATTTATTTAATCAACCTTCTTTATTCTCTCAAACTTTTCCTCCAATACTTTTTTTTTTGTTTACCATTCCATATCTTCATTTTGCTTATGCATTCTTTTTTATATTATATTCTTTATTTTTAGTGTTCTCAAATTTATTTTTTTACATTCATTCTTCTATTTGGATCTTCTCATTTCGAAATGAATGCCGTTATATTGTTTCCAAAGCATTCAGGGTTCCAATGTTTTCTTTTTCTGGTCGATGTCATTTCTTCCCTTTTGGTCAAGCCTATTCTCTGCTTTTCGTATTAGCCAAGTCTATGTAGTTTTGGTACATACGGCGACGGGTTCGACTCCTGTACTTGGTTCAAGGGGCCTGAGTTCTTGTTGGTGCCAGGTCCCACTGGATATGGCGCGTCTTTTTGACAATCCAACGGAGCCGAGGAGACGACAGTTGGTTTAGCTGAGGTTAAGGTGCGGCCTTCTGTTCCCCTTTCGGCACACCCAAGGTTGTGGTCAGTAACCATTCGCATGCAAGGAAGAAGTCAGACTTAGGAACTGGCCAGGGTACAGTACTTGCATGTGCCCACAACAGTCTGTATAATCTTGGTAGAATTGTCCTTATTGTGTACTCTGGAAGGACGTTGATTTCCTTTGATCAACTAAATGCACATTTTGGAGGCTAACAGTGCGATAGCCATACGTCTCTGCATTCCACAGAACTCGCATTCCCTGGGAGTAATTTGACTATCCATAGTCATCCCGCTTGTGCAGTTAGTACAACCAAGTGTTCGAAAACGGCTTTCGGTCGCCCATGAGTCTTTGTAGCTGACTCAAAATGCTATGTCCGTTCATGACAAAAACTGTCGAGGCAGTGCTACCATTTTACATGGTAGCCTTCCACCACACCAGCAAGAAAAAAGTGCTCAGGTGAAAAAGCCATGTGAGAAGGGGATGAAACCAATAAAAGAGGGGAACGAAAACAAAAGAGGGACGCAAAGGAAGAGAGTTGTCCATGCATGAAATTCTTTTACCTTTTTCTCTTTGTTAAAACAATAGGTGAAATTTCGAGTGCCATAGCCAACAAAAAAAAAATCAATATGAATTCATAACATTGATAGCCCATCTGCTCCTGTTCTGTCTGTATGTATTTCAATTATAACTATTTCATTACTAAAAGAAATTTTATATATGAGCAATTAAACTAATATACGTTGTATATAAATATATAGAGTAGGTTATGCCGTTTCTCAAGCTGACGGTTCTTAATCATGATACGCCCCTGTTTTGCGGGTATGTTTTTTTTTCTGTTTCTTTGAACTATAATCAGTTTATTATAAAAGAAGAACAATTGACAAACATATGTATTTAGGCATGGTTTCCAAGGTGAACGATTGTCTTTATGTGTCATGATGGTCTTACTGAGTATTTTTATGCCAAATGAAACGGGGTCTCAGTTGATCTGTACGGTTAGCAACCAATACATCGAGCGATTATATCTGTAGGTTTCTCTTTCTTCTTTACCACATTCTTTACATATTGAAATGTTAGTTCATCAGCTTATACTCTTTTGCAAATTATCTAGTATGAAACCAAATGGATTCTGATTGTGCACCGATGAAATCTTCTCTGGTTAATGCTAACGACTGCTGCAAAGATGACTACTCCTATTATGTATGTACAAAACAATCGTATGGCGTGGAACAAATTTTATTGTCTTATTATTCAAGTGAAGCGCGTATATGTTGATAATGTAAGTACAGTCTGGCTTTTATTGATCTGATCTTATGTACTGGTGAAAGTGATACAATATACTTCCCGCTTTTTTCAATATATAATCATACCTACATTGTTATTGTTTATTGACATACCGTTAAAATATAACATTGAATCTCTAACACCGTTCGACATTATATTATATTATATTACAGGTCTTTCTTCTTTGCAAGCTTCTTCTATTACAGTTATGAAACACAGCTGGTTCTTCCCTTGTCGTATAGTTTATGGTATATAAATTTATCTTATATATATATTTGTCTTGTTAAAATGTAAAGCGAAGAATGAAATCTTGGTTGACATTTGATTCCTCTTGTATTTTTATATTTAAAAATAAATAGGTAAACAAAGGGCACCCAACGATCCGAATCAGAGCATGGCAGACTATTTGAAAGAAGGATGGATCACGTATAAAAAAAGAGAAGAAATAAAACAAAACAAAACAAAAAAAAACGATAGAAAGCAGCTGATTTATCGACCCTTTGCTCTTCCTTTGTGGAGGGCGCTTCTTTTTGAAGGAGCCGTTTGAAGTCGTAAACCAGGTGTACTGAACTATGGGTTAAATTGGTCATTTTTTTTTCTTAATGGCATAAGACATTGAATTTTTTTTCCGTGCCTAAAAAATGTCGAAGGGAGAAAAAATGGCTTTTTTATCGTATAGTGGTCGACCATCAATTCCAGCATCCATATGGAGGCGTTGCGCATGGCCGCGGCTGCAGTTGGATTGCGGGTTTAGGCGAAGAAACCTTTCTATTGGGTATTTTGGGTAACCATTTGACAAAGTGTAGGCTGTTGGTCAGCAGCTAAGGCAAGGAGGTTATGTAGGAGTATGCGACCGGACGACAGCATATATAGTTGATTTAAATGGATACTCGATGTACGACGACGATTCGAACCAATAGTGGAATTATGTCGATAAATCTGAAATTGTTGATGCAAAGTAAATTGAAATGTTTGGTGAAATGGTAAAACGAAACGACAACAATAATTCTACTGTACTAATAGACTAATATTATCCATGTTTATTAAATATTTCTAGACCGGATTCCTCCCTTTTGAAACATGTGGCCTATCTTTTGCGTCCTCAAGTTCTTTGTGTCTTCGTGTATTTCAAGCTCGTTAATATAGTCAATTCCTTTACGTGCTTCAGGCCATTCAAGTCATTCACAATTGTATTCCTTTAGTCATTCAACTTTTCCTTCTGAACAACAAAAACATTTGGGTCTTTTGACATAGTGCAGTTGGGTCAACCAACTGAGGGATAGGGTGGGTTTTCCTCGTTTTAATAAACATGACTGTATTGCATCCCAAACTTGCTTTTGCAAGAATATTCACTTCAGAGGATAAAATTTTTTAAATGCCGCTAAATCCATTTAAATGTGAACACCAAAATTTCAATGTGAGCCTGACATTTAAATGCATTTAAATTCATCACACAGCCTTTAAATGCGTTCAAACGATTTATTTCACCTTTAAATGCATTCAAATGGTTTACTCCACCGTAAAATGCATTTAACAGTCGCATTACATCTTTACACGTATTTACACACTATAATAAGTATTTAAACACCTTTGTACTGGTTTATTCCTCATTAAAATAATAAAAAAAGTATTTATTATCATAATATCGATACATAGTTGATTTCAGTTTTTCTTATCAGAAGTTAATTCTTATATGCCTTATCAATTCAAGAATCATTTTACTTTTATGCTCAATATAAATTATAATGTTGCATTTTTTTTATGCGTTTTATAAAGAAAAATTATACGATGAAAGTTTTGAAGTAGGGAAGGGATTGGTTGATTGAGTATGTTGTCAGCAAGAGAGAAAGCGGGAGACAATCAGATGAAGAATATCCTCATATACCTTTAAAACAATTGCAACAATGGCCAGTCGATGACTCTGATATTAGGGAATAAATATGCTGCTTTCCCTATCTTTTTATTACCTTTTTTACTAACTGTTTGCTACTATGAAATGCCATACTTGTCCTTTCTACTTATCAATCAACAACTATCTTCCCAAACAAAACAAAAAAAAAACTTCCAATATCTTATATTATATGACTTTATTCTTATTCCTGAAAACCCTCTTATTTTCTTATTTTCCAATCTATTTCGTTATATATTATACATATCATTTTTATTATCTATATCTATTATTATCTCACTCTGCCACCTACCTTTTTATTCCTTTTGAACACATTTTATTATTTAAATATATATCAATCCTGAACCTTTGGACAGCAAAATTAGAACCAATTATTTATGTATAGGAGCTTATATAATTTGGACTTATAATTGTTACAACTACTATTGTTATTATTATCGTATGCTAACCTTCCTTGTGAGGTATCTGTATGCTTTTCATTTTTAATAATAACCGATTAATTTATGATTGAATCAAGGCTTATAAACAGAGCTTCACAATATGTATAAGTTGGAGTAATACTATCCTTGAATTAATAAGGCATATAAGAATTAACCTTCAATAAAAAAAACTTTAGAGACACAACAGAAAATGAAAGAAAAAGAGAATGAAATCAACTTTGTATATTATGATAATAAATACGTTTTTTTATTATTTTAATGAGGAATAAACCAGTACAAAGGTGTTTAAATACTTATTATAGTGTGTAAATACGTGTAAAGATGTAATGCGACTGTTAAATGCATTTTACGGTGGAGTAAACCATTTGAATGCATTTAAAGGTGAAATAAATCGTTTGAACGCATTTAAAGGCTGTGTGATGAATTTAAATGCATTTAAATGTCAGGCTCACATTGAAATTTTGGTGTTCACATTTAAATGGATTTAGCGGCATTTAAAAAATTTTATCCTCTGAAGTGAATATTCTTGCAAAAGCAAGTTTGGGACGCATGTTTTTTATATAAAAATAAACATGTCTATTATTACCCATGGTAAATAATAACAATTGTATGATCATTTATTATCCAACATATGTGAACACTTTATTTGGTTATAGATTCTACAACACCTCAAGTTGGAGGTTGTTTTATATATTTGTTGTTACGTATATTGTAGATTTGCCGTCATTTTTGATGGACAGTACTATATTTAGATATTTTTCCATTCTGTATAAATAATATAAAAACAGAAGTGTGATATGGTGGGAAAGGAGAGAGTGGAAATAAAAAAAAATGAGCAACAATGCACAGCACATTATTTTTCTACGAACCATCAGCACATTTTCCTTCCATCTCAAACAATAAAAACGATATAACAAAAGAAAAGAAAAACAATTGGACGATGAGTGAAGAATAACAAGGTGTAATATCCTTTTTCGACGTTGAAATAAGAAATTGTATCCAATTCTTCAGGGTTATTATAGACAGCAACCCCCACCATCTTGGATCTCAATGAAAGAACAACCTTTTCTTCATCATCTGATGCAGTGTATCCATGATTGATACTAAAACAGAAACGTAGAGCCTTGACAATAGAAGAGAATCCACCACTACCAAAGTAGCAAAAAATTATTACAGATTATGTATTACTATTCACAGTATCATAGTATATGCCTTTTCAAACAACAACTCTTTTACCCAACAGTAAAACTAAAAGATACTATATAATTATTACATTCTACGAACTACATGTCATCATCCTTGACCATGTTCACTACGTAATGATAATAGCATCGTTGAATTGAACATTATTATTAGTATGCCAGATAAATGATAGCTTCTAAAAGACACATACCACGCTAACAGCTCTTCATATCTGTTGTGATGGATCATGCCAAGTTTTAGTTTCAGTATTTAAACCATCCAAAAATACCAATTCCAGCTTTTATTATAATAGGGTATATTATATAGTAACTTATCACCCAAAACGTTGAGCAACATTTTTTATATTACTGATAATTCAAATAATATTAGTTATGAAAGGAAGGCGCAATGCTTATCTACTTGTTAAAATTAAATTGGTTTAACATGTACTACCTGTTCTCTTCTTTAGTTTCCAGACGAAAAACATAATGATCAGCGGCTATTTCACAATATAAACTGATAAAACCATTCTCTTTACAATATTAATAAAAATGAATATGTTAATTGATAAGATTTATTATTGACGCAAGTAAATTTGAAAAAATAGAGCATTATCATGATGATGATGATGATGATGATTGAAATAAAGAACAGATCAGTTATATTCGTTGCAATAAGTAATAGATGATGATATCGCATAATAAATTTTGACATCTTGAACAAAAAAAAAAAAAAAACTCACAACTTTAATTGGTCTATCATAATTGAACGCTAGGGGGGTCATGTTGTTCTCATTAAGGTATTTTTCACTTTCCAACGCCACAGCAGATAACATAATTAGACATCAGGTTTGATGCTTAATTATCATTTTTATAAAATTAATAATTATAGTGATGATATACTAAATTAATAATAAAGAAATCAGTTAATCAATTAATCAATTGCTGATAACATCATATATTTTATCAGTAAAAAAGTTACATTGGATATGTAAATAAATTGATTTATACATGTTAGTAACTCAGTTCAGTTAGAAAAGCGATGTTCATGTGCAAGTCAAGATATCAATTACACATCCAGTTCTTTAAACAGATGGGTTGTTGTTGTTTATGTTGTACAGGTTGCATTTTATTTATTACTGCTACGTAACCACTTTTATTTATAAACAAAAACCTACACAATCACACATGGATCAAAAGATTCAATCATCTGAATAAGAAAGCGTGAGATTCTTTCTTTGTCCACACACACTCTCTCTTTTTTTTGTTTATATTTTAAAGGAAAACGAATAACTTCACTGTCTACTCAGACCATCATCCATTGATCTATAGCAAAAAAAAAAAAAAAAAAAAAAAAACCAAGACATACCAGTTACAACCCGGTTGTATGGTAAATAAAACATGATGATAATTACACAAATATACTGCGGCCAAAGTGTGTACTACATTGTCAAACCAAAAAATAATGAGAAGAGGATATGCAAAGCATGTCAGAACAAGTCAGTCGACACTCACCATTGGACTGAATACGGAAAGTGGTACCAAAAGGTTTTTTGAAGAGTTGAGTATTAAAAAAAATATATGGAATAACTTTATGCCTATAAGAAAACCATTACAGTGATCCATTATTCTTGAAGGTGGTGTTGGAGTAATAGTAAGAAGAAAGAAAGAGAGACTAATGAAAAGGTTCGCTAACCTAAAGTGTCTAATTCTATATTTTTATAAATTATACAGTAATACTATACACTGGTAACTATATTAACATATATATAATCAATGAGAGAATATAATACTGACGTTTTTTTTTGGCTACGCCGCACCACGCAAAATCAGTTTACTAAACATAGCAAAACAAGTTACACATGCTTGGCTAAATTTTTCATATAAAATAACAAGAGCAAGATCATCATGTTATTCTTTTCGTCATTTGTTTCTTTTTCTTTTACTTATCCTTTTTTTTTTACTACTATCTACTTTTTAAACTTCCTTTTTTTAAAAAAAGAAACTCATCATCCATCATCATGAGTAGCACTGGTTCATTTGGTGGTGTTTATTTGGAATATATGGATTCCTATGATCTTCACGTCAAGACAGGCCAAGCCATGATTGCCTTGAGTGCAGTCACATTGATTGCTACTGGCGTTCAATGGTATCTCAAACGAGGACCTTTGGGCTATTATATTTTGGTAGGTCTTGGCGCGTTTGTCTATTTGATTGAGGGAGCGATTGCAGGTAGTCTTGACCAGAACTATGGTCAAGTGGATGAAATGTTCCCCAAGGCCATGGCCAGTTATTTCTTTGGATCCATTTTTCCACCTATTATTTGGATCCTTGTCTTTTACGTTTTTCAAACCATGATACCTCAAGGCCAGGGTGAAAAAGTACTTTATGGATATGTCAACACCAATTTATGGGGTACCTTGGCGGGTTATTTGTGGTCATTTATTGTCATTGTTTCTGCTGTTGGATTTGCAGGTACAGCCGGTCATATTATCGATAGTGCTGATTCCGTCGGCTTTGGTAATTACCAATCCTTTGTTCAACAAGCCATGAATGCCTATCGAACAGCCCAATTTATCAACTTTGGTTTGTGGGCTTACCTTGTGTTTTATGCCGTACAAATGTATCTTTCCTTGAGTTACATGGGTCCCATTTTACGCACATTCTCAATTTTCAGCACATTTGCTTTCTTTGTGATTATTGGACGTACTGCTGCTGCTTCCAATGTAGGTGATGAATCAGCTGCCGTGGCTGTTGAAGCTGTTTATTTCGTATTTTCTCAACTTTTTGGCCTGGTTGCTTTGGGTATTGTACTTGCTTTTGGTCATACTTGGAAGCCAGCTGAAGAAGGCCCTGTACTTCCAGCTACAGTACAGGATACAGAACAACAGCAACAAAATAATCCATCCACAGCTACTGCTGGTGATAAGACAGAAGTGACTGAACAATCATAAAATCTCATCCCTCTCTCTTCCTCCATTATTATATATAAATACTCTCTACTCTTTATTATTATTATTATTATATTTAGTTAATTCACATCACCTTTTCTCTTTTTCCTTCATATAACTTGTATTATTGATTACTACCTCTATTCTATTTCACCCAAATGACTTCATTGCTTGTCTTACTTTTTTTTCTTATGTTATAATTATTCATGTACTATTTTACTTCTTTCTATTCCTTTATTTTTTTTATTTACAATATTAATAATATTTGTATATGTTTCTATCATCATCATGGAGGGATTCTCAATCTAATATTATTTGGGAAATTATTGAACGATGGTAGGATCTTGTGGTTTGGATGATAATAATGATGGACTCGAGAAAAAGTACCATCACAGGAGGACCTATTAGAAGGAGATTGTAATCTATACATAAAAGAAAAAATCATGCAAAAATATGCATGTGTCTTGCTTATATTGTTTTTTTTTCTATACAAGATATCAAGAAGTGGTTTATTAACATTCCGATGTTCTTTTATTTTCTATAATACATACGTCATATTTTAGTTTTTTATCGTTGTACGTACGTAGTAGTAGAACTCTATATGGTATAGACGTTTTTTTTTTTACGTGGATCTTTTATTGTATCCTGTGTGGGGTGGTGTAAATCAATATTAATTAATAATAATAAAATGATGGATGGAAAAATCTGGTGAAAGAAGAATTAACTTTCATTTCTTGTTTGTTTATACTACTGTTAGTATAAATAGTAACTCCTGCTTGTCTTTTTTTTTATTTCTTATGAAATAAACAAAGAATACGTAATCAAATGTTATTGCTTTTTTTTTGGGGGGGGAGAAGAAAGTCAAAATAAATCACACACAAAAAAAAAAAGAATGATACATATCACTTGTAATCATGATACTAGACCTGATATGTATCATCCATCTTTTTTTTTCATAGATGGTCTATCTATATGGTTTTTTAAGAATAATAACTGCTGGTAATCGTACTATTGAAAGAGGGGGAAGGGAGAGGAAGACGGGTTGCACGAATAAGATTAAAATTAAAGCAGATTTCTTAAAAGCTCCCTTTTGAACAAGATAAATGCTCTCTTTTGAAAATCCTTCTTCAAATGATTATTTAGAATAAATTATACTACAGAAACTAAGAACAAGGGCCTCTATGATGATAGTAGATCAATTTATATATGAAAAAAAAAGAGAACCCCATCGTTGATTTAATGTATTACTCATGTGAAAAATAGTACAATGATGAGTGACAGACATCTACTAGTGTAGTTTTATAGGTTAAGTTATTATTTTGCCTTGGCTGTATTACGTTGTAGTATATGATATGGAAATGAGGATATACTTTGTTGAACTCTCCTTAGAATGATGGTCTTTGCGCATATGAGTTATTGTCAATAAGAATATTGTTTTTATGGGGGACCAAGAGGATGAAAGGGGAGTCAGAGGCGTTTATATAAATATATTGTGCATATCGGAATCATAATAGAGCGCAGAAAAAAACGTGTTTTTTTCTGCCACCTTTCTCTTTCTTAACAGTAAAATCATGGTCCATGTATACTTTTAAAGGCGAATGAATGTGCCAGTGTACCAATGAATGATGATAGATGGGTATCTATTATTAAAAAAATATATATGATTGATTTTTTTTTCCAAGGCCCGCAAGAGAAACAACAACAAGCATTTACAATAACATAAAGACTACTGAAAATCTCCGTATCGTTTTATATGTTTTGAGGACCTTCACACACACACATACTTTTTTCCCCTCCCTTCTCCCTTCCCCTTATTTTGATATTCCTTTTCCCACTTTTTAATATATCTCCCCCATTGCTACTTCTTCTTTTCATTTGATATACGAAAAAAAATAGCACTTACCAATGTCACGTATAGCAAGACCATTTCATGTGACTCTCCATGAGGATTCTGTACAGGAACCAATGTCTAGAATTGCCTCTGGATATCAAAACGGTCCTAGTACTAAAAAACGACTTGCACGACTTCCTAATTCTTATACGCGAGATGATTCCATGGGACCAGCAGACGCTCCTAAAGTACAACGTCGTTCAAACCCCATGGCTTCTTCCACCACAATGACAAAACGACCGAGTAAAACAGCCAAAGCAACAATGCGGTCATCCACATCCTCAACTGAAGAATTATCAGAACCAGAACCTATTCTTCGGTATTCTCCTCCTAATAATAAAGCAACAACAAAGACTCGGTCTTCTTTTCATAGTGTGAGTTCAACACCTTCTCCCAATGAACTTTCTGCTACTATTACCAAGACAGCGGTGAATGGCGGTAAAAAATCACCTTCTACTTCAACAACGACAAATACAACAAGTGCCACTGCTATACCCGTTGGATCTACTGTCTCTGTTCCAAGTATGGGTGTTTCTGGTACGTTACGATTTATGGGTCCAACTGATTTTAAACCAGGTATTTGGGCAGGTATTGAACTAGATGATTCTGGTATGGGTAAAAACGATGGCTGTGTACAAGGGTAAGTCCTTTATCTTTCTTCCTTTCTCTCTTTTTATTAGTACTAGCAGCGTTGTTGTAGTTATTTATTGGATCTAATGTTATGTGTATAAAATATTATTCTAATATATGATTTGAAATCTCATGACGTGTATATTAATATATTTTATCTTTATAAACTCTTTCCTCCCCCCAGAATCCGTTATTTCACATGTCCACCTCAAAAAGGTTTGTTTATCAGTGACTCCAAAATTGTTGCTTTGAATGTCGATCCACCTGTGGAGGGAAAAAAGGCAAACAACACATCAGCAACAATGATCAGCAATCATACCGGTTTATCACCTCCTACTCAACGACGTAGTCGTCAACCTCTCCCTGAAGCTTCACGATCCAGTATTGTTTCAAGTAGACGATCCAAAACAACATTATCCACATCCTCACGAAAACCCAGTAAAACCTCCGTCACCCGATCAGCAGATACCGCAGGAACAACAAAATCATCTCGGTACTCGGCAGACAGATCCGCTGTTGACAAGTCATCCCGATACTCTGTGGATCATAGTAAATCTTCCAGGTATTCACTTGATAACAAATCATCCTCAGGCGCTGTTGACAAATCATCTAAATACTCAGTGGCTTCAACCGGTGGGGTAGATAAATCTTCTCGATATTCGATTGATAAATCATCCATTCTTGATGCACCACCTGTGCCACCGGTTCCTGATGTGAATACACAAAATGAATTACTACAAAAACGTACATCTTTATTACAAGATACACTTGCTCCGTCTTCAGCCATCAGTACCAGTCCATCCTCCACGCCATCCCCAGCAGCCATCACCAATGGTGATCTTCGAACATCACCTGATACATCCACTTCAGGAGGTGTATCGGAACAAGAATTATATCATCTCTATGAACTATTGGAAAAAGAGCAACGCGAAAAGGATAAATTAGCTGCAGAAATTACGAGCAAAGAAGCTGCATGGGAAAGACTAGTATCCACCAAAGAAAGTTATGCATTACGTGTCAAGGAAAAAGAAGATGAAATCACTCGACTGCAAAACAACCTATCGGACATCCAAGAAAAATTCACCACAGCTCAACAGCAATTGGAAGAACAACAAACACAATTGGCAAAGAATATCAAGGATGATTCCTCTCAAGAACAATCCTTACGACGTATTGAAAAATTGGAAGGTATTATTGAAGACATGAAGACCAAAGCTTCGGATACCATGGAGAGTTATGAATCTCAACTCCGTGAATCCAAGGGTCAGCTGGATCATTTACGCCATGCATTAAAAGAACAAGAAACCATGTCCGCTGCATTAGAGCGCGAATGTGAAGAGCTACGTAAAGCAGGATTGGAAGCCATTCATGCTTATGAAACCTCCATTCAAGAACTCAAGAAACAATGCCAAACCACGGAAGAAGATAAGAATCGACAAATTGAAGGGTTAAATAAAATCATTTCTGATTTACGTGGTGGAGGTGATTTTACAACAGAGGATCATCAAGATCGATATGCGGATGAGTGGCATGATCAACGGATACGACTGGAAGAACAGTTGGAGTTGGCAACGGATGAAGTGGAACAAGAGAGGATACGCAACAATACTTTGGTTCATGAAAATGACAAGTTGAAGAGTGAAATTCAACTATTCCACATGTCAACAGCTTCTTCCGATGATCGATTTGATACTTTACGACGTGAATTGGAAACGGAATTACAAGATAAACGACGTTTGATGGAAGAAGCCGATGCTGCCTTTGAAGCTCAAGCACGCGCTGAAGATGAAAATTATCAAATGAAGATGGCACGCGTCAAGATGGAAAGAGAATTAGAAGAAGCTCAACAACAAATACAGCTCTTGCAGCAACAAAATCCAGATCATGTCACTGATACTACTCCTGCAACCCCATCAGAATTGGCTCAATTAACAACTCAATTGACTGAAGAACAAAACGCACGCAAGTTACTTCAACAAGAATGTGATCGACTTCGTGAGTCTCAAAATGGATTAGAACAAGAATGTATGCGTTTGATGGATGAATTAATGGTAGTAGAACAGGGTGGTAATAAATCATCGACAGCATCAACAACAGATCATGGTAGTAACACATCATCAGTTGAACTCCAACAACGCATCAAGAACTTGGAAGATGAAGTATTGCAAGAACGATTACGTTACAATGATTTGGAACATACCAAACGAACAGAAATAAATCAACTGAGCAATGAATTAGCCGAATTGGAAACATTGGTAGAAAATGGTGTTTTTGAAGATAATGATCTTCAAGAAGCTTTGAATATTGAACGAAAACGTGTACAATCATTGGAAAAGGAATTGAAAGCACTTAAAGAAACCAATAAACCAACGACGCCAGTAACACTCTCTGAACCCAAGACCCATCAAAAATCACCTTCCACTATCACAACAAAACAACAACCATCCATCAATGATGACCTTTATTGTGAATTATGTGAAACACACGGTCATGATGTGTTGGATTGCACGGCATTAGAACCATTTGAAGGACAAATGAAGAATCCAAAGGATCAACAAGTGGTAAATAATCTATATTTCAATTTCTCTTTATGGTTCATGATTGGAAGTATGGGGAGATAAGGTTGTTTTATTAATATGTAATCTATACCCTATATTTTTTTTAGTATTGTGAAAATTGTGATTTAGCTGGCATCCATTCCACCTTGGATTGTCCCAATCAAGATGAAATCTTTTAAAAAAACACCACCACAACCACCACCAAAAATGTGAAAAGTATACACAACATTACCACTTTTAAAAAAACAAATCAACGCATACCCCCACAGAAACTCCATCTTCACCACACACACATATTGCATACTAAAAAATGTAAATTTTGTTCATTATTAACAACATCATCTTTATCTGATATTACTACTACTATTATTTTTTTTTATTTAGCATACTACTGTTTTTCTTTCCTCTTCCTGATCCACCACACCCATCAAGAGATATCTTTTTTTTTTCTTTCTTAGGGTAGTTTATCTTTAATTTTTTTGATGCATTAATATTCGTTGTCTTGTTTTTTTTTCCTATTCTTTACACTCTTTTTTCATGTACATTTCTATTTCATTTCACAAAACACAAAATAAACACCATATAAAAAATGTCGTATTTTATATAATATTATAGAGCATAAGGGATTCAATGTTGATGAGGAGTGTGGATGATGATAAGGGTGGGTATTTAGATATAATATAAGAAAGAGTTTACAATACGTAGAAGTGGGAGATATGTAGTTTGGACTATAAATGAAAATGCAAATGAAGCCATTCATCCGGATCCTCTACACCAACTAACTCTTTGACTACGTATGTTCAATAAATGTTGTAATATATTGACAAAGGCAACATATATGTACAATAAGAAAATGTTGGATCAATTATAATAGATGGTAATGTTGTTTTTGCTGCCAATGTCGCTGAAATGGGTTCTATCGTCGTCATAATAGCTGCAAATAAAATATAAATCATGAGTTAATTTACATTAGATATGACGTGCTTTCCGTCTCATTCCTATTTCGCGTATAATATGTATGCCTCATCCATGGTCAGAAAAAGATCCAATAAAGTAAAAAGCCATATATAGTCTCGTCTCTCTTTCATGAATGTAGATGCAACTGTTCCCAATCTATATTAATATAAAGCACTGACCTCCCCTATAATTCAAATGAGTATAAAAAAAAGGGTTTAGTCCATAACCGTTCTATTTTCTAATGCCTCTTTTTAAATTGTGTAGCGTGGTACAAACACAAAAGAGAGTGTATGCGACGTATATGGTATATTTATATTATCATTGCATGAATCAAAACTGACATGCTATCCACTTGATTCAATGGTGGTTCTATGATCTGAAATTGGAAATTTTCCTCTTAAAGGAGATTCGTAGGCCACATGTTCTAATAAACTACGTTTATCTGCTATTTATCACTGTAACTCGAATGTGAGTTTACAAAATCGTTTCATTTGTGTTTTGGTTAGCATGTCTTATTATTTTGTTTTCAGTGCATATGTACATTTACAGTCGTAATAATAAAGCCATTGAAACAATATATACATGATCATTGGTGACACTTCCCCATTCTACATAGTTATACTCATATATGATAAACTAAAATGCATTTTATCATTATTAGCAAAAAAAAAAAAAAAAAAAACCTGTCTAAAATACTGATACACCTACCAAAATAGCAATGTCACTTTGGATAAAAATGTAGCCACCTTCCACAATGGTTTAAAAAGAATATATAATAGAGTGGCACATAAAATATGAATGGTAAGATGACAGTACCGCTAGGATTTACACGAGATATTTTCCGAATGATGATATCATCAATACTTCCAAAGATATATTCACAAACTCTCATGATCAATATACATATTAATTAATATGAGTCAAAAGAGTACAAAATCCTTTTTATCTACCATTTAAAAAAACTGACCTTTACAAAAAGGTAAATCGATCTGTCGTAGGAAACATCCAAAGGGTCATCGTAATCAAAGGCCACTGACCCCTCTGGCCATAATAAAATTGAGCTTTATCTGTTCTCCATACTGGCATGGCCAATACAACCACATCTATAGCAGCTTTCAATGCCATGAATTGCACATGACTTGATAACCAACGTTGTATTCGATGAAGATCATAAAACGTCCATTCAAATTTGGTCTCCGGCGCTTTGACATCTGGATCTCGATAGCTCATATCAGTTTTAGTGGTTTTATTCGTATTACCAATATCAACGCTCATATTATTCCTTCCTATATGAGGAGGAGGAGGTAACAAAACACGTCGAAATCCACATTGATCTCCTGGATCTTGTAAGTAACCTTGCTGTTCGAATTCTGGAATTTTGAAAGTTTCCTGTCATGTTAAAATACCGTCTCCTTGATATACTTCACTTCGAATAGCCAGTGCCCATTGCAAATCCTTTATGGGATCATCACTCATAGGGTCAAGATCTTCAGGAGAAACATTTTCGAACTGGTACACAAGGTTGACGTAGTCGATGATTCCCATGTCATGTACACTCAAGCTCAGTTATAGATTGTAACATGGCAACAATGGTGCTTGTATAGACATGTAAACTATATCCATGCAAAGCAGATAATGGACAGGTACATATTTTCTGCTGTATGACTGAGTAAACGGTAGTAGTGGTGACAATGATAGGGTCGTTGTTGATGGTTGGTAGATGTAATAAAGGCAAACAATGCTTTTTGAGTCGAATGACTTTCACAATTTTGTGAACATGTCACCACTTTTTGATGTACATCATAATTGTTGATATTTTCCATCATTACTGTCTGATTCATTGTTATTGTTTATTTTTTTTTCATCTCATCATTACTCCTTTGAACGTGAATAGTCGTTGGAATGTTCATAACAATTGACTCCATATTCTTCGTTCATTTCCTCCATGAAACGTTTTTGCTCGCTCCAGACAAATCTGAAGTGCAAATTGATACACACCAGTTAGTAATGTATTTTGAAAAGGAAACTATCGGAAGATCATAAAAATGCATCGATTGCAGTAGCAAGTGCACTTTCGGCCATAGAAAACTAAGTATAATACATGGTTGAATGCAATAGATAAGATTAACAGCTTTTTTTTGTAATACGTCATAGCCATAAGTAAGAATAATTGTGTATTACTAACAAATTACATGCATTTACACAAGTAAAATTTGCTACGCATGTGATATTGATAGCTATAGTATGACACAATTAGCTACATTCCGTACGTAAGAATTATTTGCTTGTACTAGGAAATAATCCAAATATGTATGTAAAACTTCGATTACCTTTGCTATGATATTGTCGTCGAAGAATATACAGTAATACAGAAGTTCCAATAAATAAAAATGCTGCAAGAATGGCACAGGTGCCTGAGAGTGTGTCTATTGGGTTAGACTTATTTTTGGTCAGATCTACAAGAAATGTCCCAGAAATATATAACTTTTTTTATACTTTTCCAATAATAGACTGAAATATAAAATGAAAATGGGAACAAGGAGCAGAATAGAACCGATCACTCTTTACCCAAGAGATCCATTAGTAATGCGCCAAAAGTTCCATATAACACTGCTTTTAAAGAGTAAATATAGTAATTTGATTATTTTTCTTTTAGTTGTTATTACATTGATCTGGATCAAATTATTTTACAACAGCGTATCTTTAGCCCATTTCAATTTGAACGCCTATACATTATATAGATATTTTATAGCCATAAAAATATATATCTGTAATCACACTAAACATATAACAGGGTTAAAAATAGAATAGTAACTTATCAACAACTTGAACAGGGAAGTAAAATGCTGTGGTATGAGGAACCAGTAATACAGATGAACCAGCGGGTTGACGCATTTGTGAATTAAGTCCTATGTACTACGATGGTTACTACTAATAAAGCAATAGCTCCTTTTAACGTTTTTTTTTTTTTTTGTATTTCGATAAATGTTAGTAACTTGGGTTTTGTAAGTCTTTTCGTATGCTTTTCTGACTATTATCCACCAGTGCGGTGCCGCGACACACAGAACAACAGCAGTGTAATGTATTTCTTTTTGAAGATGATGAGGTTGATGTTGGTTTTTCTTCCTCTTGTTGTTGTTGTTAAGCATCTTCAATTTAATTTTGACCTTTTCATCTTGATATTCAAAGGGTTGCTGTTGTTGTATTGTACATGTGGATTATTCATCATTATTCTATCATTCGTCTACTGCAAGAGACGACAAAGTGTAGCTCCAGCAATAAGAACAATTTTTTGTTCGACGATGTTGAAGTAGCTAGTAATAGAAATGTTCTTATCAGATCCCGAAAAACATATATAGTACAGCAACCTTTAATAGGATATGTAAGAAAAACAATCGAATAAACAAATAAACATTTTGAATATTACCTTCATTTTTTCTTTCTACATAACAAATAGCATATCCAAGTGGGAAAAGTTCTTAGGTTATATAAACTTTTAAAACGAGAATTCGGATTTGAATATAATTTACTTGTTCATTTTATTACATGTAAAATATAATGATATTCGAGTTTAGTTATTCCTCCTCGATCGGTTCTACACGATCTACGTACAAAAGAACTATCGCTTGGAATTTGCAGATCATTACATCCACTTATATTGTAATGGAACATGTGGAATCCAATTTGTAATTCAGGTCTACCATAGTCAAAAATCATACTATGAATGTATTGATGATTACGCTATATGCTGTTATTCCTCTAGTTAAAAAAGAGTGCATATACGCTATATTGTTAGAAATAGTACACAATGTATGAAAGTCCTTCGCTTTCCCACGCTGACATAATTTTTGCAGTTAGAATGAAATAAATGTGGGGTTTTCCTGCTTATGAAATTCCTTTCTCATCCTATTGATTCAAGCTTTAGGTAAAAAAATAAACCCTGAATTCAAAAATATAATAATGACACAACCCCGCGTTCTTGACGTTTGTTTTTCCCAGCTGCATCATATTTGTATAAAAAAGAGGGATATGAGTTTCTTTTTACATATTATATTATTGATGCTGACTGAAGATTAACTCGTGAGAGAAACGGGTGGAAGGATAAACTAAAAAGGTTTGCGTACTTATTATTAAAGTAGAATAGCATATTGTGTGTAGCATTATACCCTTTATTTTTTTAAAAGATAAAACTTTATATGGTAACCTGTTACCTTTCGGTATAAAGATAGTAAATTAATACAGTTAATTTGCCTTTGGAAGTTGTGGAATATAAAGCATATCTGTTTATATAATAAATGACGGAAATATGCTGCAAGCCCCCTCTTTTGTATCATATGATGCCGGTTTAAAAATATTTAAGCAAGTCAGTCTGCAAAATTCTTTCTCTAACTCTCTTTCCATTTCTTTCTATTATAATTTATATTTACCATACATAACAACACAAAACGATATGACCCAACACGTTGAAAAGACTCTCAAAGATAAGGTCGCAGTCATCACGGGAGGAAGCCGTGGTATTGGACGTGCTGTTGCTGAAGCACTGATTGCTCGAGGGGCAAGTGTTGTTATTGGTGATATTCTTGAAGCAGAAGGCAAAGCAACTGCTGAAGAATTTAATACATTGTAAGATTTTATTATTACTGTTAATTATTTCATTTTGAGAAAGATGCTATCTCCTTAAACCATTGGCGGATTCGATAGTAAATTATTCTCATCCTCATCCTTCATGCACTTATATCATCAATATCAATACCTATATTTAGAGCTGGATCCAAGATTGCGGTTTTCATTAGAACAGACGTTACCAGCTATAAAGATAACATAGCACTCTTCCAATGTGCTGAAAAAGAATTTGGAGGTGTTGATGTAAGAGAAATTTCTCACCTTTACTACTTTCTGATATTCATTATTTTGTTGTTTATTCTATTATATATAGATTGCCTTTCTTAATGCTGGTATTGCTGGACAGGAATCTGATATTGCACTTGGGCCTCCAGATGGTACATACTATGGATATTTTTATAATGCAGTATATACCCATGATTAAACAATATTGATACGTTCCTCCATCTTCTCATAAAAACTATTTGACATATCACATAATTCTTTTTGCATAATAATTTACGTAAATAGATAAAATTGATGAAAGAGCAATGGATGTAAATGGTATTAGCGTTATTAAAGGTAATGTGAAAAAAGCATATATGCTAAACTATTCAAGACAGCTATACGCAATTAATGTATTACGATACTAACCGTAATATTATCACCCTAAAATCTCAATAACAGGAACAAAAATTGCAATTTTACACATGGCAAAAAGAGGTGGTGGTGTTATTGTCAACACTGCATCAATGTTAGGTGTTGATACAATGCCGTACGTCCATTTTCATAATCTAATATTCAAATAGTAGCATGCTATTGCATTTATTGTGTTAATGTTACAAATTTCTTCTCTATCATTACTTTTATTATATTTACATAGGTCAACAAATGCATACTCTGCTTCAAAACATGCTGTTGTTGGATGGACTCGCAGTTTCACTCTTTTGCCTCAGGTGTGCAATGTTCGTGTCAATGCAGGTATATAATCAATTATAATATATACAATTAAGAATATTTTATAAATCACCATGTTAACAAAGAAAGATTTTCTAAAAATATAGTATGTCCTCATTACGTTGGTAAGTTATTATTTTCAGAAAAACAGCATAAACTAACAAAGAATACAACAGTATACAATTCAACGGAGTTATGGAGTATGTTATAGATATAACTTGTGCGAATGTTCATGATGTTGCTGTAATTTATTATTGTATAGACACTGACATGATTGCAGTTCATGAGTCAATGATCGCTCGAGGTGGGCCCATGGTTGAACTAATCCCAAAGATTCACAAAGCTACTATCAGTAATGTTGTCAAGGGAGTACTCACACTTATTGAAGATCAACAACGAAATGGTAAATCTTACACAATCCTATGTGACCCTATTATCTTCCTCTAAGAAATAATTTATCCAAATATTGACATTTTTAAATTATATAACATATTCTAATAGCTCAAACGCTATTGGTGCTACCTGATGACGTTCTTCAAATTGCCGAACCAGCTATTCCTGATATCGTCAGTAAGTGTCATCAATACATCAAGAAAAATAAGATATTATTTCGCATCAATATATTCATATATGAATAATGGTTACTAATATTTATCCATTATGAATTATATAGAAATTGGAGCAAAACCTGATTTTGAAGAAGCTTACAAAAAGTATGAGCGTGATTATGTGACATTTAGTAAGAAAAGATTGGAGTATTCTTTACAAGAATACGAGAAAATCCATGGAAAGTTTTCTTAGATTAGATGATCCTATGTTCCAATCTACAGAATTACGTACAAAAATAGGCTTCAATCCGATATTCATTTTTAAGTATTACGAGTGAAATAAAACTTCTTTTTTTTTTAAATATAAGGTGTAAAATCTTTAAAAAGACAAATCTGTGAAAAATCCTTACGATTGTTATCCCGTAATGGGATATCATATATTCATGGGGGCATGGACACCAAGAATACAATCTCGAATAAGCTTACGACGTTTAATATATTTTAATACGTAACATTGGGAAATCCAAAGAAGTCCTATTTTTATTTCAGTTACAGTAACGGGTGTCTAGTTTGCTATAATAGAGTCATGTTTTCCAAATATTATAGTGCATATATGGCTCATTGTCGTTATAGTGGTAGGAGGTAGTTTATTCGTTAAATGAATATGATATATATTTGATACGTGTAAAAATGCATAAATTTATTACATGTAACACGTAATAACGTAAGATTCAAAAAGAATGACGCCCAGCCTTGTGGAGGGTCGATTATATAAACAACAATTACGATAGAGATGGCACCTAGTCAGTATATGTATAGATAGAGAAATTGCTACTTTACCCCGTCAAAGCATTTACTTATTATATATTTTGTAAGCTATTAATCTAGAAAATCTTCCTCTTGTGCAATACTAAAATTTGTCATATGGTGTAAAAAAAGGGTGCATATTTGCATGAAAAAAAATATTTCTTTTGTCTGTCAAAGCTTCCGACTTTTACAATACATCGAAATGGAATTCTTAATTTTTATTACAATGGAAGAAAGAACAAATCTTGTCAAACTTTATGCATATTTGAGAAACGGACGAGTGCGCGGAAAAAAGTTCGGCATTCAAGTTCGACAAATAGTATAAATGTACTACATTGGAATATCATCAGGCATTTTATCCCAGCACGCCGGAAATTGGTACAGTGTAGGACGAAACAAAGTCATCTATGTTACAAGGCATCTTTTTATAGAAGACATCACTTGGGCACATCATATACATTTGCAGCGTTTGCATTAAATCAAAAAATATCTGTTTTAATCCATAACACAGCTATTACTAATAATCCATTTCATTCAATATTTTCAACAAGACTTTCATTAATATTTTGACAGGATAATGAGTAAACTCCGTCTGACGATTGAAAGTTATTCCGGCGAATAAAATATTCTAGGAACACGTGGTATTGTCAGTAACTTCTGGAAGAAAATGTCCGAACAATCATGCTAAAATCAGTAAGGGGCAGTAAATCATTTTATTAAATAGTGAACTCTTCATATTTTTATGTATATTAACTGTCAATGACCATATGAGCTTTTATTCTATATAATTTATTCTAGTTCTATTCCACATTTTACAACCATAATTACCTTGAAACTTGTTTGATCTCAATGTATAAACCCGTTTCCAGGGAAGGAAATTTTATTGGCAACTTGTAATTAGGTGACGGGTACATTACGGGCCGAATCAAAAAAAGGTTTAGTGTACGACCATCTTTGAGTGTGGTCCAGCTACTGTTTAAGTAATCTATAATGCCATATTACGTGCTTTTTTATATTACGCACCATATAATAAATAAACTCAAGAGTAATAACTTGATAAATCTGCATACTCGACCTATTATTTCAATTATATAGACAAGTTGCAGATGCATTGAATAGGATTAGTACAGATAGCTTTTATCAGTGAATCAATCAATTTAGTTCATAAATCTTGGTTTTCCATAGTTTGCATAACGTTGGTGGGTAAGAATTCAAGTGACACAGTGCATATTTTCCAAAATTAGGTTTTCGCGTAACAATCATGATTTTAAATGGATCTACGAGAGAACAAGTACAAAAACTATTAATGCATTTTCATATCTAAAACTCTTCTACTAAATATCTTGGCACAGTAAATAATAGCTATAATGCAAAAAAGGGTACCTCGATACTACGAATACGATGAACCGGACAATGGGAATCCCAATTACATGCTCTATCTACATGTACTGATATTTATTCGTCAGCCCTTTTTATAGATTTATCCTGTTATATATCGAAAATGAGAAAAAAGTCATAAAATTCCCGGCGCTATTATGATCGATATGAGTTTTACGGATGAAGAACCAGCATTAGCCCATTATGCAGCAACATTGTATCTCTATAAAGGACGGTAAGGATACCCGCATATTCATTGGCTTTTGATTGGGTTTTAATCATGAGTTCGGGTTTACTACCAGCATCACCAGCATATACGTTTACTATACCTTTTACGTGCATCTTGCATGCAGAAAATTTCTCATACATTATTTTACTCCATCTAACGAAGAATTGAAGTACAGTAACTACTTCAATCAACTTGTTTGATAGACAATACTTTCTTTACAATGATAGAGAGCGGTACAATGAATGATAGATTAAGAAGAAATAGAAGAAACATATGGGGTAACCTGGACCATGATGATAGTAAGGTTGTTTACAAGGCGGGCACCGGGTCCGGTTTCTTTTTTGCAAAGTTCTTGTCCTACGAATCTGCGCGGCGACACAAAATAAAATAAACAAATATAACCCGCGATTTTCTTTTAAGGATTAAAAGCTAAAAAAAATCAATTTCCCAACCCCTCTCTTTTTATTTTCTTTTCACCTTTTTCAGGTGTCTTTGGACAAATAAGCAACATGACGAACAAAGAGGAACCTAAAAAAGAAGTTGTAAATGCCAACGGCGTGCCTCTCTTCAAGGCTTCTTATAACAAACAAGACGTCCAACTTGACAATGAAATCGTATATGAATTCGGTGGTCCCATTGGCGTTTGTGCCATGATGACTGGTTTCCCAGCTCTCATGTATTACTTTTGGGTTTCCCTTGAGTACCATCAAGGTACACTCTATTATCCTGAATCTTTCACCAAGGAAGGTTTGTCCAACTTTTTCTGGAACGAATATTATGGTAAAATTGTCGAGGGTGCGTTGCCCAACTTGACTGCTATCAAGATTTATATGGGTTATGCTTTGTTCTCCTTTATTCTCGCTTGGATTATGCCTGGTCCTATCGTTGAAGGTCTTGCTATTCCTTCTTTGAAGGGTAAAAAAGTAAGTTTGGTCATTATATGACGTGTTTTATGGGAGAATAGGGTTTAGAATTTCATACTAATCTTATGGCATTTTCTGGGTGGGAATTATATTAAAAATAAAACAATAGCTGAAGTATCAATGCAATGGTTTGTCTTCATGGTACACTGTTCTCGCTACTTCTGCTGTTCTTCACGTCACCGGTATCTTCCGTCTTACTCAAATCATTGATAACTTTGGTCCTATTATGAGTGTATGCTAAATTGAAAAAAGGAGGAATATTTTTGGAGGAGATGAAAAAAATAATAATACAGGGTTTTTTTATGGGGAAAGAAGAGTATATATCAAAAGGGAACGTGAACTCAATTTGGTATTGACTGTTTTTTTCGTGTTGTCTATTAGGTTGCTATCATTTGGGGCTTCACCATGACCACTTTGGTTTGCATTAGCGGTTATGTCCAAGGTACCAACCATCGTATGTCCGGTAACTTCTTCTACGATTATTTCATGGGTGGACCTTTGAACCCCCGTATTGGACCTGTTGATTTGAAGATGTGGGCCGAAATTCGTCTTCCCTGGGTTGTTCTTTTCTACTGCTCCTTGTCTTGTCTTCTCAAGCAATATGAATTGGATGGTCAAGTTACTGCTCCCGCCGTTTTCATGGTTCTTGCTCACTTCCTCTATGTCAATGCCTGTCAAAAGGGTGAAGAATGTATTCCTACTTCTTGGGATATTTTCTATGAAAAGGATGGTAAATATTATAAATGTTTTTAGTGTTATATATACATATATGAAGGATTTGTGTGAGAGAATTCATATTGAGATACTGTTTTTTTTTCAATCGATTAAATAGGTTTCATGCTTATTTTCTGGAACATGGCTGGTGTCCCATTCACTTACTGCTATGCTTCCATCTACCTTATGAAGTATCAACTTACCACTGGTACTGCCATTACCCACTCTCTTCCTTATACTGCTGCTTTGTTCACTGCACTCTTGCTCGCTTACTGGGTCTTTGACACTGGTAACTCCCAAAAGAACCGCTTCCGTATGGAACAAAATGGTTCTTTCTTTGTTCGTAAGACTTTCCCTCAACTTCCATGGGGTCATATCAAGAACCCCTCTTACATCAAGACTGAACACGGTAACTTGTTGCTCACCTCTGGTTGGTGGGGTATCGTCCGTAAGCCCCATTACACTGCTGGTAAAGTATTCCACATTTCTTTTGAAGAGAGAGTTGTATATATATATATATATATATATATAATAAGAAGAGGAGAATCGATTGTCATGGATAATATCATCGTACTAATTTGAGTCAATGGTATTATAAAAAAAAATATAGATTTGATCATGGCCATCTCCTGGGGTTTGATCACTGGTTTTGGTTCCTTCTTGCCTTATTTCTACTTCTGCTTCTTCGTTGTTGTCTTGGTCCACCGTGTTACCCGTGATATGGAACGCTGTGCCAAGAAGTATGGCAAAGATTGGGAACGTTACTGTGAACGTGTTCCTTATATCTTTGTTCCTTACGTCTTCTAATTTAGTTTAGTATTTTTTTTTATATATTTTAATATTCTCTTTCTTTTTAGTATTATTTTGAGGATATGTGCAATAATATAGTTATAAATTTTATATAACTCGCACACAATTTGATTTTCTTGACCTTATATCGCAATCTGTAATTTTTTTTTGAATAACATAACTTTTTTAATAATCATTAGCAAAAAAAAAAAAACAAATCTAAGTAGCAGTTTCGCTGTTTTCATGCGTTGATGATTTTGGGTTATAATATATAACTATCGTGGAGGGTTGAATAGGAAATATCTTTAGTTTGCCTTTCTTTTATATCCTCCTTAACCTTGCATTACGAACGTAAAAGCTTCGCATATTATGTGCTCCAGTTGATGACCCTGAAATTACCAAAATATAAATAAATACTCCTTGGATCCCCTGTACATTGATGGGGTTCCCTTGTATATAAATCGATTTATGTTATGAGTTTTGAAGAATAAAAAAGAAATCCATGATAAATAGGATTTATCAACAACCTCATCCAACGGGTCCAATGAAGAGACTTATATTAAACATATCCCACCATATTGTTGGCAAATGCTTTCCCTCGACCCAATAAAAAATCATTTTACACAACATCAATATATCCAACTCTTTTTTTATTAAGCTATAGGAGCAGAATTTGAGTTTTTTTAATTGAAAGTGACCAATTCAAAGAAGTAATTGAATTGTTATATCGTTTTTAGAATCACTAAACTAATTATCACAATGTGATTAAAAAAAGTATTTTTTTTTAGTATGTGTGTAATAGGTGTGTTTGTTTGTACATGCGAATTTGAGAGAGGAGAAAGAGTTGTGCTTTGCTTAACCACCGAAACCATAGAGGGTACGGCCTTGACGCTTAAGAGCATAGACAACATCAAGAGAAGTGACAGTCTTTCTCTTAGCATGTTCAGTGTAAGTGACAGCATCACGGATAACGTTTTCCAAGAAGACCTTCAAGACACCACGGGTTTCTTCATAAATGAGACCAGAAATACGTTTGACACCACCACGACGAGCGAGACGACGAATAGCAGGCTTTGTAATACTATTATTTTATGAATAATTAACACAAGTAAAATGTGAGATTCGTTGAATAAGAAGATTGAGATTTATAACAAATTCAATTTAAAAACAAGATCAATAAAAATCCTTACCCTTGAATGTTGTCACGAAGAATCTTACGATGGCGCTTGGCGCCACCCTTTCCGAGACCTTTGCCACCTTTACCACGTCCAGTCACTATAAATTGTTCATATGAGGCATTTCCAGTTTTAGTTATTGGGAAGTCAAAAGAGATGGGAAGTTTAAAAAAAGAATGTGTTTAAACAATGAATCAATCTCAAAAAATCAGAGATTGAATTACAGGAACCCATGTTCTCTTTAAACATACACCACATACATCATACACAGGTACCCGAACGAATGATAATAATAAAATCCCAACATTGTAAATGGAATAACAACGGAAAAAGATAAATACTTACTTTTTGAATTAGAGTTGAAAAAGAATAAAGAAAAGAAAGAAGAAAAAAAAAACCTTTGGTCACACCCTTCCAGGTTATTATTCATCAACCAGCTGCGTTTTAACAACTTGACGCGTCTTTTTTTTTTTCTACATATATACGCGTTTAAAATAATGATTAATGCATTTATTTGTCAACATCTGTCTAATTATTCACTTGACTAAAACTGATGCTTTTTATAAAATCTTCTTGTTTTGAATGGGGTACACTAGATTTGTTCTTGCGCGCCTATATGTAATAGATGGAATTATACAGGTTTAGAGAGCCTATTGACAACTTATTTTCTACCATTGGTGTACTTATGTCTCAATCGGAACACCTAATTAATAACACCGCCAACAAAAAGACCAATTCATCCAAATAAAATCTTTTCTATGTAATCAGCGCCATATATTATCATTTTTATCAGTATCAATAACATTGTAGATCAGTTTAACTTGTTGGTAAATAATATATTATCCAATTGATAAATATTGGTCTAATTCACTGTAGTCATCCTCCTTTTGCGCACCGTTAACATCAATGATACTAGTAATAGATATATTGTTGCTATATGCTGCGTAATGTTATTCATTTTATTTAATCTTTTCTTTTGAACCTTTTACTATAAGATGATGTGTCTATATTATTATTTCAATTTTTATTTTTCGGTCATAAATCAAGCTTTGCTAGGTTTATTCACATGTGCTCAACTCATTTGGGGTTCATTCACTATATACCAGTAGCACGTTCTTCATGGTTTTTTTTTCTGGTTCAACGTATTAGCTGCTTTACACTTCGTATATTCTTAAACGAGTTATGAAGCATGTAGAACGACCTTTGGTGGGACAAAATTTTTTTATTTAATCAACGTGTTTCACAGCCAGGATTTCAAAGTTTCCTTGTTTGTCGCCATATTTCAACAGAAGATATTTGATGGTAATGGTAATATTATGTAATGAACAGAGGGTGCTTGAGTTGAGCATAAAACCGCAGAAAAAATGCAATAACTATCTTATCAAATTCCCTTTCATTGTGTCGCAATTTTATTTCAAAGGATAGAATACTTTGTATGTGATACTGCTAATTAAACGAAGTTAGACCTTGGTACCTGAAAACTGCGGAAATATGTATATCAGGTGTTTTGGTGCACCCTTTTAAACCAAAAGTAGTAATACAAACCGGTCTTGCGCCTCTTGTTTTGTTTTTTTTTTTTTTCAACAAGAAATTTACTGCGGACCGATTCACAAGCCATTTAAATAATTAAAGATTGCACAATATCGTTCTTTTTTTTTTTAAAAAAAAACCACACACCTCTTCTCCACCTTTTAATTTCAGGTAAGAATTAAACATGGATAAATACTGATTTCACAAAATAGCTAAACTAAGCTGGTTTTTACATATCTTACCCTATATCTTATCAATAGCTGCTATTCGTGAATGACAACCACAACAACCTCTTTTGTATCATCCACTCTTCTTTTTGATCCAAATCCAACCTATACTTCGCTCAACAAGACCAGAAACGCTTTCAACCATTGTAACCATCAAGAAACAGTTTATCATGCCACTGATGCATTAACTAAGCTTCAAAATCAACAACTCATTTATTTACTTGATATGAGTGCACATGCTTATGGGATGCAAAGCAAATTTAACAAGGCAACTGAGTGCGCCAAAGAGATCATTACATACGAACCTTCTTGGTCCATGGGATATATCCGTTATGGTAGTCTATTGGAAATGCAAGGGTTTTATGTAGAAGCTATCAAGATATATGGAGAAGCGCTTGAAAAGGTCTCACAGGATAATCCATACTATCCCGAATTAGAACAACGCAAAAAGGTAGCCGCAGAGAAGAATGAGCTTTGTGTCGACTATATTGCTATCTTACCATTAGAAGTGGTGGGTTATATTTTTGAACAAGTACCAGAAATAGATAAATCAATTTGTTTTAATGTTTCCTCGATATGGCGGCAGAGGATGATTGCTAATGGCGCAACAGTATGGAAGACAATAGAAAATGATAACTCTAAATATAGTTCAATGCTTTGGCCAACTATTGCAACTACATTACCTTATATTGCACAAGACGTACAAAACTTGACTATCAATGGCAGACAAACAAATGTATGGCTTCGATACTTAGAGTATATGGAAAATGGGCGTTTTAAAAAGATCAAATATTTGAAAATCACAGGTATTTTTTTATAATATATGAAATAAGGGAGGGGTCACATTACTATATATTAATGAATCTTAAAGTGGAAAAAAGAACCCATAATTAAGAAAACTTTAGAGGAACAAAAACTAATAAAATTTATAATATATTATTCATAAACACTATTGGATGTTTTATTAGGTACAACGTCATATAGCAATATTGATAAAGCCAATACCCTTATGTCACTTATAAGTGCTATATGGAATTTGAGGAACACGTTGACAACATTAGACATTAAAATTCCAGAAGCTTACAATGAAGATCAACTGTTGCTATCAGACTTGTTATTCTACTGTCCGAAACTAAAAAAACTGGTGGTCGATGCAGATTACGTGATTGAAAATTTTATTGGCGATATGGATGTAATAGGAGAACAACGTTATGCACTAGTAGACTTGGATTTCAGATGTGGTTTTACTTCTGGATCGACCCTTGTAAAATTTCTAAAATTCTATCCTAATATTCAACGACTGGCGATCGACCATAGTGGGACTAGAGCCGATATTCTCACTGCCATCAATGAACACTGTCACCACTTGAAGTTATTTGGTCATGTTTCGAAACACATCTCTACTTTGGAAGAATTGCTGATCAAAGAAAAATACGATTACGATGGACCTTCTTCTGGAGTACGAGAGATTATAACAAGAAGTAACTGTGCTGGCGTACCTGCTGAACCCTTTTTACGAATTTTACGGAACAATGCAAAATCATTGCAAAGATTAAACGCCAACATGTCCATGACATATGAACAAATGGATGGCGAAGATGACGTAACGCATTATTTTGTACGACCCCTTTATCCATCATGGAAATTTGAACGATTAGAATATATTAGTTACCATCCGGACATCTACAATTCAACAGAACTACCTTTTTTACAATCCATTGAATTCTGTACAACACTCAAGCATTTTGCGGTGGAGAATTCTTCTAATGTACAAGCGGTTGTCGATACACTAGTCAAAATGCCTCTTCTTGAAACGTTTACTATGTCCAATACAACCAACGCGCATAATGGTGAAGTGGCTCTGGAGCAGTTATTCAAGACATACGCACAACGACTTTCAACATCATCATCATCCAACAGGAAACTCCATACCATTTCATTCCGGTACTGTAATTTTATTACTAAACGGGTGCTTGATGCTATTGTTGGACTGGACTCAATCAGTGTGATCAAATTTTCAGGGACTTGCTCTTTTCAATCCCAAGAAGACTTGAAGGTTTTTTTGCAAAAAATGAGTCCACGTTTGGTCGAGGTCTCGTTCTTTGATATCACCTTAGTCGATGACAGTATACTTGACATACTCTGTAATATGGTACACCTTAAATCGCTTACATTGGACCGACTATATGAAATATCGAATAACGGTATTAAAAACATGGTGGACAACTTAAAAAGACAAGGATTATTACGTAGTTTAGTAATAAGAGAGTGCTGTAGGATGCCAAGAGATTTTGTGAAATATATAAAAGGAAAAATGCCATTTGTTGTAATAGAGCAATAGTTTAGGCACCAACAAAAAGTTACCAAAAACTGTATAATAATACCTATATACCACCACTATAATTATTGGTTAGTTTTAATAAAAGAGATCATATACAAACATAATGTCAAAATACTGTTCAATGGGTATATCATGCAATTGAATTCTTTATTGACAACCACCGAGGCAGGTGATAATATTAGGGAGTAGTTCTCTTTTTTTTTATTCTTATGGATGATGTATATATTTATATACTACTACTCTGTTTGTAATATATATTAATATTTTATTATTTTTGCCAATGACTATTTGACTATATACATATGGGTATGGCCAATTTTTTTTAGCAAGATGGTGTCCATGATAAAAAAAAAAAAGTAAAAACGAGTTTACACATATATTATATATGTGTAGGTAATGTTTTTTTTAATATCTTCCAGTGAGATGTATATTTTGGATGAACACACTGTAATTCATTAAAGTGGACGAGCTACAAGTGGTTCATCGATCTCTGGTATTCCTTCGGTTCTAACAAAGTTCATAGCGCTTCTTCGTTTCCCTTCTCTGAGAATCACCTGTAGGTTCCTTGACCATGGGTTGCGCTTCTATCAACGTCAAAGTACTGAGGACCAAAAGAATATATAGCCAAAAAATTAAACTGCATGATAGTTCTTGTATGAATATTACTTTCAATAAATAAAATTAAATAAATATGATATATATCATTCTTCTGTCTCCTTTTATACTTTTTATATTTCTGTATTTATGAAAATTTCCCAGACCAACCATATACTATAGTATACACTAATAAAAATTATGCTAAATAGTAATTGCACGATGTAAGGTATAATCAACCTTCAGCTTTTTCATACAATGGAGAATTTATTGGCACAACAAAAGGGTTCCATGAAAAGTGAAGAAGGACGTACATATTGAGAAAGTAATACTCCCCCTTTTACCTCCTTACCTTTCTGCGTTAAAATCGAGGAAGTGATAGTAAATTATTAATGGTGTATTCATAAATCAACCGCATTTGAGCTCTATGGCGCATAAAGATAACCTACATAATAGTTGCCCTTATTCACTCTACAATTTACATGATAATCCTTCTTTCTTTGCTGCTGGCACTCTTTGTATCGAATCAATTATTAATTACATAGTTTCCCTTTTTGTTTTCTTTTAGAAAAGCAGCCTTTTGGAAATCTAAATATATTAGGTTACAGCACCTTACTTTTTAAAAAGATTATACGGCTGCATAAATCACCTAATAAACTATACATCTACGTTAATTTACGATAATATGCATTCTGCTTATCTTATAGCTGTTGTTGCTGGTGCTATTGAGGATGCCTTTTATCTCCCATTACGCTGATATTTTTATGTTCTTCATTGTGCTGTCACTAATACCGTTACGTACTAAACCTTTTTTCGTACAATCAATATATAGTAGTATAAATACGCATATACGGATCAAAAGATACAAAACTAAATTCAAAACGATTCTATTGAGGATTACTGCGTTAAAACCAATTATGATATTACATACTGAGCCTCCCGAAAAAGCATTGTTCTACCATGGAAACATATCATTGTATCCAGTAGAACCGATTTCATTGGGTTCAAAAAATTTGGTACCAGAAAGTGTGATATAACTTTTAGAATGCTTGTAAAAATAAACCTTTGAATTAATCCATAAATCTATAAAAAAAAAGCAGGCAAACCAATTTGGCGAATACCAAGTTTTGACAGTACGCAACAAAAATGGAGAAAATGAAACGATAGATGGTGATACAAAGACCGCTCATAAATGGTTCTTCCTTTCTTCACTTAATATTCGCCATGACATCAAACAACACAAAGGTAAATTCAATGTTTATTAAATTCAATACTATACATTCCTCTTTAGTAATATTTTCAGAACATTAACCCTCCATGGTGTGTTCTATTTTCAGAGGTTATATATTGGGAATCTTGAACCATCTGTTGACGAGTAAGTCGTAGCGATCGCGATTAAAACAAAAATGAATAACGAAAAGAAGAATCACGAAATGACGTATACTTTATATACTTAGATATGCTGTTGTCAAATTATTCGAACCTTATGGTAAAATTACGTTTCTCGATTACATGTTTCATTGGAGTGGACCCAAAAAAGGGCAACCACGAGGATATTGTTTTTTAGAATATGAAAAGAAAGAGGTGTGTAAATTTTTTTTCCTAGCATGAATTTGTTTTTTGGTAACTATATTTATTCCAACGAAACTCAATCCATTAGAATGCCCTTAATGCTATGAGTGCATTAAGTGGGAAGGTTGTGAAGGGACGTCCACTGGTAGTATCATTTGCACATCAGGTTGGTATTTTGGTTGTTGGATCAAGAATATGAAATGAGCATGAGGATACATAGGATGGAGGTGTTTATTAAACTTTTAAACTCTTTGGGATTTATAGAGTAGTGAACATGATGAACGACGAGGGCATCATTCTTCTGCGACTGGAAATAGACCAAATTCATTTACATTATTAAGAGCACAGCGAATGTCTAATGCAAGGTATATGAAAGCTTCAATTTATTGCATCCTATAAATATATAGCAGAAATATTAACAGCTTCTTTTTTACTATATTTAGTACTGATGCCAAAATACAAGCAATTGAACGTAAATTAGCAGCATATCAAAATAAAGAATCTCCTCCTCCTCCAGCTACTACTACCACCACCACAATAACCGATCATTCTAAAATACCTTCTTCAACTTCACACCATCATAACCATCCATCAAAGTCTACCCAATCTACAGCATCTTCATCATCACTGCCAGCAGACACTAAAAAATCTTATCCAGTTAAATCCAACGCTAAAAAACCTTCAGCATCACCTTCTTCTTCAAACCAAGCATCATCATCATCTTCTACAAGACGTTTCAAACCATATTAACATGATAATTTATGTTACATTTTTACATCTTTAAAAATATATCCATTTTGTTTTTGTTTTATTATTCATTTGTGTTACTTTGTATTTATCATTATATATTGTTATATACAATATTAATTTATAAAAGAATCTTTTTAAACGTACTACTACGTATGAGAAAGAATCATCAATGGATATATTGAGTTGAATGGTTAATGTTATGTTTCTAATTAGGCAGGTTGTGTCTGTGTGTGTGATATGATAAACGAATCCTAACGCAACAAGGAAAACAATATTGGTACAAGTATTACGTAGTTATATAATGTACAAATAATAAAAGAAGCAAAGACATAATATGTTTATTTTTTTTTATTGCTAAGATGCTAGACAAGTACTTGGTATATACAATATTTAAATAAGAGATGTTTTTTTCTTTTTGCGGCTTACAAATCAATGGGCTTTCATACTAGTCTTGAGGAAATTGGCAATGGTTTTCTTTTGTTCAGCTATTAATTTCTGATAATTGAAAAGCTCTCTCTCTCAACGTGGTGATGTTTCCTTCTTGTGAATTAGCTACCGCAGCATCTGGGTTCTTGTCATCCTTTGAATATGGAGCACCTTGGACCATACATAATGATACAGAATACCAAAACGATCAATGCGATAATATAGCAGTACATCATGGCAGTAGTAGTATTTCTATTGCTTGTAATAAGTGGTGTTGTAATTCTTGGGTATGTTTAGGTGTTTGAAAGGTTGAAAAAAAGTTTTTGATAATCTCTTCTTTTTCTTTTTACTCTAATATTTTATATCTTCAATATGCCAAATCATTTAGTTCGCTATTGGGAAAAGGACTGTATGTTGGTTGGGAATTAAAATACATAGTAATAATAATAATCGCTGTACGACGTATGTATGTAAAATATTATCGATGGTGAAAATCATGTAACAATATTTTCAGTTAAAATTGCAAGTCTTCTTTTATTGACGGATTATTGTAATATACATCGAATTACTATACGTGTATTTATTTTATCTATCAAAAAAATGTTCTTAAGTATTTCAATAAGTAGAGAAGAAGAACTTTCAGTATGGGTAAATTGAATAAATCGTCTAGTTATTTAAAAGCAATTTTCGGTAAATACTGCCCTCTTAACATGTTGCATCATTCATTAAAGAGCTTGTTTCTAAAGAACAGATACAATTATCATTCATTCACTATTACTGTTATTATTTTTAAGCATTGTTGTTTTCCAGGAATTGATGTGTAGATATAAGTCCCATTGTATATATGTATATATGAAGATGATGCTAAATACCCACTCACAAATCCCTCCGGTTTCAATCTATAATACACTGCGTTCTGGAATATTCCTATAATAGAATTCAGATGATGTAATAACAGAGCGACAACAAGAAGAAAGAAGCTCGTTTTTTCCTTACAAAGGTACTACAACCGGATCATATATGAATGGTTTAAGGTTTTTAGTAGATAACCACTAAAAAATAGCACAATATGAAGGATTGTTATTATATAAATACATGACTAAAAAATGAGTGGAAGAAACAATCTGGTTATTTGGCATAATTAAATTAAAAGAGCTGCAGTTTTTCTGCACACAAACAGTGGCTGGCGGAGAGATTCTACACCCCTCTCAATTTATTTTTTGAGTCCTGGGCACTCTTTTTTTAACCAACTTACCAAAAGATTAATATATTTCATAATGGAAGATAATATAAAGACCATTGATAAAATGAAGATGGGGGCCGTCATGGGTGGAACTGTAGGTCTTTGCGTTGGTTTTGTCTTCGGTACTATTAACATTATTCGGTAAGAATAACAATAGAACATTTCTTTATTGTTTTTTCAAGTGTTTTTGTCGCCAACAATTCTCACGCGAACAAAATGACTAATGAACGCGCGCATAATGGACCAAAAAATACTTATAATAACAATCATGGGAGGGGGAAATAGATTCGGTAGTGGTGCCAAGGGTCCTATTTCTATGCTTAGTCAATACATGCTTGGTTCGGCTGCGTCGTTTGGTTTCTTTATGTGTAAGTAGTTATCTTGGGGATATTTTTTAGTTCCTAAAAAGGTACAATAGAAGGATATAGATAAAACTCACTCACACAATGTATATATGTATATGTAGCTATTGGATCTGTGATTCGTTCAGAAGGCAAGATGCCTGCTGGTATTCAATGGAATCAAAAACCTCTCCCTATTCAAATCAACCCAAGACAACAACATCCAAAATTCGAATCTGAACAATAATTCCTTTTTTTAATCTGTCGTTGTCCATATTATGTACATAACTATAATTCAATTAGAAAAAAAAATAAAAACAAAATGATATATAACAAAAATGGATTCATATGGATGTGAATATATAGGAGAATGAACTTGATAACGACGATGGTGGATAACAATGAAGCGAAAAAAGAGGGTGCGAATAGTTGTATATATGTATATAAGCTTTTTTTTTATAGAAGTACTAGATAATGCAATGTTGATAAGTGGTACAATTGGTGATGGGTGTAGTATATATCAATTTTGCCTTTTATCTTCAAACAATTCCCTTAATAAAGTCATCCTAGATTCTTCCGTTTCACTTTGCATTGCAATCATTTCCTTTTGTATCATAAGCGTATCATGTTGTTGCTTCATCCAATGTTCACACATTTCTTTCCATTGTTCCTGTCTCGCTTTTTCCGCTGCATTACATTTCATCATGAAATTTTCCATTTCTGTCAATTTTTCCTGATTCTCTTTTGTAATCTTTTCAATTTCTATTTTATGCTCTGCTAATTGTTCACGCGCATCCTCCTCTCGCTTATCCAAAGCAGTTTGTATTCGTTTATTATCTTCCCTCATTTGTGAAAATGCATTTTGGATTTCCTTGAGTAATTGTTGTTGAGATTCCAATGACTTGAAAGAGTGAGCGTCCAATTTATTCTGCATCATTTGTAAAGGATCCACATCGGATTCGTCCTGTAATAATAATCCATATCACCTCCAAAGTTAAATTGCATTATGTCCTTTCTTTTCCTTCATTTTTTATCATAATTATCCTTACATTGATGTTATTCGTTCGCAATCGTTTAGCATTATTCTGGTTTGATCCATTTCGCTGATGTCGCTTTTTCTTAAAAAATCCGGCATTTTGTCCTGGCTTATAACCAGCAAGTAGATACTAAAAATAATGCATCCAACATGAGTCATTTTGCATTAGATAGCACACAAGAAGTTCTATGGCATATTCTTCCTCCCCTTCCAAACCAATCCAACCCATTCTATCATTACCAATTTATAAGCGCGTTCTATCAATGCTTGAATATTTCCATATTCTCCATATATACCAAAAAACATGGGATTCCTATTATCGTTTAATAAACCATAATGGGCTTCCATGAGCACCTTGAATCGTCGTTTGGCATGCTTTCCCGTATAGAAATTAAGTTGACCACTGGCATTCTCGGGTAACTGTTTAATCATTTCATCGCAAGCAAGTGCAACCAACTCCCATTTATCAAATCGTTCGTTTTTGGTCGTGCTTTCAAAAGGTTTGACAGTTAAAGCTTGACGTAATAAATGTTCGTCACGAAGGGCGCTTGTTTTGAAATGAAATCGTTTTCGCTCTACACTTGACCACGTTTCAATTTCTTCTTCGGTGATCTCTGGAAATTCGTCTCCACTACTCTCTTGTTCTTCTTCTGCCATTGCCGCTGCCACTGTTATAGTGGCATTATTTTTATTGGTTTTTTTATTGGTTAAATTATCAGGGGTTGATTGGGTTCGATTGTTCATTGGCACCAGTAACGTATAGAAGGGAATAAAAAAAAAAGAGTTTTATGTTATTAAGGAAGTGAAAGAAGAGATGGTTGTTTTAAAGTTTCGAAACATTTTTTTTTAACGGGAATTGAATTTTGGTTGGTTTTGCATATAAAATGGTCAAAAAAAAAGCACGCATAGCTTGAAGTTGTCAAAAATAAGTTTCTAGAGTAATGACCTGGTATTATCCATAACTGTAAGAATCGATATACCTCAACGTTACATTTAATAGCTCTAAAATTATTTATTATTCCAAAAAAAAAAAAAAAAAAAAAAAAAAAACTTGCCTCGATGAGGAGGGTTATTCCAATACCATAGTGTTTTGTTTGCTACTGCACAACATATATAATTAAATGTAACTAACTAAAAACTTTTACAATGGCCGTCGCTGAACGGAAAAGGAAGACGCATTTAATCTGTTCTGAAATGTATATACAAGCTTAATTTCCAATCAATGAATTGTATCCAGAATATTTGTTTATTTATGTAATAGTCAGTTAAGCTTTTTGAGTACAATCATTACACTGGATTGGATTTACATCCCTCTGCGTCATTGGAACTGCAAGATGAATAAAAGGGCTAGATCATTGGACTTGATGTAAATATTGAACTATTTTTTACTAAGCTAACTAGGAGTTGAGCATATTTACTGCCATCCTGCATATATAAACAAGGGTTTACACGTTAGCTACACTCTCTTGGCGTTTTATATACGAGAATAATATACTCTATACAGTTACAACAAGATAACACGATATGATATGATCATTAGAATTGCGGCAAATAGAGGGAGTGTAATGTTAAATTTATTATCCCCTCAAATGTAGGCGTGTAATAATAATAATGGTAAGTAGTGATATTAATAATATGAAACAAATGGAAAAAAAAAGAGTATTTATTTATTTCATTATTTTACTTTTTTTCAGCATCTTGACCAGCTTTGTAGGTACTGACGACCTTGCCGAAATTTTGACCTTGTGTCACAGCGATTTCAAGTTCTTTTTCGGTTGGCTCACGCGAACCATCCCCATTGGCAACCGTACCACAACCATAAGCCGAACCACCAATAACTTCTGAGTTATCAAACAAGTTGGTATGAGCAAATCCAAAAGGTATATATATCATACCATGATGAGCAAAGTAAGTGACAGTTGTCAAGGCAGTTGTTTCTTGACCACCATGTTGAGATGCGGTACAGAAGAAAGTACCAGCAAATTTACCGGATAATGCGCCAGTGGCCCAGAGTTTACCTGAAACACATATTTGAATGAGTAACACACGGACGCGCGTTCAACTCACTTCCTATTCCATTTTTTTTTGTCAAAACTGACGTCTTACCTGTTGCATCAAGCAATCTATAAACAATATCATAAGAAACGTTAAAATAAATATTTGTTTTGAAAAACACACTTATCAATAATTAGAAAGAAGAAGAAAAAAAGGACTTACGCTTTAATTTGTGCTGGCATGGTACCGAATCTAAAGACATACACAAAAGAATCGCTTACTGAGTATATATAATCCTTTCATTCCTTATATTAGATAAATTTACCTTGTGGGAATACCAAAGATGATGCCATCAGGTTCAGTCAACTCCTCAACAGTGATGGTGGGCAAATCTGGTTTGGCGGGCGCATGCATCTTTACAAGAATTTCATCTGTCAAAGTCTCGGGAACTAGGATAATATAGACAAGTTAAAAATGTATGTTCATAATGTTACCGTGCCAAAAATAATATATAGTATACCTTGGAAGATTTTAGCATTAACACCACTAGATTCTAAACCTTTTTGAACTTCCAAAGCTAATTTGTAAATATGATGATAAAGAGTGTAAATGACAATATAAACGGTTGCACCCATGATTGATTGATGAACGTTAAAAGACGTAGTAATAAAAGTAGTTGATCAAATGGAAAGAAAAAACAGTGAAAAAAAAGCAAAGCAAAGCAAAGCAAAGAAAAAAAAAAGAAACGAGGGAAAAATTTCAAGATATTTATAATCATGCAAACAAATTTTTTATTTTCTCACAAAAAACAAACCCATTTCGCATATAATTCCCTTTTCCCCCAACCAAACTTCGAAATATCAATGCAAACTTATATACAACTTGTCCAATAATATTATATTCCTCATGGGTTTCGGTAAATTTTCCCCCAATTCTTTATATAGTGTCTTCCGAAGGCGTATTTTTTTTTTTTTGACCAAGTGAACAAAATTTCGCGTTAGAGAATAGTACTTGGTTCTTCTTTTCTTCCTTTTTCCTTTTTGAATTTTATTTTTAACAACAAGTCGCTTCCCCTTATTCCTTCCTTATTTACTTTATAATAATGATGGCTGATAAACCTAAAGTATACATTATTATTTATTCTTTATATCATCATATTTATAAATTATCATTAGCTATTAAAGAAGGTTAGTCTCCATCGTACATTGTCAAAACATAATGTAACATTTGATATTCACCACATTCCCATACGCAATTACTTATCATTTTGTAGGACTCGAAGAAAATGGTAATGATGTAACAATATATCAAGTTCAAGAAACACTATCTGATCAGGTGCTTGAAAAGATGCATGCTCCAGCTAAACCTGATTTGCCAATCATTCAAGCAAGTCAACTAGCTGATGCTGATGGTCTTATTTTCGGTATTCCTACTCGTTTTGGCATCTTTCCCGCACAAATGAAAACGTATGTTTATTTATTTATTTCTCAATAATCTCTTATTAACCATCCCGCCAAAAAATAATTTAGACTTCTTGATGCAACAGGTCAATTATGGGCAAAAGGATCATTAGCTGGTAAATTCGTTGGTACATTTTTTTCAACAGCATCCCAGCATGGTGGCCAAGAAACAACAGCCCTCAATGCCGTCACTTATTTCGCCCATCACGGCCTTATTTACGTTCCTTTTGGATTTTCAAACGCAAGTATGTTCAATAATGATGAAGTAATTGGTGGATCTGCTTACGGGTCTGGCACAATAACCAATGGTGATGGATCACGTCAACCGAGTGAAATTGAATTGGCTATTGCAAAGAACCAAGGTCAAAACTTTGCCAATGTATTGAATACATATCAAAAGGGTAAAAAGAAATTATCATCCATGACAACAGGTGCTGATTCCGATGCTTCTGTACGTTCTCTTAAAGCGGCATCTCATAATACAAATGGTAAAGAAACACCTGTCATTACGACCACCGATCCTGAAGGTCAAACAACACAACAAAAACATGATGAATCTGCTGCTGGTGCCGCTGCAGCTGGAGCTACTACTGCGGCTGTTGCAACAGGAGCAGCAGCAGTAGCGGCAGGCAGTGGAAATAAAGGAGGTTCAGACAATACACCTGCTATTACGGATGCAGCTCCTGGTGGATCTGGGGCTGCTGCCAATGATGTATCACAACCTACCAAACCGTCTGATACAAATGGAGCTGCCGCTCCAACACCACCACCACAACAGCCGCCTAAACCTACACAAGAAAAACCAAAGAAAAAATCACTCATGTCATGGCTTTGTTGCAGTAGTGATTAAAACCCCTTTATCATTCTATCCCTTCGCATCCTACATACTTTTTATTCTTTTCTTTTCATTCTACATTTTATATATAATTCCAATTTTACATAGTCTTTTTTTTACATATATACAAACCGTAATAATTTTTTAAAAAAAATTCCAATCCAAAATCCAGCAATGATGCAAACAAAAAACCTTTTTTTATTGGTATATGCATGGAATGAAAAGCTAAAAAAATGAGTGAGTGGATTTAAACTATTTACAGCAGTGGAAAATCATATCTTGCAAAAAAAAAATGAAAATGAAAGAGAGGATGAGGGGGGAAATGCATGAAATCCCACTCGGGAGAGGAAGCTCGGATGTTGATATATAAAATGAAAGGACGGTGCCTCTATCTTGAATAAAGAAAATCCAATGCTGGTTTTTTGTGATGTGTGACGTTTTTTTCTTAGTAAAAAAAAAATGAGCATAATGCAAAAAAAAAGATCAAAACATATTTCTTGATGTGGATGAGCTGTTTTGATTCTAATTGATAATAAATTTCGTTATTTTTTTATCAATTCGAACAAGATAGTCAAGATAGTTTGATCGGGTAGATGTGTTCATTTATAGCCAAACTTTTCGATGCATACCATCTTGTCTTTGGGATGATCGGCCTACTGTTCTATCGCCACCATATTTATTATTCGAATGCTGTTTTGCATACACTTGCCATCTGTTAGATTCTCCAGAAGATTCGGCATGTTGATCCGTTGTGGTGTCCGTATTGGATTTGAATACAGGTGAAGAGCTATTACTGAGATGATTGATATTGTCATGGTGATGACGTTGTGCATTATCATTGGTATTCCAGGTATTCAATGTTTGTTCATTGTCATTCTTCATCGGTGCAACCTTTGGGCTCCTGTGTCCTGCCATAAGCTCATCAATGGTAACAGTTGTAGTCCACGATGATGCAGATCCACCTAAACCATGATCCCGTTCTTGATAGTTGTTATCGCTTCGCCTTGAACTATCATTCTGTGTTCCTCTTATTTGAACACCTGCCGCAATCCACGCTGCTGATGCTCTTTGATTGTTGTGTTCTCTCTGTGATGACCTTGTATCACTTATATGACTTGTATGACTTTTGATATCATCATTAGGATCATCAAATTGAGTACTTGTCATATTATTCCATGGAGTTGCACCTCCAGACCAATTATTTTCTTCTTCCTTTACCACAACGACCTTGGGTAGTTTGCTATCACTCCTTCGACTACTATGACCATGTCCATCATCGTCGTTCTTGGCACTAACAGCCATCCATGCGACTGATGCTCGTCCACCATCCCTAGGAGGTGGCAATGGCGTTGTTGCAGTTGACTTGGTATCACTTTTCCAACTGGTGTGACTTTTTGTATCATCACTATTATCTAAACTCACTGCGTTGTTATTCCAAGTCGCTCCTGCCAATTTCCAATCATCGGCACTGTCTGTTGTAGTGGCAATACTGTCATACTGTCGGCTACTATGGTTCTTGACATGGTCATTGTCATCATTTCGTGGGTTGGGTAACGATACTTTTGATTTCACGCCATTATGTTGTTCTGCAAAAATCTTCCATTCTTGGGAATTATCCACAATGAGAGGAGGATTCTGTTGTGGCTTTTCTGAAATTGTTGCTGTAGGATTGGTTTCTGAGGCAGTCGATGCCAAACTTGGACTTGAATGCGTGGTGGATGGAGGTGGATGGTGTGTTTGTTGTTGTCGTTTGTTATTACTATTTTTGTATAAATGATTCAATATTTGCATGCGCGGAGATCGCATCACATTGTCTTTTGGTTTTGGGGTGGTAGTGGTGGTGGTACGGTCACTTTGGGATTGACGAAGATGTTGTTGGTTTTCTGGAGCCAAGTGTTGCTGATGATGTTGCAAAGGAGTGCTACCGTGCCAGCTATGTTCAGATGAAGTGTCGTCGATTGTTGCTGAAGCCCACTTGGAAGCAATGGATGATTGGTTACTCATTTTAGGTGATCGATTAAAAGTTGTCGTAAGTTCGTTCATGGATGGAGAGGCCCATTTTGATGATGCAGTAGAGGGTGCATCCTCTGTTGCATTCGAAGCCCACTTGGATGCCCATGACGATCCATCCATACTTGTTTTTGAAGCCCATTTAGATGCGGTGGTCGATTCATCACTTGTTGATGAAGCCCATTTCGAAGCATTTGTAGAGTCATCCATTGTTGTCGTTGTTGTTTTCCATTTGGAAGAGGATTGTTCTGCAAATGTATTCGAACTAGAAGTACGATCCTCTTGCACAATAATTTTTGTTTCTGTTTCTTTTGGTTCATCCTTTAACTGTTCATCACCTTCACTAGGTCCATTCTCCTTGATTGACTCGGTTATTAATGACTCATCTTTTGGCATTGCATCGTCAGTGGGTGGTGCTACTGGTGCTACTGTCGGAGTGCTCGTTGTGTTGCTTGATTTAGGAGAATTTTGTTCGGCGAATGCGATCCATGCGCTTGGATCAACCACCACTGGTTCTTTTTTGGTCGGAGGTGGTGATGGAGTATGGTTCTGCTGTTCTGGTGAGAACTCCTTTGTTGGCGTACGTAAAGTATCAATTTCGCCTGAATTCAACTTCTCTGACTTGGATTGTATTGAAAGTGGTGCTGTTTTTGTCGATTCATCCCATTGTTCGGATAGGGGTGAAGGCGATATAGTAGCATCGTGCGGCAAAGGAATGGATTCTGATGCTGACTGTTCAGCAATTTCCACCGTTCCTTCCTTTGTTTCTTCAATCTTTTCCTCCTCCATCTCTTGTTCTTCTTCTTCCTCGTCAGACGTTGGTATATCATCTGCCCAATCGCTAGGACCATCTGCAGAAATTAAAATGGAAGGTTTGGTCGGTTCTTGTGGTAGCTCTGGTGTTGGTGAAGATGATGATGTTTCATTTTGTTTGTCTTGTGCATTTTTGCTACCAAACCGACGTATAAACTCTTTTCTACTCTCTTCCACTTGTTCTTCATATTCCTGCTGTAATACTTCAGAATATGCATGCCATTGTTGAGAAGTATTCTTTTCAGGTGCATGATATGACTTGTTACTACGCCACGATGAAGCACCCGTACCTCTATTATCTTCGTCATTCTTAGCAGTTTTTTTTCGCCAACTGTCCACCTTGTCAATATTTTGACGTTGTTCCACTAATCGTTGTATAAATTCCTGTTGTTGTTTTTTTTGTTCTGCACTAGGTAATCGCCAAACGATGCCGGAATTGCCGGTCTTTTTCGTCGCTGCCTTCGCTTCTAGCCATTTTTTCTCTTCCATTTCAATAATAGCTTGAATCTTGTCTATTGCTTTAATGTCAGTCTCGCCATTGCTATTATCTTCCTTATCATTAATGTCGTCCTTTTCCTCGCGTTGATTGGCGGTATCGGTTAGATCTTGTTTCGTATTGTTCTCCTCAATGTCGATGCTGTCGATAGTATCACCACAATTGTTGCTAGCATTAGGATCAGAAAGAGATTCATCCTTTTCATTACTTTCTTTTTCTTCTTCTTCGTCTTCTTCATCCATCATATCAGCCCATGACTCACCAGGTTTCTGGTCAAATGAGCTAAGGTCAATCATGATGCTTTTTTGTTTTCTTTGGTAAGGGATTTGAAAGGTATAATAATATTTCGAGGGTTTTCGACACAAGGAAAAGGAGGTATAAATGGTCAAATGCGGAAGCTGACTTAAATGTGTGTGAAACTCGTATTTTTAATCTTTGTGCTGTGTGCCTCACTTTGTTTGAAAAGCCTTGCATAGATTACAAGTTATGCCTTGCTTATCATTGTGTTTAAAACATTTTAAACAATTTATATAATTAATTAATATGCTGTGTACGAAGGCTATTTATATACATACATGATATGTATGTGTGTATTTTCTGCATGAAGAGTGATTAATACTTATCCAAAGATATCCAAAATATCACAAAAACAAAAGAAACTTTATTCAACATTCAGTTTTCAATAAATACCAAGTATTTTTCAGAGATGATGCTATGAGCATAGCGAATAATTGAAAAACGGATAATAATACTCATTCTCTCTCCCTTTTCTTTGATCCAAAGAATATCATTTTCTCGTCTTCCCTGAAAACCTTTATCCATATCGCCTCACCATAACATCAATGGCCAGAAAAATGACCCAGAGCGCGCCATACGGTAATAAAGTGTTTCATTTAGAAATTAATAATTATATGATGGGTATATTTTAACCATGTAATCTAGAAAGACACATCGTACGATTACATCGCTATCAGCCAACAATATGAACTTGTTTTTTTATTATTATTTTAAACACTTTATGCAATATAAGTGATAGAAAATTATTTATTATAGCCAAATGAAATATCACCTCATTTCTATTGCATACTAGCTAACATTCAAAAGTAAAAATCACAAGTGTAATAAAATTCTTTGACATTTCTTATTAGAATCTATATATATTATCAGCATCGAAATTTGGGTTTTATCAAAAACTAATTCACTGTTTCTTCGTGAAGGAATGCTGATCCTTGTCCGCCATAATTTCCTATTCCTCCACCATTACATTGCTGTGGATTAGAAGTAACAAAAGAAATCGCAACAATGACCAGGACGACAATAAATAGTAGGATTTTTGAGCGAGTAGAAGCTATAATGGTACTAATACGATGCCCAATTATTATTCTTTAAATGAAATAATCCAGTCCAAATTGTAGGCATTTTTATAGTCTCCAATCCCCTTATTTTTTCTATAATTATGATATAAAAAGGCAAACTTCCTTGATAACCTTTCTAATTAGGCAAGTTTACCTACTATATCTTCAAGAGGGGGTATTGGTATATATTATAAAAATTTTTAGGGGAGAAAAGAAAAGTACCATCTTTTTCATACTTCAAAATACTTGATTTTGGGAGGTAGAAGTTGAACGCCATCTCATTAATAAGTTATAAAATATGATCAGCAAGAGTAGATAAAGACAATAGTATTTGACAAGTGGCGATAGGTACGATAAGATAATACTGTATGGTTATTTTTATTATTTAATATAAATGGAAAACAGACTTTTTGATGGTGAGATAATAAGAGTAAGGAAGAGAATCTTACATTGTTGCATTATTTAATTGTTAACTTGAACATTTATTACTATTCTACATAGTTATAGTTCCATCTGTAGCTGCACCTAAACCTTTTGCTAGTCCTCGCCTAATACTGGTGCACTTTCTCCCTGTGCTCCACTTCCTTGTTGTTCATCGCCTTGTTGCCAACTGCCAATTGACTTTGGCCTTGTTCTTGTAACGGAGTGGAAGTGACAAAAGAGATGGCATTAGTAGCCAGAAACACAGTAAATAAAAGGATTCATGGATTTATGGAAAGTATATTGATAATGATAATATTTTTCTCCAATTCCAAAATAAAAAGATAGCTGATAAAGATAATAAAGTGATAAAAATTGAATTTTAGGAAGGTATTTTAAATAAGAACCAAACTCAAATAATATATCATAGTAGCAGGAAAGAAGAAGTAGAGCCGCTGCTGGTACTGCAGAGCAGAAGGCTATGTTGTTTCACAGCAACAAGGACAACATGATGATTTTGATATATCATAGACAATTTTGTATGAATATATAATATGAATATACGGAGTATACCTTTTATTATTTTTCTGTATATAAAAGTTAATACATTAACAAAGCTAAACCTTTGTTTAAATCTAGTGTCTGAAAAAATAATAATGCATATGTGGAATAGAATAAATAAAATGATATGAAAAACAAAGAATGGTCATTCAAGTAATGGTAAATATTTGAGGAGATTCATCTCGATCATAACCAATATACTCAATATTTCGTGCAAAACAGAGTCCAATGGATTTGTATCGATCCATTGTTCCCGGTGATGATGGTGAGGGTTCCAAAAAATCACCATCGATCATCATGGATGGAGCAGAGGTGGAAGGTGATGATTGCTTGATAATTACTGGGTAAGCTTTGAATCCAAGTAAGAAGTCGATTTCAAATGCAACATCAGAAAGAATAATGCATTGCTTGCATTCTTCTTCAATCAATGAAAACCATAGAGTAGCCATTGCTTCTGGATTAATTAAATCATTTGAGAAAAGTGGTCGATCATGTTCCTTTTGATGAATCCCTCCTTGTTGCGCTTGTGATAGCCAATGTGTTGCCATCAATCCGGTCAGCCTTGGTAGTTCAAAATAAGAGATTGAATCCATGGATACACTAATGTTGCTATCTTGCTGCCTCTCTTGGACAGGGACAACTCGATGTACTTCATACATATAGGATTTTTCTTCTATACTGATTTCTTGTTGTGGGATGTCAAAACCGTGTGTCACTGGGTGTCCTTGCTGTTCTATAGTATCCTCTTGTTGTGGAATATCAAAACCATAGACTACTTTGGGATGTGTTCGTTCTTGTTGTTTTTGTTTTTGTTGTTGTGGAAATATAGTTTTCTTTTGAATTAAGTCAATAGTCACCGTGATAGATTTACTTTGGATCCTCAAATACCCACTATGATCATTATCATATGGAGAAAGATGATAATCCGAAAATTGGGTTCGCGGAGGGAATGAATGAAACGCCATTTTTAAAAGATGCGTTGCCTCTTGAGCTAGCCCTGTCCAAGAAGGAGCCAATTCATTCAATACATCTTCTTGTCGTCGTCGATAATGTAATATGGCACAAAATTCCTTGTCCTCTTCCTCTTCAACGGGTTTAAATAACCCATCATTATATTTTTTTCCAAAACATAAAACGGATAAATCCTGAATCGCTAATAGACTATAAGCGCAATTCATCAATGGAAGTAAAGCTTGTTTGTAACTAAATGTAATATGGTCCAAAAGAAGATTGGGAAATACCATGGCAAGAGCAAATATTTTGTCATGCGATCGAAGACAGCGACGTTTATTGATATGCCATAGTGCAGTGCTTGCATTGATACTACCGCCAACACTATGTTTTTGTAAGAGTGTTGTAATAATTTGTAAAAGGTATTCAGGAGAAGCACCCATGTTGATCGTCCACCATGAGTGAGCATAATCCAAATTGAATAAAACGGTATCACTCCACATATGAACATTGCGACCCACAAACAACACCTTTTTCGATGCGGCTGTTTCACTAAAAGTCCAAACACGCTGACACCATTTGGATTGAATAAGTTGTTGAAAACATTGATCGATGCGTAATTTGTATTGAGGATCCATCTCTAAATTATTTCCACGATCATCGCCCACCCTTTCTCCTAAATGATTCCATTGGTATTGTTTTTTATAATGCATTTCAGGAACCATGGCCAAAGTATAATCTGCATGACTATAAATTTGATGCATTTGACGTAATTCTTTTCGTTTGATGGCAGTCTTTGTTGTTGTGTTGTCATCATGGTCGATACAGAGTTGATCATACCAAATATACTCGATATCAAATTGACGACAAAGTTGTTGGATGATTTGTTCAAATTTGACATTGTGGTAATGTATATGACGCTTTTGCCATTCAATATCTGTTTTCCATTCGCCAAAGTCAACAGGACCTTCTTCATTGTAAAGTGTGTAGTGACGAGGTTGATTGCTATTACTTTTGCTGAAAGAGATATTCACGTTGTTATAATAACCCGTGGCAACACCAATGATTGTTTGCCCAATAACATCACCATGATCCACCAATGTATGAAGTCCATCATCCACTCGGTAATTATCATCTGCTTTTTCGTCGAATTTTGAGTTTAAAGATCCTGACCATTGCCAACAATACGATAATGCACAATAACCATTTTTGGCTTCGTGACCAGGAACGACAGTCATATCAGATGTTCGTACCAAAAGAGTGGGCCGAAAAGTAAAAGAGTTGCTGTTCGTATTTTTATCTATATGAGGTAATGATGAGGATGAAGATGCTGTTCCGGATGAATTGGTCGTAGGTTGTTTATCATCATTGCTGTTTTGTTGTTGCTGCTGTTGTTGTAAAACAGTAGGTGTGTAAACTGGATTGGATACGCGAGCTTGAGTTCCGCCAGTGATGCAATATTGAATATCTTCATATGTACAATACATGGTGTAGTACTATTTTAATGTCGAAGAGAGGACGTGGATGTAATTAATTTAGAGGGCAAAATAGAAAATTTAATAAAAGAGGGGGGAATTATAAAGAAAAAAGAATGGACAGTGGTATATATATAAATTCATGTTCTACAAAGCGTTTAATGGCGCACCATTCTTGTAGCGACATGATGATAATGAAAGAAAAACACAACGCGCCGCTTAGAACCAGTCCTTTTTACGAACAATTACTATTCGTACTTTGGGTTGTACAAATTACAAAGTTTCCTGATTACGACTCTGATATTTATGAATATGGAAAACCATGGGGTAGTGGTTGTATCATTATCGTTACCAATCATCATGATAATCATTGTTGCAGTTCACATAAGAGGGTATTAAACAAATAAATGAGAACGAAAAGGGAATTATGAATTGTACATGCCATCATTTCATTTGAATAAAGGTGGTGGTGGCGGTGGGTGCGCCAGAATTGTTTACTTGGAATTATCATCTAGTAAATATTTAAATGAATTCAATCATTATTGCTTATATTTAACCACATAATATTGACTACATACTGCATAATAAAGCCATGGTGTTTTTGTTTTCAAAAGGAACCATCACATGTGGTAACCCTGTTGTACAAAGAAAAATGAAGTCTGTTTCCGTTGCCATATACCATGATTTTATACAATTATAAACATGCTGAGCAAAATTGGAACAACTTTATTTATTCTTGGCAGCTATTATTTTGTAAATGTTTGTGGCTCTTTTTGTTATCGATCCAATAAGAACAAGTTATCATATCAACAGGCTGCTTTTGGTAGAATTTTATATCTCTTATAGAATTGTATCGGCCTAGGATACCACATGCTGGAGAAGGTTGATTTATATACCTTGTAGAATATAGTATTGATATCCAAATTGTGAATTTGTGGTATGTATATATAATATTCAAAACAAAAACCCTTTGGGTTTTTTTTATTTATTTAAATGAAGTATAAAAAAATTACAATGTTTGATTTCAGTTGTATCATCCACGGATAAAAAAAAGGGGATTGAATTGAATTTATAAACAAAACAATTTTAAAGGAGATGATGTGGTTGATTTGAGGTAAAGTGCATGGAAGAGGAAAAAGAAGAGAAACAGATAAATAAGAATAATAAGAATAATATATGAATGATACGACAGAATATAAAAAATAAAAAGTAAAAAAGATGGAGGGATATATAGTTTTACAAAGAGAAGAGAAAGAAGTAGTAAATAAAAAAGAAATCAATGCGGGATGAATATGGTTGACATGGTTAAAGAAGTAATAAAAAATAGTAAAAGCGTAAAAGTATATAGTAGATAGTGTGGAACGATGTGAAGTATGGATGGATGGGTGGGAGTGAGGAGGGAGTTATGCAGCAGATTCTCTTGGTTCAAGTAATAAACTTCGATCATAAAGATTATCCAAATCACGGCTACTTTCCAAATGTTGTTTGATAAAGGTCTGTAATTCAGCCACTGTGGCTAAGTTATAAGGAGCCGATTGGAATTGGTTGATTTCACGAATCACTTCAGCTGCCTTTTGTCGTTTGGCAAAATTAATCAATCGTGTGGATTTATTGATATAATCCGAATTACCATCTTCGATAAAGGTTAAATCTTGAAGATAAATACCCAAAAATGGGATACAAGGTGGATTCACCGAATGAATCATTTCACGATATTCTGTAAAGTTACGATTGGCACCCATTAATTTTCGAATGTTGGCTAATCCTTGTTGTATCCTGCTACCCACCAACTATTATAATAAACAACGATGTTTCATGGTCAGTTATCCATATACATATATTGTGTAATGATATCAACGAAAACCAAAAATATTCCAACTTACATCCCATGTCTTTTTCAAACGACCTACAGCACTATTATCAAATGCTGATATAATAGCCATACATGTGTTATAATTGTTCATACTTCGGCATCGCTATTAATAAATAAAATCCCGATATTAGTTTCTTTCGTATAAAAAACAGTTACTTCTTTAAAACTTACCGAAGCCACTTGAGCCCAATATTTAATCACCACCACTCGTTTCTTCGCTTCTTCATTTGTCAAAATACTATCCGTGACCCAACATGTCAAGCGGTTACAATAATCAATCGATTGCTTCACATTCATGGCTACGGTTCCTTCCGTATCTTCTCGGGACCAGGCCTTGTTCAAACATTCAATGGGTCGGATACTACTGTACAACTTGAAATCCATCAATGTCAATTGGCGTGCCAATTCCATAGGATCAATATCCAACAATGTCAATCGTGTAAAATCTTTGGGTTTGATCGGCATAGGGGCCGCCATTGTATTGGGAACCAATTTTTTCAATCCACCATTGGCATCCAATTCTTTACGTTTACGAATCAATCGATTCAATTGATCCGCTGAAAATGAGGAAGCATCACGAATCGTCGTATTGGTGAAAAATTCCAATCGTCCCAAAATAAATTCGTCTTCGTCATTATAGTAGTTCTCGAGCCAACTCTTCATGACATTAAAGACACTGCGGAAATAAAGAAATCAAATGTCAAAATAAATATAGATATAAAAATAGATATAAAGTTCCGATTAAAAAAATGGTGAAAATAGTTACCGTAACCGAACAAGTTTCTGCTTTTGATCTGTCCAGGTCTCGAGTTCATAAGGTGTTAAACCTTCAGCTGGTCGTAAATTATAACGTTGTTCCAAGAGTGTCAAAAATTCTTCAGTAGTACAGAATGATCGGTATGTCAACAAAAAGGTTGCAATGAAACTCGTGTCTATTTCAAAATAATCAGGCCATTTTTAGTACTTAAACAAAGCACGCGCGCCAATTATGGACAATGGTTACACAACATGGAAAATAAAATCCCAAAAAAAAAGCTTATTCAAAAACTTACCCAATGTATCATGCAGCGTTAATCGTTCCACAAGTGCCCGCAATGTACCGCCCTTAACATTATTATCCGATCCAAAGACAATTTCATCAGGAGCATAGTCATAACCAAGACACCATTGTGACCGATCATCTTGATGTTGTCGATTAGTTAATTGTACTTTACGTGTTTTGGAAATAGGTGAAGAAGCTGTAAACTCATCATCTCGATCACTGAAACTATTTTGATTATAATTGTTGTTGTTATTGGGTATCATAATATCGTCGCTATATGGCATATTGGCCATTACAGGTGACATCGGTACTTCTTTATCCCGTGGTTCCATTTGCCTAAAATAATTTTTACGTTGCTGTACCATTTCTTCGACATTGGCAAAAATAACGCCGATCGTATTTTCTACGGACTGCACTGCATGGTCAATGCCTGTGACACATTGATGTACATGGACATCTTCGCCACTCAAGATTTGAACAGCAGCAAACAAGTTGCCAACGGCATTATACAAGTTTTGTTTGTTGACACGGAAATCCGCCAACGAAGGAATTTTAGCTCCATCTACACTGGATAAATCCACATCTTCCAAAATGCTAAGATATTGACCAATTTGCATAGATAAATTACGGAAAAGAATGACAACATTGGATCGTGCTCGACTACTATTACGAATTCGTTCCATATCATCCTCTTCATCGTCGTTGGGTGTGGTATGGTTCAGTTCATCTTGTCGCAAAGTCAAGATAAATCCAGCGGCTTTGGATAATGCATCGGTCGATCCATACACTTGATTTGCATGGGTTTGCAAACTTACAATTAAATCTTGATTCAGTGGGTATTTCGCCTTTTGTACTAATCCTTGTTGATAACGATCCACGACACTGGCTCTACGATTTTCTTTATCATTTTCATTGGTATTCATGCCTGGATCATTATTTCCGCTTTGTTGTTGCTGGTGTTGTTGATGATAGTTAGGTGGAATTACGACTTCATGGGTAAGGTTCCCATTGGATGCAATCGAGTGAGCATTGGGATCAATCAAAAGTTGAGGTTTGACTTGTTCCACACGAATTCGTTTCTCTTGACATACAGTGACAAAGTTTCGTACAGAAGCGAGCACATCGCCGGCATCCCGTTGAACACGATACAACATTTCAGGTTGCATGGTAGTAGGAGACACTTCTGCTGCTGTTTTCACAGACAAGACGAGTTTGGAAAGTGCAGCCATCACGGCACGATGAGGATCACGTAAAACTCGATCTTGCATATGAACGGATTCTTTATCCAAAGTGCCTGAGGCATAAAGCATCATACGAATCGCCACCACAATAGAAGAAGCATCTTGAACAAACGTATCACGTTCCATGCGCTGTGCTGCTGTATTCAAATGATGAATGGCCATGGCAATATTACTGGATAACTTTTGCCATGTTAAAGGTTCTTCGGCGTTTTCAGCTGCGTTTCTATCTGCTTCATCTTCATGGGAATCAAATGTATCTGGAAAGTTGACCCCGCGAGGTTGTGGTTGGCCAGCTGCATCTTCTAAATCTGAATCGGAATCCTTGGCGTTCTTCTATGAAAATATGTACATCATGGAATGTAAAAGAAACAAAGTAGCAATAGGATGAAGTATAAAGTGCGTGTGAGTAAAGCATATAAGTGTATATATGTAATATAAAGGTGAGACACGCATTTTTTTTAAATTAAAAAAGAATTGTCCAATAAAAATAAATGAGTAACCTACAAGGCGGCCAGTAGATTTGTCAATATCGTTATAATCCCATGTTGTTTCTTGCGTAGTTAAGTTACAATAATAGATGCGCCCCTGAGGAGTTACTCGTTCTACCCACTGAGACATGGCCTATAAAAATGAATCAACCGTGATGCTCACACAAATTGAATATAAACGTAATCCACAAAAAAAAAAAGATCATCCAACACTCCACGCAACTACCCAAAGATCTCCCTCCCCCTATCGACAAAAAAATCCATAGAAAGATATATAGAAAGAAAAGAAAAAAATTTACACTGGAAACGGGTACACCTCCGGTGGTATCTGAAATCGTCGTTTCTGGGGTTTCCACATTGGCTGGTAACGAATCAATACTAAGACGATTCATTCGACTATTGGATAATCGTTTCCTCGTACCCTCTCGATACACATCATCATCTTCCTCATCATAATCGTCATCGTCTTCATAATAATCACCATCCGAATAACTATCCATCATGGATTGACCATCCACATATTCTTCTTGACTATCATAATCACCATCAGAAACATGACCTGGATGATCATATTGCATTTTGCCTGTACGATGATTGTAATAATAATAAGTGGATCCATCTTCGGCTACTTGCACAGACCAACCATCTGGTAATGAATCGGCTGAACTAGCGTGACTCATACGATTACTGGATGTCCAACCAAAACTCGTATTGGCTCCACCTCCATTGGAAGGAGGGGAGACTGAAAATGGATATCGATTCATGTTGTTATTGTTATGTCCTCCCAACGTACGTATGGATGCTCGGTGACTACTACTACCACCACCACCGCCACTTCGTCTTTTATAATTACGTGATTGCTGACGACGTTGTTGCTGTTGCTGCTGTTGTTGCTGTTGCTGTTGCTGTTGTAATAATAGGGGTTGTTCAGGTCTTATGGTATGGGCTGCAGGGGATCGTGGTGATTGTTGTTGCTTATTTCCCAATGGTGTTTCAGAATTATTTTCTTCAATTATTTCAACGTAATTGCTTGGAAACCAACCACGCGCTCCTCCACACCTACACAATAAGAGAGAAAGGCAAAGAGAAATTATTATTAATATTAAGAATGAAATCTTCTTTCTTCAACTCTATTTTTTTGTTTCAAACAAAAAGATGCAAGGAGAAAGTAATTAATTGGATTATTAATGAATAATATAAGTGAGAAATTACCATCCATCCCACCACCCGGAATCAAGTTGAGCAAGTACATCAATATAATCGTCTTTATTGAAATTCAGGGACGCTGGTTCGTCCGAAATAAAGGGATAGATCGCCCTGACTCGACAAATTATTTTTGGAAAGGAAGAAGACGCCATGGTTGACGCACCATGTGGTTGTTGTTTGTTGTTTGAGGGAATGGAAAAAGAAAAAGAAAAGGTTTGATTAAGAGAGTGGGTCAAATGTGTCAAATGGGAAAAAAAGAAAAAGAGAGAAAAAAAGAGAAAAAGAAAAAGAAGAAAAAGAAGAAAAAAAAATAAAATAAGAGCCAGTCCAGAAACACCACTTTTTTTTCATGTGTACAGTTAATAACAATAAGCTTTTTTTTAGCGGGTAAATTCTCTTTTACCTCTCCGCCTATTATACTTTTGGGCTAGAGATAGTTATTTTCTTAGTAAATCAAAGACGTTATGTTTTGATGATATCTTACGAACAAAAAGAATACTGTGTATTTTCCAGCGTGTGTAATTAGATGCTGTGTGGGAGAGTTATAAAAAATACATATATAAAAAAGAGGGAATAAAGCAATGGGTATAATGCCTATAAGAAGGGCAGAGAAGCATGCACACAATTCATTTTTGTCATACCCTCTTTTTTGCCACTCCACTTTTTCCCTATTTATAATCTCTCTTTTCCCCTTTAATGTGTTACATTGCACCCTTGTTCTTCCATCTCAATCGCTTTTAAATATCTTTTACTAATGGTCTACCTATCATCCTATTGTTTATATATGTAAAGAAGTATCAAGTACTAGAAGTTACAAGTAGATGATGCTATAAACGATCTTAATAATAAAGATAAATAAAAAATAAAGTTTATTTTCTTTTGATCGTACCACTCTTATGGTTTATTTTGCGGAGGAATAAACTTTTTTATATAAGAGTAGTACTAATTTCACCACGTTTTTTTTTTTTTGTTCCATCACTATTTCCAAAGGGTTTATGTATTAGACAACTTTTGATATAAATGTTTTGGTATAGATACAATTATTATATATCTTACAAAGCCACATCATTTCCATTTTATAATAAATAATAATAATACAGGGTGTTCATCAGACTATGCAAGATTTACAAGATGATATTCGATGAGACAAGATGATTAGGGTGAACTTTGTCGAATTTTCCTAAAAAAGAAAATCCAATTATTTCTCTTTTCAATTATATATAAATTGGGCCTTCTTTTGCATATTTATTTCTAATCTGTAATGGTAAATGCTAGCACACTCCCTCCATGATGATGTCACTATTTTTTACACTAATCCTTCTACAAACAACTTACCAGAAACAGCGACAAAATAATCATTGATAATTCGATAAAATCGCCACTTGTACTGATCGGGAGGAATGACCGTAACCTCCTTGTTTGGGTTTAATGTTGACTTGCTCCTTGACTCGACTTTTTTGTACCATGTATAGGCTCCGATAAAGTCTAATAATATGGAATGAAAGAGATATAGAACCACCCACGTGTCAGTAGATAAAAAAAAGACATTCAAGAAGACTATCATTTATCGTTCTATTCTCTTCCTCAAAAGAGAAAGAGAGTCGGATCTCATCTCGTTGTACAAAACTTACCAACAATACCAACAGTCAATTCCTTCTTTGCCTCATCCACACCCAATAATAAGGAATAATCCATAATATTGCCTTTGGTCAGGAACTCTGTATCACTTTTAATAGCTTTTTCTATAAATGCTTTGGATTGTTCATTGACTGGACATCCTAATCGATAATCTATTATATATAGATAGATAGGTGTTGATGATTATCAATAGTCTCATTTTTTTTTTCAATAAACGCTGCTTTGCTATATATATCATAAAATGCCTGGTTTTAACTAACTAACGCTAATTATTGCATATTTACCTTGCAGCCAGTCACCGTCCCACAACGTTGTATCACCTTGTTTGCGGCACGACGTTTCCACATGGCGATCCCGAATACCTTTGAAATCGAATTTCTGAAAAAGAGAGCGCCATCAATGGATAATATATTTAATGATTTGGGCGATTAGTTCTTTTTATTTTTGTCCCCGGTCCAAAATTCTTATATTTCTGAATACTCTATCCATCCAAGCCATGGATGATAATGATGAATAATGAATAATAATAACCCGATCAATTCTTTTTCTTACCTGGATGTTTTGTGGAACAATACCATAGAATAGATGTTCCATCACTAATACATCAAGATTCAATAAAATGCGTTTATCCACCGTACTTCGAATACGAATAGTATAAAATCCAAAGATCTTGGCCAACACACTTGGTGTCTAAATACAAATACACCAATATATTAATACATCAAATGTGGTTGCATATACTTATAAAGCAGACAATTCTTACCTCGTCTATTTTTTTCATGTAATCGAAATATTTCGGTGCAAACTTCAAAATCGATTCTTTTTCAACATTATTCCAAGCGTTGACCATTTCCTTGATAACCAATCGACCATCTATAATTTGAGTTTTTTTTAGATCACCGCCACACCCATTACAATATATACATGATTAATGAACACGAACAAATTGATAATAGATAAATAGATGGTTGTTATACACTCTATAATTACCTTGAGATAAATAAAAATGACTTTTACTTTTGCCACCCGTAGCTTTCCAAGCATTACATCGACTGAGGGACTGTATCAGTAACTGATCAATCCCACTTTGTCGTCGTAAAGTCTCAAATTCAGAAGCATAATACACAGTGCATGTAAATTCTACGTTGTTATGAATATATTCTATAAAGAGGATATCCATTAATAATTTCCTTTTTTTAATTCGTGTATCATAATCCCCCCGCCATTTTCCTCCTCCTTCTTTCGTTTCCCTTCTTCTTCCCGCCCCAATTCGGGATACACTACTATGTTTAATATGTGGACTTAATCGGCGGTTTTCGCCGCTGTTGGTATGTGTTGAATTATTAGTATTATTAGTAATAGGTGGTAATGGTTTTTCTTTGGTATGGTGCTTATTATTCGACAAAGGTGGAGAAGGTGGTGGTGGTTGTTTTTGATAAAAAGTAGAAGTGGTAACTTCTGTCGTTATATCGCGTTGAATTCTGGGTTCATCTAAAATGATACGTTGACTACTTGTTGTAGTAAGCTGATTGGAATTTCGTTTCTTTTTATCTTCTGTTATTGCTGGTGAAGATGTCCAACGTTCTTTGATTTCATTTACTTTACGTTGTTGTTGATAATGAAGTTCACTCGCGTTGGCTTTGACTGTTTCAATTACCATAGATCGAAAAGAAGCTGTTTCACTCGAAGCACCCGCATTGGGAGCAACAAATTTTCGTTTAATAAATGAATAATAGGATTCATTATTTGTGTTGTTACCATTCTCCATAGTATCATTCACAGGATGTTCTTGTGGATAATGGTCATTCTTTTTGGCCTGCGGTGATACGTGATCATCCACAGTAGAAGAAGTTGTTGTAGAACTAATACTTGGTGGTGTGGCTATGTTGTTATTGCTACTTGTTGAAGAGGGAGGTACAGTGTTATTTGTACTACCATTCCCTTCATTTTGTTGCTGTTTTAATTCCTTGATGTATTCACTGGAACTATAATGTTTTTAAATATGGAACTGTAAATGGATCATAGAAAATGGATCATTCATCATCATCACCAAAAGAGAAACTATGAATATACCTTAATGTATAAGCGATAATAGAAGAGGGTTCTTCCTCGCGTACAAGAACACTTGATCCTGGGAATGCATGAACTTTATTCGACCTATATAATTGTGTATATATTAACAAAACTTATTTTTCCTTTCCCCACACTCAACAACATATTCCCAAAGCGTCATCACCAACGCCGCTCTTCGGATTTTATACTTTATATAGTCAGGTGGATCCCAAGTACAATCATCCATTAGATCTATTATAATCCAGTAAGGATTCCCCACGTTTCCGGAGAAAAAAACAAGAGTGAATATCAATGTAAAACATCCATCAAACACACATCGTCATCATAGTAAAACAATGGAGTGTGTATTGCTGGGGGGAGTGTGTCTATATTTCTATATCAAAAAAATAAAGTCTACACACCTGGACACCACTGCTGTTGCCATTTCGAGATTTGTGACAAGATAGCCCCAGATCGCAGTGCAAAAAACCGTCGATAATCATTCAAATACGCCAACGATGTTTGTTGCAACTCCAAGATTAATTCACGGTGTTCTGTTTCCCCAAACAATCGTTTCATTGAATCCAATTCATTCTGACGTAATTTCAATTGTGCTTGTATTTCCTGTTGTTTTTCCTGGTGATGATTGGCTGCCGAAGAAGAAAGTCGACTCGCAAGACTACTGCGTGCGACTCGTTTGGATTCAGCAATCATGAATTGTTTCAATACATCAATATGGGCGTCGACAGCTTCAAATAATGCATTGACATCATCACGAATTTGTCCTTGCCAATTTTTCAATGTTTTCGTACTCACAACACTTTTGGCTGCCGTTTTCGTTGTTGTTTCTTGGGGTGTTGGGACCACTTGTAACCGAGGTGCTCGTAATTCATACAATGAAATAGGTTCAAAGGTGATTTTGACGGTATAAGTAGGGATAGCCGAAGGTCGAAAACAATGAATCATGGAGGTTTGAGGTGAAACGACGTGGCCACAGATAGGATGAATGGCCGGAGCGAAATGATAGTCGAGATATAGGACAAGTTCAAAGAATTTACCAAGTGAATAATGATATGTCGGCATGGACAAGGGTTTAGCGGGTGTTTCAGCATCGCACGTGGAGCATGTAAACCACGTTTCTACAGTGCTTGTGCAGGAAGAGGATAATGTTTTATTACTATCACCGCAGGGAGATACCTCAGCAGTAGCAGTCGTTGTTTTTGTTTTTTTGGTGTGTAATGATGCATCAACATTTTTTGTAATGGATACAACGATTTTTCCAGGCCCATGTGTAAATGTCATGACATGATCAGCTAATGGTTTCTGACATCCATTCAATGAAGACTGTAATATCGAAGAAGAAGTACGTCGATGGTTATAATGATTTTCTTTTTCTTCTGGTGATTCAACTGACAACGTGGTACTTTTACTACTACTATCCGGTGTCGTCTTTTTTGATGATGGATCCAATGTATTGTTATTATTATTATTATTATTAGGCGGTGATGGAGATGTGGTTGATTTTTTATCCTCTATGGAAGGTGTAGGTATATTATGATTGGATCCATTTAAAGATGTAGGTGATTCCGTCAAAAGTTGACTCGTTAATTTTGATTTCAACATATCATTGCATGCCATCCCACTTTCAGCTTGCTGACACCATTGGATGACTGTATCTCCGAGCGATCGATCATTGCCAAGTTCATATTGAAAATAGTTTAGCCTCGATAAGAGCGGACCTGCGCACGGACTTTGTGGGCATCCAATGGGATGCATTGCATATAGAACCGTGATTTGTTGATGCTGTAGAAAACCATCCACGGATTGGGTATCTAATAATAATCCATCCATACCGATTTTTTTATCGTTGTTGCAACAACGAAGGGAAGAATAAGCGGATATGGATTGAGGGACTTCGAATAATCCTTGCTGTTGCTGTTGTGCCGGTGCAGATTGGAGTTTTGGTTGTGTTGATTGTTGTTGCTGTTGGTTATTATTACTGTTATTATTATTATGAGCGAGTAAAGATAAAAGAGACGAAGCACGTCGTTTCAACATATTGGGTTTTCCACTTTTTGGTATCGTTGTTTGGGTATCGTTATTATTTTTCATCCTCATGACCGTGCGAATCGTATTAATTCCATCTTCTTCATCCTGTAACCGAACAACCAATCGAGGTGCAGGAAATCGAACACGACACGATGTAGAAAGTGTATAAGCATCTTCCAATTGTTTACGTAATTTTGAAAATCGATGTAAATCATCCCCCTTTGTTGACATTGGAAAATGCATTTGTTTTGTCGATGCTGCTGTTGCTTCGTTACCATTAACCTGTTTCTTTTCATTCAAATTACTTTTACTTTTTATTTTGTTGATTTTTTTCGTTTTAGCTTCCACTATATTTGCTTTTGGCCATAACCATCTCACAAGTGCCGATCGCCGTTGGTATATAATCCCTTGCATCACGACATTATTCTCTTCATGCTGGGGTACTAACGGAGGCGGTTGTAAATAGGAAACATCGTAATCTTGTAAAAAATTTAATTCTAACCACATACTCCAAAGGGTATATACAGAAGCCGCCACAATTTTCATCAATTGATCTCCTGCAGGGCCGGAAGGTGTTCCATAAATCCGTAAAGTGCCTCCTACCACGTGATGTAACCATTCGCAACGCGATCCGCCCAAATTGTTATTATTATTAAAGCCTGCTGTTCTCAGCCGCACAAAAAAAAAGTGAGTGAATTACTTTTTTAATACACCTCGCCGAACAACTCTCTTTCTTTCGATAAATAACTCAATTTTCGTCCAACAAACATAATAAACAATAAGATAGCTTACAAGAAGATAGTATCATAGCAAGCGATTCACCATGATACACACCGGGTAAAAACTTGGAATCCTGAATTGTCTTGAGCCCCAGTGTCTGGATATGAATAGAGTCATAAAGGTAAGAAAATGAATGTTCAGGCACGGTTGTACTTTTTGTATCGTGTTGTGCGTCTATCCAAAATGACACCAATGGTATAAGTAATGAACCGAGTGTGTTTGCAAAAGATGATGGCAAGTTAGCTTGCTTCAACCACGATTGTATCAATTCTGAGAAATGATGTCGACCGGCATTGTCCAATTCTCTAAAGTCCAACATGGGAGGAGGGGTCGTTTTTTGAATGGATCGATGTTGTTGAGGTGGTGGTGGTTTATCAGACTGCGACGAAGGGGGTAAAGGCTTTGAAAAGGCCTTTTCTATGACATGACCATTCATTTGCCAAGACGATAATAAATAAATAAATAAATAGAAAAACGAGAAAGTGAGGAGAGGGGAAAGAAAGGGCCAAAGAGTCAAGGTAAAATGGGTTTTAAAATTAGATGCTCTCTATTTTCTGCTTTTTCATCGTTACATCAAGTACTTTTTCGTACCCTACTATTTGGATATTATTTTTGGCGCTGCTCTTTTTTTTATGCAGCCACATTTCACATGAAAAATATAAATGAATTGTTGTCACTTTAATTATATGAAGTGTGTACCCATTACCACAACAGCATAACGCATATGCAATTGTTCATTGATAATTATATATAGGAAAAAGTGAGCCAAAATATCATTTATTTTATCTTTATTATAATAATAGTATCGTCATGGTGATGGATAACAAAAAAAAACATAAAAAAATTAGAATTATTTTTATAGCTGTTCCTTTAGAATATATTGATAATACCCAAAGTATCTTCAAATTCACTGATCACATCTAATCCAGGTCTATTTTTTCCTAGTGTGGTGTGGGTTCTTGTTTCGCAGATGTTTCTCCGCCATTCATCGTTGGTCCTTCTTGTCTTTTTTTCATCTACTGCGTGGACGGATGCTTGCTCTTCTGTTGAAGCAAGACTAGCCAAAGAAACAGCAGCAGTGGCCAAAACGGTTATTAAAAATAGTATCTCAAAGTTGGTGGGAGGCATTTTGATATATATTATAAAAAAAGATATAAGCCTTTTTTATAAAAAAGATTTCCAATCATACTATTACAATTTTGGTGTAATTATTATAAGGGGTCAACCGTGAAAGGGAGAAGAAATAAGGTTTTTACATAACTATTTTATGACGATCTATAATAGTTTTTGTTGTGCTGGCAACAAGGAGTATTCAATTTGTGTAAAAAAAAAAATTGACGTGTAAAAATGATGACTGCCAACATCAGTGATACCGGTATCATGGTTTTAAAATCTCGCCAATAATGCTGAAAAGTTTTATTTTTTTGATAGTCGTTATGAAACTCAAGAAGATGCGTGTTCCCAATGATTCATTCTATCCATGCAAACACGACAACACTCCTCACCCACAGCAATCAACATATCCAAGAAACCGCTGGCAGATCCAGTTGTACTTAAAGAACTATCCTCCTCCTTTGTTGAACAAATACAGTCACCACCTCTCAATGGTAACAGTAATTGTTTATCATAATCTATTACATTACTCATTACTATTAATACTTCTACTATTACTACCACTTCTACTACTTCCACCACCACCACCACCACCACCACCTCCGTTGCTGCTGCTTCACACTAGAAAATACACGCACGTTTTCCCCCATTTTTTTCTCTCTATTTCATACTTTTCCCCTCCAAGCATTTCTCCATGCAACAAACTTCTTTTTTTTCTTTTTTTCTATTTAATTATATTTATCATATTATATATATATATATATATATTCATTATAGCTCTTTTTTTATTATTACGACTCTCTTCTCCTTCGTGTTATCTTTCTCATTACCTCTTCTCAAATCCTTTTTTTATATTGATTCCTCTTACTCCTCCTCCATCTTCACCCATATTTTGTGTATAGTTTTTTTATTACTATAAACTTTTACTTTGGAAAAAAAAATAAAAATGAAAAACAAAAAGAGGTTATCATTTATATATATGTCAATGTAGAGTTCGCAATATAAAGGATGATTTCTGTAGAGTTGATGTTGTTTTTAGTGTGGTATAATAGAATCTTTCCAACAATAATGATAGATAAAGATGAAAATTCATTCGTGCCATATATATCAACATTGAATGATGTCTTGATTTTCATCAAGTTTTAAACCGCTCTATCGGTAAAGACCATCAATCCAATAGATAATAAGTTCTCAAAATCAATCTAGTATATTTCTTGATCCGAATTTCGGCTTATTAATGTATATAATAATAGATATGTATATTTACCTACCTGTCAATAATAATAAAAATATTTCGTCCAATATTTATCCAAGATGCATATATATATATATAATAGTTATTGTTATTTATATAAAAAACATATAGTATTTTGGTAGTAAAAGTTAATGATATGTACAAATAGTGGGTAAGATAATACAGTAAAAATAGTAATAACTATTCGAACGGTATAATGATAGTGACTATATAGTAGCGTTTTCGCTCTTTTTTTTTTTTTTTACATCGGTAGTACATTGATTTTAATGAATTTCCATCATGATATCCACTGTGTAGTATGGATAAGAAATGGAATGGAGATAGATTTAATGACAGATAAAGAGACAGAAGAAGTCTTTGAGAATCAATGTAGATATATTATGATAATAAAGATGATGATAAAAGTGATTATTATTTCTAGTTTTACAATTACAGTATTTATATGTTTTCTTATTCATGCCACTTAATCGTTGGTCATGGTAGTTTGCTATTATTACATTTGTTCGATATAACGGATATATATTACAGGCATTATTTATGGTGGTATAACATGATGACATGAGGAGATATAATTATGTTTGTTGTATATATATTTGTTGACCATTAGTCAATGGATAAATATTATTACTTTTACACTCTTAATCGTACAATAAGAAGGTATATGGTGGTGTTTGTGTATTATTTGATTGTTATTGTATAGGATATTATTATACCAGAATCATTATTATTATGTTATTGTATTATTATTGTATTATTATAGGAATGAGGATTATGTGAGGCAACCGATATTATTTATTTCTATTTATTTATTTATTTGTGATAACTCGATGTAGTAGTATCGGTGATTATATATGTGAGAAGAAGTGTGGATATGTAGATATGCCACACAATGAATAAACCTTGTTTTACTCCTTTACTATGAAAATCTTTCCGATCGATTCTACGATCGTTGAGTTAACCCCTATATGTAACAATAAAATTAGTGTTCTGCATTTGAGGCAATTGTTGTCGTTGTAATGATGATATATTACTAGGAGTAACAGAGTCGTGGGTAATGATGTTGGTAATGATAATGAATTATTTGTAGTAATAGAGGTCATGAATAGTGCTAACATAGATGTTAATGATGATGATGGCGACGATGCTTCGCGGTGATGTGAATTAGGACGCTTCGCGTATTCGTCTACTATCTTGATTCCTTCTTGAAGAGCAATATTAACACGTTTATTATCTTCAATAATGCTATTATCCTTCTATAAAATCTCTAACGCTTGGCTCATATGATTTCTTGATTCGAGATATATGCCATCAAAGTCCCTGGATAATAACTCCAATGAAGATATTTTTGTTTCGTATAGAATTTTGGCGATTGCATATAAATTCTGAATTGTCACATCATCGTTACATATACAATCTCTGATATTCTGTTTTTGTTGAGTAAAGAAAATAGTCAAGGCTACGTGTAATAGTGCATGCCATTAAGACGATGTAACCCATGCGGTCAAGGATTAACATATCCACAGATTGATATGTTCCTTGGTGGTGTATGCGTCCAGTAAAATACATTCTTCTGTCCAAGGAAACGAGAGGAGGGTACGTGCGAAAAAAGTGGATGTTTGAATTGGTGATTCTTTGAGAATTGTTTTTGTTGTGTTTTTGATACTGAAAACAATAGAAACTGGCTTGCGTCCATATTCATCATTTGCATTAAGACAGTATTCATTGAGTTTTAACACAAAGGAATTGTTCACAGCGTTTTGTATCTCGACAATAATTGCGGGGAGAGATTGTTGTCTCGTTATAAACACCATGTCTGATCTTTTTCCGGATTTCCATTCAGACTTAGCAGAGAAATACTTGTCAATCACGTTGTCATCTGGAAGGTTGCATTAAAATAAAATAAAAAGTGATGTTTAATAATATATTCATAAAAAAAAGATAACAGAAGAAAAAGATTATAAAGAAAAAAAAAATAGCTGGAAACGTACCAACAGGAACTTTTACCATCGTATTAATCACTTTAGGACCGTTAAATAATAAGTTTACTCATAATACCAGTTCTCGGGCAGTGAGAAAGGGTAAATCAAATATTAGTAAATGGTTGTAATTCTTGGTATCTAAAGAGAATGATAAGTTTAGTAAAACTGAAAGTGTAATAGCGCAGGTCCAACATTGTATACTTACAACCAAGTTCTGCTGGACAATGTGAGGAAGCGTGAATACGAACAATAAAGAGATAGAGAGAAAGATAGAAACCGTGATATATGATAATAAAACTATAATGGGATCTTGAATAGCAAGATCCCTCTTTTTATATACGACGAAATATAAAGGGCTAACTACCATGTCTACATTGATATAAATACTCTACATTTCTATATACAACCATGTGTTCGTCCATCCATCATGTATCCTTGATATCCTCGAATGCTATGTCGATGAAAGACCTTATGGGTTGTATATCGTCGTAATGGCATACACTACTACAAAAAGGGTCGGGCCAACTTTAGCTTATCTGTGGCAGCACCATTGGCAGAGTCACACATTTTGAAACAAGACAACCAAGAAACACAATCCGAGATCAAGGGCAGCACGAATGATTCAAAACAAATCGACGTTACCACTATTTCTACAAAAGATCATGGAAGGTATAAATCTGTGTTAATGTATTTTTATAGACTTGTACGTGCGTGTTTTTTTTATTTGAAATGGTATATATATAGTGTATTGTGTACTTGTTAGAAATCTAAGGATGTCGAAAGAAAATACTAATGCTATTCATTGATAGACGAATCACGACATATATTGTAGCATTATCGTTTTTCTATATATATATATATGGCTATGCATGTAAATGAAAAATTACAGATTCTAGTTTATTTACGTATATAAAACAATCGAATTCTTTGTATTATTAGTGGCAATTTTGTATAGTACCTATTATATCCATGAATTATTCCTCTCCTTATAAAGGAGCCATATAGAATACAATCATTTTTTTTACATATTGACGAGCACTTACTGTTCGGATTCTACTGCCGTGCGTTCTTCTTTGGACGGCAAGACTTTCTTCTTCCAAAATATATAGCTGTAGATGAGAAAAATATACCTGACAAATGGGTGCATAAATATATGACATGTAAAAAAAATAGGGTTTGTTTGGCCTATGAATGAATAGCTAAGAAAAACTTGGCATGATTCAAGAAATATATTAGAATGCTGACGGATGATGGATAATCAGTTTCTGTACAGTGGACCCCGCTTTTTTCTCTCCCGTTTTTTGTACACTCTACGTTACTTGTAGAGAATTGTCAGAAAAACATAATGATTCTGCACTCTGCAGCTTACAATGGGATTTTGTTGGTGTTGCGTCTAAACAGAAGATAATCTACTATGAGCACCATCAATTTTTCGCAATAAAAGCCTTGCTATGACGAGTGCTACATCTTATCCAGTACATTCAACGCTCTTTATGTAGAATAAAATATACCATTTCCATCGATCGTTGGGCAAGTCTGCGTTTTGCAAACATCATCATCTCCCTTCTACATAATAATATATAAACAAAATAATTTTGGGAAGATAGTATACAAAAATAAAAAAACAAACATATCCGATTTGTTGGAATAAAATAGAATGAAGTGAAACATTTTTATATACTTTTCTCGTATTCTCTCTTTTTTTTTTCTTTGACCAGTCATCATCATCATACAATGAAATTATCGGTATGTTCCGACAGATTATCCATCCATTCATCATTATTGAATGTTGTACCAATATGGAAGTTTTTTTTATAAAAAAAAATTACCGAGTTTTGAAAATAGAAATTGTATTAAATCTGAAGATAATAAACAAACCAGAAAATAAGCAAATGGGGGGAGGGGAAAGAAGAAGAAAAATAGAGAGAGAAGAGAGAGAGAGAGAGAGAGAGAGAGAGAGAGAGAGAGAGTTGTATAAGATTATAAAAATAGAGAGAAGGGTATTCTACAGAATTAATAAAAAAATTGACTTTGTCCTTTCGTTATTTAGCCTCAAATACAGTCCAAAAAACAAACAAAAAAAATAATATATGTTGTGTGAGTGTGTGTATACATGATGCGTATAGATGGAGAGGTAGTTTTGTATAATATGTAAGTTAGTTAATTTGACAGAAAAAAAGAAATGTTGTATGTGTGTGTGAACGAGAGAGAGAGAGATGGGGGAATGGAAAAGAAAAATTAATATTATTATGATGATAAGAGGGGATGAAATAGTAAAAAAAAAAGAAGAGAAATTAGAATTGAGAGACAAAGACAAGTTCTTGGAAACATCTGCCTTCAGTGACGACCTTTTCATCACCCACAGTGATTTCAGCAGAAGCTGTATCAAGCCATTGATAAATATAAGGCTTCACCACAAAAGTTTGCACCAACTTTTTCAAAAACCAAGGGATTTCATTCAAGACATCAATTTTATCGACCAAATTCTTAATGGTGACAATCATGGTCACATTGACATCTTGAGCTGGCGATTCATCCCCTTCTTCCTTGATTGTCTTTCCCTTCCACGTCAACTTGATCTTTTGAGGAATATCATATTCTGTTTCCTCATCCTTGACCAAATCCAACAATTCGATATGATTTTCGACCGACACCGAGACCAATTTGCCATTCAATGTAATGGAACCTTGGTTAATATTGACAGCACCATATTGTTTGGTGGTCGTAAATTGCATCATGGAAAGAGAAGCTTCATCACTTTGGAAATCACAGAAATTCCAATTGGAAGCAATCAATTGAGGTTGCATACCTTGGATGGCATGAATAAACATACCATCACCTTCGACTTCGTGCAAGACTTTGTCGACAATAAAGGTGCCCTTGGCAACAGCTCTTGGCCACCATTTGTGTGACACAAATCCAGCAGCCGAGCTTTGATCACCGCCAAGGTAAGTCTTGCCTTCGCCTACCTTGAAACCACGATCCACGCGTGTAAAGTCCATCGAGACCACCAATTCGGGATGGGTGATTTCAATTTTATATGTGGTTTGTGTTGGGTCTAATGTAATGTTGAAATGATCGGTTTTCACAGAACGACGGTCGGCAGATAATTCAAACTTGTACGACATGTTGATGTTCTTGAAGGCATTGGTTTTGCTGTTGGGATCATAGAAACGACAAGTAAAGGAGACGGTAGGATTCCAGATACTAAAATATGAATTGAACATAGATAGACATTAATATTCATAAATTCATATTATATATATATATATAAATCATCCATGATTGGATAATTACAATAGGATTCGAATTGAACAGAAACACACACACATATATATTCCTTTTTCATGCCTTTCTTTTTTACAAATACTATTTTTTCCTTTTTCATCCTTCCGAAATTTTCATGTCAATGATACATACCCAATGTTGGAATGAATTAATTGAACAAAAGCAAAAGCGCCCGATTTTGTAGTGACATAAAAGACTTGATTTTCGGTCGATGAACCATCAGCTAAAGTCCAATCGAGATCGTGTTCAGTCAATTGGCTATAATATTGACCATCAGTGACAGTATCAGCATAAGTCTTGACGGCTTCTACGGTGGAGCCTAAACCAGTGACGTTTGACACAGTGCTAGATAACTGAGAAACTATAGATAGATATATGTATAAACATGGAGTTGTTGTTTTTTCACAATGAGTATACCGTTGTTCAAGTTCCCTTCCTAACGTATGTCTCTATTATACTTACACCAAGATGCCATTGTGTGAATAAATGTAAAGTGTAATATATGAAAAAAAAAGAAGTATAAAAAAAAAGGTGCGTAAGCTGAGAAGTAAAATAAAAAAGAGAACAGCAAGGTGTTGTGACGGTTTGGCAATTTTTTTGTGTCACACGCACAAGCGGGTCTCTCTTTTCACCTGCTGATGTTGTCCATTCTCCTCCTCTCCTATAAAAAAAATACGAAATCGAATGACTTCACACTGTTGCTATGTAATATAAACTTGTTCTTTTCTCTCTCCCTTTCCCCTACCTCCCCTTACATGATCATCTTTATCATTTATTCATTTCAATTGCCCATTTGAATTAGATATATATTCATAAGGAATAAGAAACAATAGAAGCGCTTATTCAATTGGGAATATATATATAACCTTATATAAAATAAAACCCCATTTTTCTTCTTTTCATTTGCACTTTCATATGAGTCTCTTAAATCCCGGATGAATGCACGGTGCGAGTTGCGGTGATCCATTCATATAATAATTCATTGCAGCGAGCAATAGTTTCGGAGAGAGAAATAACAAAAAGTGATCGGCGATTCGATATATTTATATGATTTCAAAACCTTTTTTTTAAAATACTTTTCTAATCAATGTGATCGTATTCGATATATATAAAAAAGGGAATAAGTGGATTGCATTGGATAAGACTGGTAAGAAAAAAAAAGGAAGACAGAGGAAAGAAAAGGAGGAGTGGGATGGATAAAAGGGTATCTATGATTTGCTGAATTTTTATATATATATATATATGATGTGTTTATACATTTATATAAAAACCCTGTGGTACAAAAACAACAAATAATCACTAAAAAAGGTTTGGTATGTACAACGACGACTAACTGCTTTTTTGTTGTTGATGTTCTTTTTCTTGTTGAAGTTGACATTGACGAGCATGTTCAATAACTCGAGCAATTTTCGGGTCATTCATCAATAATGGAGGAGGATGGGTTTCTAATAATGTTTGATGCATTTGTTGAATATAATCAATTGCAGCTTCTAATATGGCCAGTTTGTGTAAAGGCTGGTGGAACGAAGGGCCACGGATGGGTTGTTGTTCGGAGAATGGATTGCATGTTGGTATGATTTCTTTAAGTTTTTGAATCTTATCATTGATCCGTTCACGACGTCGTTTTTCTATAAGACTATGTTGTGATGAGGTCGATGATGTAGAAGAGGATGAAGAAGCAGATGTGGATGATTGTCTTCTATTCGTTCCCACTGTTGTTGCAGTGGATGATCTACGTCGTTGTGTTGTTGTTGTCTTTGTACTGTGACTCATGATAGTAATTAAAAAAAAAGTTTATAAAAGTGAAAAAGAAAAGTAGAAAGAAAAGAGAGGGAAAATAAACCGCATTTCTATTTATTGCTGTTGGATCCATGGTCGATTTATTATAAGCAATTGGGTTATATATTTATATTAAAAAGAGTAGTAATAAGGAGGGGGGAGAGAGGAAAAAGGCTTTTTTTGATGAAGATGAAGAGGCATGACAAGTTACTTTTATCTCATTGGCCAATTCCTCAATTGTCAGTTTGTTCTAGTCAAACTCATAATACTGATAGATGATAATGATGGATAATGCGATTTCCCGTATTGTTTCGTTTACTGTTTCACAGGTTTTTTCTTTTTCTTTTTTTTTTATATAAAGTTGAAGAATAATATAAAAAATATACATAAAAAGAAAGGAGTGTGGATGGGTAATTGGATATGTTAGAGAGAAATGTATATAAAGAAAGAAGATAATGTATAGATAAAATATATGTATAATTAATATAGAAAGGGGATTGTCATTGGGATGGCTTTTTTTTAAAGAAAAATATTTAAAAGCATGTACAAAGAAAAAGAGAGAGATATAATAAAAGAGAGGACGTATATAATTATATATATATATAAGAAAGTGTCGTCAATTACGATGACGATATATATCAAAAAATAAAGAGAAGAAGGAAAGGAAAGGGAAGAAAAAGAAAAGGGGAATATTTAAAGAAGACTATATAATAATAAAAATAAATAATATTTACTTGTACACCAATTTTTTTGTATATAATATATATAGACAAGAACAGATCAGAATCATGGTTGTTGTTGATGTTGAGGTTTAAGCCATCCATAAGCATTAAAAGCAGCCCATAATCGACTACTTTTGTTTACATCGATTCGGCATACTTTTTGTGCATCTGACTTTCTAAATTCAAGTCCATGCAATGAGAATTCTCGGGCAGCCATGATAATAGCACGTTTACATCGAAGATATAATTGAGGTGATAATCGCATATGTGAAATGACATCTGTTTCAATGGTATGTAAACGTTGAAAATAAGGATCATGAATATCCAATTTCAATGGTTTGCCTAATAGAAGAAGAAGGTTCATCATCAAAAATGATATCCTCTTTTTTTTTGTATTTTGTGTCATTGTCTGACAAATAAATTGTACTACCTTTCCAATTGATATCCACAGGGACTTGATCCAGACGATGGGTCAATGGAAACCAATCTTGAGGATAAAAATCTTGATCTTGTATATCAATATCAATATTATCAAATAAATATTGAGGTTCAATATGAAATCCTTTGATAGATAAATCTCGAGTATTGCGTCGTTGTTGTGGTATGACTGGTGTGCTCGTCTGACTATGGTGGCTGCTACTACGACGACGACGATAAGTATTATTTTTTTCATGTTTTGTTGTTGTTGTCTTGGTTTTCTTTCGTGAAACAGTCGACGGTTTCTTGTTGTTTTTGTTGTTAGTGTGAGACGACGAATAAGAAGAAAGTGTAGAATAAGATGAAGAAACATCAGATTCTTCTCCTCCTGTTGCTTCATCATCATCATCATCATCATCATTATTATTACTATTATTATCATTTATTTCTTTTTTTACTTGTTGAGGTACTTGACGATCATTATGTTCCTCTTCTTCAGAAGATGATGAGTCATCTTGTTCTTCTTCCATTTCTTGAAATTTACGTTTAGGTTGACGTAAAGGAGCAAATAATTTACATAGATCAAAAGTAAAGATCTGTTGATGATGATGATGATCATCCTCATCTTGAGGAGAAATAGGCCAATCCATACAAGAAGAAGTAGTAGTAGAAGGGGAAGAAGATGTTGATTTTTTACCATACATTCGAGAATCGACAGGTCTTAAATGTGGCACCATCTGTGCATAAGCATGGATAAACCCTTTTCGGTTACTATGATTTTGATGATGTGTTGATGATTCATTAGAATGATGATGATGATGAGGCTCTTCTTTAGGAGTTAATGGAGGGGATAACATGTCATTCTTTTCTTTTTCCATATCACAATGGATTGTTGTTGTCGTTGGAGTAGTAGTAGAAGTTGTTGTCATATTTGGGGGGAGTAGTAAGAAAGAAATGAAGTAACAAAGAAAGAAAAAGATAAAGAAAAGAAAAAGAAAGAAAGAGGAGAAAAGCCAAGGCTGTGGATTGATTCTTATTTTTGTTTTCGGAAGTCGGAATTAAACAGAAATATGTAAAGAGAGAGTGGAAAACATTCATAGGCTGATCACCTATTTGCAGGAAATGGAACGTCATTTTTTCCTGACCCAAATAATTTAGGTTACATCCCAGTCAACTTATGTAACATGATCACCCACCCATATTCTTTACTAAAATACTTTACTTGGTTATAATTACTAGTATAATTCCATAATCATTAATAGTATATAGAAAAAAAGAAGTAATAACTGGGTATAGAAGTAGGAATGGTGGACCAGGGTCATTCAATTTTTTATAATAACAATAATAATTATTATATATACGGATGCATTTCCCTGTAACATAAAAAAAGGTACATCACACATGCAGCAAGATGGTAGTACATTGTCACTTTATTTTTTTATTATTATTATTCAACAACAATTGTTTCAAGTACATCTAAAATATATGAATTATGAAGAAGAAGTACTTATTATAACTACCTTTCTTGTCTACTATATAAAAATGATTAACAACTATTATAATAAAATAAAGCAATTCTTCATTTTATTTTCAATAAAAAGGGAATCAGCTGGTTTCTATCGTTCTTAATTGAGGATCTACTACTTTTTGGTCAACGTAACACACTCCCTTGCTATTTGATTCCGAGCATTTTTATTTATTTATATTAATTATAATATATATACAAATAATAAGATGATGGTGACTCTTTATACTTTCTGCTTGATGATGTCTTGTATATTCACCTTTGAATGAATTGCAATTAGATAATCTAAATGGAATTGAAATGATATATGAATGACCAGGGAAGAGGAAGACGTTTATTATATTAAGGTTTTACTCTTTATAAACTATACTCGTAAAGAAAAAAAAGAAAATCCTCCAAATAGGTTACACCGAGCCACTTTATATATAATTCAACTCAGTAACACTAGCCCTACTATGGATGGACCGCCTCAACTGTGTAATCTTTTTTTGCCAATGTATTAAGATGGATATCATCATCATTCATTTCATTCTTGAGGACAAGGCTGAGCAATGATAAGAATGTCATTGAATAAATCAATGGATTATTTATATAACACAATTGAAAAGCTCTAATTACAATGCAGAATAATTACTATATTCCAAAATGGTTAAATGCAATTGAGGAGGACGATAGATCAAACAACAAAAAAAAGGGATCGACGTCCTTTTTGAAGTAAAAAGAAAATATAAAGGAAAAGAAGAAGAGAGTGTGGGACTTTTAGCTGTAATTCAAAAAAAAGGGCGTTGTGATTATTATTATTACATGACAGTGCCATACTTGGCAAAACATATTTCGTCATAGGAACTCACCTGAAACAAAATGGACTATCATTCCCTCTTTCCTTCTTACTCTTTCTCCCCCCCACATCTTTTTACACTGATTACTTTTATATCAAATGATGATGATAGATGAAAATATATAATTATGATAAAAAGTAATAATTTAGTATGACACAAAGTTCATTGATATAAAATAAGAACTAATAGAAATTTAGAATGGCGCCAAGTATAGACTTCTTGTCAATTTCAAATTCCCAATAAGAACAACAAGAAGCCTGTTCATAAAGTCATCGGACATTTAAAAAACAAGAGCATGAACAAAGAGTTGTTACCTCCCCCCAAGGTTTGTGTCATTTTTTTTGTTCATGAGACCACCCAAAAGATTGAGTACAAAAAAAAGATTGTTTCTTGTATATAAATAGTATTATAATAATAATACGAATGGGGATTAACTTTAGTTGGGAATTTATAGCTAAACTCTCTATTGCCAGGAACAAACACCTTAAGATTTACACATGGAGTTATTTGTTGAATGACGAAGATCAAGTTGATAGTTTTCATTATAGGTTACAAATTAATTAAATTTTTATATATAATTCTATATAGACGGGTCCTTCTCCCTCGCGTGCAATTCCCGACGGGAAGGGTCTGGAATTTCCTTTTTATTTCATCTCGTAAATTGAATCAACTACTTGAACTGCTCATATGTAAAAAAAAAAAAAAGTAGAATTCATTACGAATGAATAAGGAGAGAGAGAGAGACAACTTGTTTGTTTGTAAACAAAAAGTAATCGTAACCTTATTATGTAATGTTGTAGTGCATATGCGTGATTAGTTTTATATCACTTTTTTACTATGCTACCTATAGATACTACGAAAAATAATATACCTCGACAAATAACTTATCACTTCTTTTCTGATGGTTCAAGGAATTGATTTTCCCACGAATATACACTCACTTAGATTAAAAAAAAGGTCCATTTTAATTTGAAAAAAGTATTTTGGGGGAACTATCTACAAAAGAATGAAAAGATGAAAAAAATGACATGTTTACAATAGAGAGAGAGAGAGAGAGAGGAAGAAAGGGTGGAGGGATGATAAGAAAATGGGAATTATTTGGTGGTGCTTGAAGTACTAGTGGATTTAGATTTATGATATTGATTATAATCAAGACGCACCACTAAGCATAAGAATTGGACGGTCTCTGTAGCCGAATAATAGTTCAATGCATCAATTAATAGTTTCATATGATAACTAAATGTTTCTTCAATCTTGGTCAAAGAACGCTGTGCTGTTTCAAACGTCGATGTCGTATGAGTGACTGACTCACTCAATCCTCCTTTGGGAATCCCAAATTGATTCAATGATTGTTGTTCCACTAATGTATTTAATAACTGTGAGAATCGTTCCGTTTGACCGACAAATACTGTACACGATGTCATTAATTTATTATAAATCTATATAAAAAAATATATATAAATGGATGATTTATCCCGCATTTCCCATCGTCATCATCACCATCATCATCAATATTTTAATTTAAATTAGTTTCAAAGTGGATCCTTTTTCGTCATACGTTTGACCAAAAAGAAAAGAAGGTACTTTACCCGTAATAGTTTAGCATTGGTCAACATGCATTCTTTCAAACAGGTATCCAAGAAATCTGAATGATATTGTAATACTTGATCTACTGTCGATACTCTGGCCAAATTGGATTCTAATCGTCGCCAATTGGGTTCCAAGACTTCATTTGTCACATAATATGCAAATTGTTGAACAAACATTAACATACGATGGCGTAAAGTAAACACGCGATATTTCCAAGCTTCAATTTTCGAATCATGGCTTTTGGATTTCCATAAAATATCCTTTTGTGCCATCCATGCATCACATAGCATGTCTTCAACATGTTTGAGATAGAGTAAATGACGAAAGAGCAATTGGTATTTGGTTAATGCTTTACGCGAAATCACCAAGGATAAGGGGAATGTTACTGTATAATCGAGTGTCAGAGCGTCGTAACCTTATCAAATGATAAAATAATGAATGTTAGTAATTATCTCCCCCAAAAATAAGATGAATTGCAGATTTTTTTTTGGAAGGTAGATAAATAAATAAATAAATGAAGAGTAGCGCATATCGACTACTACTTTACCACTTAATATATCTCGTGAACTATTGGCATTAGCTGCTGCATTCGTCGTACTTGTTCCAGTGATGCTCACACCACCCGAAATACTCCCCACCATACTTTGACTTCGTTCCAATAAAGCCGATCCTCCTCCCATCGTTCGACTTGCATCCAAGGACATGCTATTATTCATCCAACGCGTATCACGCGGTAAACTATCCAAACCAGCCACATTGATAATACGTAATAACTCATCCACTAATTTTAATGGACTCATCATGACTTTTAAATCTTCCTTGAATGGATCATACGCTGCTACTGAAGAAGAATTCCGTAATACTAAATCCATCAACGATTGAAGTCGAGCAAGTGATATCTCTCGTGCAGGTTGTTTGAGTTCGTCTTTGGCCAAGTCGAGAAAGGAGGTCAAGAAATCGGATTGATCAAGGAAAAAGTAATGCTTCAAGGATCTATATCGATAGATTGGATAATTATTTAGTATGTGTTATTTCTCAATAATATGGTCATACTCTCTCTTTTTTTTCATCTTACCGAAGTCGAGCAATCAATTGTTGTTCTTTGACCAACAGGTTTAATAATGTATGATTGGCATATTTGTAAGCAATTTCGAGACTCTTGACAAATCTATAGAGAAATCGTAAATGTTGGAATGAAATGTTCTTCTTTCTACTGTTACCTACTCTCTCTTCCTTTCTCTCAATTAGTAAAAAAAACACATTTTTTTATAGTTACCCAGCACCATTGACAGCAGACCATACATCATCTCGTGCAGGTCCTGTTGTATTTCTACTCCAACTTGTATCCCCCAAAGTATTTTCTTGATCACCACCCATGGCCGCATCCATGGCCGCTTGCATATCTTCAGGTTTCGCAATATTGACACCACATTCTCTCACCACATTCAAATATTTTCCTGCCAGCAGGATCTTGGATTGCAAAGGATCAAGGAAAGTAGGGACCCATTTTTCTCGTACAGTATATCGCATTTCCCAATACGCATCATTGAAATCTTCTTTTAAATTTTCTTTACGTACACTGAGTTTTTCCAATACCATGAATTCATTGTGTGGATCAATGATTTTACCACGATAGATCCATGAATGTAATATTTCGAAATACGGTACAGAGGCTCGGGCTAACAAATAAGCATATATCTTTTTACATCGTGGATCACTAAATAGAGAGAGAAAACGTGTGTGTGTAAGAGAGATTACATCATTTTCATTTTCCCGTTATTCATTGTTTAAAAAACACTCTTTATACATTTACCCACTCAGACCAATCATTCGATCCGTCAAAATATTTAGTATAGGTCCTCCTTTTTCTTGATCTGAAATTTTGATTTGTCTATTGCTATTGGCGCCTCCACCTTCCTCTTGCTGCTTTAACCCTTCCAAGACGGCTTCAATATCATCTTCATCATCATCGTCATCACCATTGGCCTTTTTCTGTCGATTATAACGTAATTGTCGAATGGTCGTTACAAGATCATGTAAAATTCCCATTTGTTTTGCTGTATCCTCTTGGGTATAAAACCAAAATTGTTGTAATGTAAATGTAGAGGAGGATTGGAATTGATATTCCAATTGAGCAATAAATGTTTCGTATTCTTTCAAAATACAAGATAAAGCTGCGGATAAGGCATGGTTGATGGATCCATATTCATAACGTGAATGTTGTTCTACAAAGGCACTGATCGACATGTAATACGTGGCGAGTGGTAACATTTTTTCAACAAGACGTCGGACACTGGGATCTAAATTCATATTATTATTATTTTTGGATGCATGATGATGATGATTATATGGTTTTCATTGTCTCTATTTTTTTTGCCCTCACGGTAATCCATTCCATGTCCCATTACCTAATGTCGGATCAATGGAGTATCGTACAGATTCCCATTCACCCGTATCAATTTCTTCATCATCGTCGATCATTGGGTCATCTGCTCCTTTTGGAAAAATGATTTTGATCGCTGTTCCACTAATGCCCTAAATTGACATTAGATATTGGATAATGAGTACGTCTATTTTCATGTATATCAATGAAGATATAAATTGAAAGGGGGGATGCCAATTTGCATAAGGGGTTTGTTGTAAAAAAAAAAAAAAACGCTTCATCATAAAAAAATAAATTACCATAAGAACAAAAAGTAAATCTTCCATCACTGCATATTCTTGAATACGTGTTGGATATCCACCTATCATTGACTAATTAAATATAATTAATACAGGTGGTATATGTGCGGTCATATTATTCGTTTATGCGTGGAAATAAAAAAAAATTACATTTTGTGGTGGTGGTAATCCTGCATCGGATCGTTCATCTAAAACAGTGGAATTACGTGAAATAAGTGACGCGTCACTGGGGACTAATTGTGGACTGGTAGCAAGTGAATTATGTCGAATATTGGCAATTTTTCTATTAATCTAAAAAAAAAAAAAAATCATTTTAATAATCGATATTTTTTTATATTTCAAAAAGAGATATTATTACTTTATTGACTTGTCGTTCAGAAAGTAATATACTAGCACGATTCGTGGTCATGGAACGTCGTTGTTCATTGCTTGAAGTCCCGATAGCACGATGCGAAGGCGATGTCGGTGGCGATCGGCGTGTTGAATAACTTCGTGGTCGCGACATGGCTGCCATTTTATTTTTATGTGTAGAAAAGGAGAGTAAAAAAAATATACAAGTGAGAGAATCCAGGTGCTTGCTCCGCCCTGTTTCCGCTTCTCGTTACTGATTTGGAAAGGCACCAAAAAAAACACAAATCCAAAAATATCTTTCTGTACTAAACATCAAACCAACAGTTCTTCTCTTTTTTTTTTCTTTTTCTTTCTTTTAACACTCAACACATACAAAAATAAGAGTTCTCAATCCATGGCACCGTCAAAGAAATGTTGTTGTTGCATTCCATTAAGAGGGGGTGTTTTACTTCTTAGTGTTATCATTGTGGTAATGTATTTTTATCAACAGATCAGAGTAATAGATATATCCTCTTCCCGTTGAAAAAGACTAATAAGAAACACTCTTTTATATTATATTTGTTTCAGGCCGTTTCAATCTTGTTAATCGGTCTCACTTTTACACACATGAACCGTAAGTCTTCTATCTATCTATCAATCCCCTACCCTTCGAGTAGAATAGAAACATACATACTAACTTTGACAACTCTTGTTTTTAATATAATAGCCATGGTCATGCACTTGTCTGTCATTCACGCTGTTTTACCTTGGGTCGCAGTTATCATTTACAGTAAGCCCAAGCTTCCTTTTAAAAATAGATATACTCCTTACCATAGAAAGATCAAAATCCTCTATACATTTGTTTTCTTGGTGATAACTAAAATGTTCCATGTGTTGTGTGTACCCTTTTTTTTTTTTAGTTGCAACTGGTGTTATCGGACTCTATGGTATCTTGGCATCTGCAGTAGTAAGTGAATGATATAATTATTATTATTTGATCTAGAATCGTACGGATTGGGATGGATTGTTTTTATAGTGTGTTGTATTATAATTTTATATGAACCTAAATGCCCCTTAACTTTTTTTTTTATAACAGGGAAAATTAGCATTGATGCGATTATATAAATTATTATTTTGGGTATTCCTTGTATTTATCTTGACCATTTGGACTGCTGTCTCTTTTATTCTTGCCTTGGTCAACCGAAGTAAAAGTCAAGATGCTTGCAATGCAGCCAATCCAGATCAAGCTGAAAGTACAGGTGGAGATCAAACCGTCAGTGTAGGTGATTTTGAGACCACTTTCTTGGGCATGCAATTGGGAAGTACCTACGGTTTAGCCAATTGTTCCCAAGCTGTTCAGGCTGGTGTTATTGGTCTTGCTATTTTACTCTTTATCGGTCAAATCTCCATGGTATCTATCTATTTCAATTTCTTTAAGATGTTGGGTAGTTCAATATATTTTCATATATTAATTAAATTATTTTTTTTAGTTTTACTTTGCCACCATTGTCGCAGGCTATACCAAGAAATTAAGAGAACGTAACTATGGTCATCGTTTGCGAGATGATGAATGGAATGATAATTTGGATGATTTAGGTGCTGCATATCGCTCCGATGCGCAAAACGCTCAACGTTATCGTATGAATCAAATGAATCAAAATAAATCGGGTGGTAATAAGTTTACAAAAGGCTTGAAAAAGTTCAAGTTGGGTAAATAGAGAAAGAAATGACATTGTTGTTTGGGATGAGAAACATATACATCATTTAAAAAATAAGAAACCCTCGTGCATCTCCTCCCCACTGTCACCATTATCATATTCACCCCAAACTCTTTTCATCTTTCCTCTCCCCTCTACTCTCTCTTGTCTATATTCATTGTATATATACATATAATAAAAATATATCATTCAAACTACAAATCTACGAATTTTTTTTTTTTTTTTGGAAAATGATTATTATTTATTATTCATCATCTGAATCATCCATCAGTTCAGCAAGTTCCCGTTCTTCTTCTTCAGTAAGCCCGGTCCCTGTTTCTTCAACAGGTTTCTTGAGTTTTTTCTCGTTGTATTCTTTTAATGCCGATGCTATAATTAAAATTAAAAATGAAAAAAATCCCAGGGTTTAGTTCATAGTTACACAAAGATTTGGAAAGGAAGAGAAACTGAGAGAAAAAATAACCATGGTAGGATAACGTACATGTAAGAGACCACCGACGAAGTGAACAATCTAAAGAGGCACTATAAAGAGTGGAACCTACTACATCAAGACATCCTACTTCATCAAAATGTCCTTGGATGGTTGAAATCAATTTTCCAGACTATGATAAAATGATCATCATTCATAGAAGAATTAGTGATCTGGATCTTCAACTTTTTTCAGCTTTTTATATATATCCAATGGATGGAGATCAATAGAAATCCCAACTTACAGCAATATCCCAAACGCGAATGGCATCATCACTTGATCCTGTAATAACATAAGGTTCTGCAACAGCAATGGATTTCACTCGGTCAGGATGAGTTAATACTGTATCCACCGCACCAGTCTATATATATTGGATAAAAAAAATTGAGTTTAGTATTACATCTCCCTTTCTACCATGTATGATTCAATAGATAAAAAAAATTACCAACCTCAGTATTCCACCGTCGTACGGTTTTATCAGCAGAAGCGGTCCACATTTCATCATCCCACACACGAATACAATAAACGCTAGTATCATGTTCATCGAATGTAGCCACACATTCGCCCGTTGTACGATCCCATTTGGATATTAATCGATCCGAGGATCCAGCATATAAAAATTGGGTATCGGCTGCCAAACATTCGATGGTTCGGTTATCTTTCTTTTTAAGAATTTTTACACATTCCAATGTATCCATATTCCATTGTCGAATTGTTGTATCGGATGATCCAGAATAGACATGGTCTCCCACGACAATCAAAGATTTGACGAAATCCGTATGCCCTTCCAATGTTGCTAAACATTCTCCTGTCTACATATATTTTATTTATTATTAAAAGAAATAAGCTACTACCCCTCCAACCCTCCCTACCCAATTTTTTTTTTTTGTTTACCTTGGCATCCCACTTTTTAATCGTCTTGTCCCATGATCCTGTCCATACAATTTGTTTACCATGAGACAATGCTAAACAAGTCACTGGACCTTGGTGTCCTTTGAATATTTTGCCTACTTTATTGGTCTGTATATACGAAGATAAGCCATTCTGCTTTTTTTTTAGAGAAAGGTGGATATTATGGGGGGTAACATGGTAAATACCTCGAGATTGATACGTTTGGCACTAAAACCCGATTCTGCAATATAGGCATATTTGCCTGTCACTAAAAGAGCTAATGCTTTTGTATTTAACTGGATGGCATCACCTTCCGTATAATTGTATTTGGCTTCTTTTTCTTTTTGTTTTTGAATTTCGGCATCCGTTTGGAAAAAATTGCCAGCTTCACTTGCTACGTTGACCATCCTTCTTTTTGTGTGTGAATTTGTGTATATGTATGTGTGTGGGGAGAGAGAGATGAGACAAGAGAAAAATTAAACTTTTTTGTCAAAAAGGCACGCTTTTTTTATATATTTTTCTACGCAACACAAACTTTCTCTCAGATTGAAAACCACGTTCTCTTTTTTGACAGCTCTGAAAACCACGCCCTATTATTATGTAATCATCCACCATTTTTATTATTGTTATTATTGAGGCAGTTGATAGCTTACTATTCAATCTTCTTTCCATCTTATTATGTCCATATCAGGTGAATGAATTGTTGAGAGAAGTAAATAATAAAAGAAAATTGATTTTACTCACTTGTTTATTAATTAAAAAAAATCGTTAAAGACTTTTACAAAAAATAATAATAATAACGCGTTTTTTTTTGTTTTCTGACAAGAAGAAAGAAAGAAAAAATCTGTTCAGACAAAGAGAATATAAAAAACGCATGACTGGTGGTAAAATATAAAAAAAATCGGCCCCAGCGAATCGATATATGTACTCCTTTTTTTTTCGTTTTGGTTTGTATGCTTTTTTATCTGTCAAATTGACACATTGGGCTTAGTTGATTTTTTCAAATGGATCCCTTTTCACCACCGTAGAAAAAAAATCAAAAAGAACTTACTCAATGCCTTGAAAATGGATTTGTACATAGAATAAAAGTACAATGATAGGTTTCCCACAGTAAATAATACTTGGTCGATCCACTTGCAATTGCTCCTATATATAATTTTATATCTTAAAGTTATTATAAATTCAGTGTATCATCTGCTTACATATTTCATATACAAGATATACTTGGACTGGATGATTAATTCAACCTGATACGTACCCTTGTAGTATTTTGACTTTTATCGGTTCTTGATACATTAATCAAATATGATGTCTTTGTACTTGACCATTGTAAACTCCCTCCCCCCAAAGCTTACGATACTATCCTGTATATATATGGAATTATAGTACGTGCTATATATATGTTGTGGAAACCTTCATGTTTACACCACTGCTCTTCTCCAATGAGAGATATACCTTTGTGCCCAACTACGTAATACTATATGAAACGTACATGTTCTTTTTTTTTATATAAAAGATTTGCCCATCTCCAACCCAAATATAAAGTTTCTCCCGTCTTTGATTTTTTGACGTTGATCGTCGTTGCTTTTAATATTGTTATTTTTAAAAGATGATGGTTACCCCGTTATCGTCGTATTGTCGTTCCCCCCCAATAAAATGACCATGTTGCTTCTTTGAAAAATGCTTGATCCCCAAAAATATAACTGTTCTTGTGAATTTCCACCAATGGCATTGAAGAATCCTGCTGCTTCAAGTTGATAATGTTTCGTTGATCCCCATATATGCTATATAGTTGCTCCAATTCCTCTTTTTCCAATGCTTCTGCTCCAAATATAATGATTTATATGACCCCATGCTGCAATGCATTCATATATATTTTACCATGACAGTTCACTTCAAGACATGTGCATTTGATTTTATTCTTAGTGTTAAATGATGATCGTAAAATATATGGATTGATATATTGTGTTTTGATGGTTGTGATGCTTGTTTTTGTTGAACAATGTAGTAAATAGTGTATTTCAAAGTTTGTTTTGATAAAATAATTTGGTTTTCATATAGTTCTTTTGCTGTATTATCAGTTGATGTTCCAAATGTAGGTGTATGATACTGATTTACAACGTATGTGTATGGTGTGTCTTTAAAAATTGTTGTTTCAAGTAATAATGGTGTTTTTTTTGGCTTGTTTTAACAATAATTCTGCTCCCGTATTTGTAATCTGTGGATTGAATATAGTTTGTTGGATGGATGTGATAGATAATTTGATGTTATCGTTGTTTCAAAAAGATGACGACGTTTCCAATGCATGTATTGATCTCTCCCGAAAAAGATGTGATAGATAAATTGGCTCCATTTTTGGTGTATTTTTGCTGCTCCCACAATAAAATAGTGCTTCTCCCTCTTTGGTTGTTGTGATGACGACTATGGCAATGATGCTACCCCTGATGTGTTGAATATCCCATTCATTTGACCATTTTACCACTGCTTCCAATAACATACATGTTTGTATTTGTTTCATTGTTGCATTTTTTTTACTTTCAATATAATGAGAATGACTCCTGTTTTAACGTTTGTTGTTGTAAGAAAAAACATGTGGATTTGTAAAATGAATTGTTGGTTCCAGAAACAATTGTAGATTATTGAAATTAGCTTGCTGTTTTTCGATAAGATGATGAGTGTGATGTATTGTAGTTCTTGATCCCCCAAAATAAGTAGATATTCTTTCGTGTAGTTTGAGTGTTTTTGTATGTATTCAAAGTAATAAGATCCCCACTCTTTGTTCCTTGATGATGATGAAGATGTTAATAATCCTGCTGCTCAATCCAAGACAATATGCCTTCATATTCTATTTGTGACAATAGAACTGCTGCTTCCAAAATACAAAGTATTTGTGATATTGAGATATTTGGTGGCGCTTGGTTGATTAGATAAAAGGTTTTGTTGTTTTTTTGTACGGATGTTGTTGATTTGACATTCATGTTCATTCGACATGTTGTTTTTATCCCCCCAGACTAATTGTTGTATTTCCCCATTGGTTGATATGAAGACGACAACGTTTTCTTGACAATGTCGACTCTGACGATGATGGTGCTTTATTGATAATAATAACTTGCTGAAGAAGACGATTCGTTGATGATGATGATGATGTACAGTACATGTTGCGCTTTTTTTGATCCCCATGAATGCATATGCTGTGTTTGATTTTGATTAACAATGTTCGTGTTGATCCATATTCCACAATATATTCCCATTTGTGACCATGATAACGACGATGATAATAGTGGTTACAGTGTAAAAATCATGCTGCTTAAATGGATTTCGTATAGCCACCACCGTTTGTTTGGGTGTACTGGAGCTGAAAGTAATACAATTTGGTTGTTGATGTATAAACTTTGTTTTCTTGGAGTACTTGTTTTCCAAAAAAAAAAAAAATAGTTCAATGTATATTGAGTAAATTGTTGTTTTTTTCTTGATAAAAATATAGTGCTGAAAAGTATATGTTTGGATTGTATTTTGTTTGCTGGGTAGATATATCGCTTTTTTAGGTTTGAAATATTTGTTCCTGTCTCAATTGCACTCTTGAGTGTGGGTTGTTGATAAAGAAGATAGAGTAATAGTTGTACTAGTTGATGATGATGAAGAAGATGGAACAACCGCTGAAATAGTTGAAGACGAAGAAGACAAAATAGTTGCTGCTAAAGTTGATGAAGATGAAGATGAAATAGTTGCTGTAGTAATTATTGACGAAGAAGATGAAATGATTGTTGCCATATTCGTGGATGATGAAGAGAAAATAGCCACTGCAAAGGTTGTAGATGAAGAAAGAGACGAAATAGTAGTTGTAATAGTTGTAGATGATGGCGAAGAATAAAAATTAAAAACTACAGTATCAAACGTTTGGTCACCATTTAGTTGTTAGCAACTCTTTATATCATTTCCTTTTGTCATAACAACAATACAATAAAAACCAACTTATGACACATAAAATACATAGTCTGCTATTTGAGAAACATATCTATACATTAACTCACTCCAGTCAAAAGTGATTTGGATAAGCATAGGATGATATTATATGGTTATATTGTTTTTACGTTTGCTGCTAACAATTTGACTGTAAATAAATGAGACCTTCTTCTCATATCTCAATGTAATGAGGGAAAGTCACCTACTTTAATAATTTTATCTTTTTCTCACCATTGTTTCTTGCGTATGTCAAAACCTTCCAGAGTTCTCAAAGAAAAGAAGTGTAGCTTATGGTAGCTAGAATATGAATATTAATAATCTAGAAATAATACAATTCACTTATAAGACAAAGTGCTTCATGGATGGTTTATTTATTCATAAATATTTATAAACCTTCTGTGTTACCTTCTGATGAGAGTAAGTGTAGCAAATAACAACTAAGACAGAAAGTAAAGCTTTGATAAATACTATTTTATATATAACCTATACAAAGAAAAAAGAATGATGTTTATTTTGATACCCATATTGCTATTGAATTCAAGTGTGCTAAAAAAAAAAGGAGTACATATATCGATTCGCTGGGGCCGATTTTTTTATATTTTACCACCAGTCATGCGTTTTTTATATTCTCTTTGTCTGAACAGATTTTTTCTTTCTTTCTTCTTGTCAGAAAACAAAAAAAAAACGCGTTATTATTATTATTTTTTGTAAAAGTCTTAAACGATTTTTTTTTAATTAATAAACAAGTGAGTAAAATCAATTTTCTTTTTATTTATATATGCCATCTATTTTTTTCTTCTGAAACAATAATGGATTCCTTTTTTTTTTATTGTTTCCATGTCGATCAAATTTAATCAGATGTTTATATATATATATATATAAAACAATATAGAACAATGCATATTCACTTTGATGAACAAAGTTCTCCGGAACATTCTCCTATTGAGCAAAAAATACCTGAATCACATTCAAACAAGAATGAAAAAAACGGTCCAAAGGTTGGATATAAAAGTAAAAAAGAAAAAAAAAAAGAAAGAAAAGAAAAAGGGGACTTGGAAAACTGTGATATATAATTTGGTTTATATTAAATAATCTATATTATCTAATATATTATTTAGGCTCTTGGTGACTATGTACCAGTGATTGGTATTGTGCGAGATGTATCAGAAGATGAAGACCTTGAAAATGTTACTGTTGGAGGCTATGCTGTCGTTTGGAAGAATAACGTTTTCCCTGTTCAATCGGGTAGTTATGCTGGTGAAGCGAACGTGAATTTTTTTATGGAGTTGGCAGTAAGTCTTTTTTTTTTTGTGTCCTATTGTTCTTTCGTTTCATCTATATATATAATTATATTTCTGATTTTATTTGGGAATATATAGGCAACCAAGGCAATCCTTGAAGTTTCTCCAACAAATCAACCTTTATATATCGGTGCCAAAGACTCACAACTCGTCACTTGTAAAGTATATCATTTGTTATTATTGCTGTTTTTTATATTACTTTTTCTTTGGATGAATAATATAAACATATATTTTATAGTCATCAATTCCAGAAAGGCACCCTTGAAAAAACGTAAACGTATTGTTGGACCATTGATGGATGAGGTTCGAGCTTTATTGCAAAAACGAACAGCCAAAACTCAAGCAATAAGGGTACAATATTTATAAAAAGAAATCAAATGAGATATGGATGGGGGATCAATGAATGGGCCATTTTGGGATCAGATAGTGTAAAATATGAAGTATTGACCCTTTATTTTGTATAATTATATTTGTACAGGCTGGACCTATAGGTTCCGATGGTATTGAAGAAACACGTCAACTTGCTATAAAAATTGCTGCTGAAGCTCAACAAGAAAGGTACATTCCATATTTTATTTTTCAAAATTCATTACTGGTTATAAACTCATATCTCGCATCAATTTTTTTTTATTAAAAAACAACCACCAAACCTGTATAGAATGAAACTACGCCCAGTGGAATTGGAAGCAATTTTACCAAAATCAACAAAGCAGCAGGAAACGAGCCAATCACCCAAACAAGAGGCACATGATGCTTCCACAGATGCACCAGCACTACAACAAACACAAGTAACACACGAAAAAGATGCAAAACTAGCGGAACCTGAAGTAGACCAAAAACCATCACCACCTGTTGAAAATGTACCATCATCCACAAAAGAAGAACCTATCCGAGGGAAGGAGAACTATGGCAATAATCAAGTGCCAGAAGCTACAACGACGATGGAATCTGTAGAAGCAGTGACTGAAAATAATGTTCAACCCATTCATGAAGAACCGGTGGTTATCGAAAAAGCAGAAGATACACCCCGATCGAATGGTTATAAGCGTTCACGAACAGAGGATGAGGATGAGATTTTGGAAGAAGGATCTTCCAACACATACAAAAAGGCAAAAGTAGCGGAAGAATCATTATCACGTAGTATGGATCATGAGAGTACACAGCAGCAACAAAACGACGATAATAATAATCAAACGGGTTGGTTAAGTTGGATGAAAAATATATTCGGTATTAAAAAGTAGAAGAATACTTCTAATATTTTTATTTCTTCCCAGTTTCTCCTGTCCTTTTTTCTTCGCTATTCTTCTTGTTTATTATTACAACTGATTATCGTGTTAATATATATAAATAAATATACAAACAAATTCTAATCTGTAATAGAACGGGAGGAGGTTCTATATAAAATATTATTAACACAGCGTATTATGTGTTTAACATTTTATTTAGTTAACTATTAATTAAGGATGATGGTGTTTGTATCTGCGGAACAAAAAGGTAGATCTCTATGTTGATTGAAGATAATAGTTGGATATGATACCTAATTGTATATTGAAATGCTTAAAGATTCTATATAACTGCATAATGTTTTTGTTATTGGTGTTATAAGAGATTTGTTCACACATGAATCTTTTTTAATACGCAAGTTAAAAAATAAATCGAATATATCTTATTTTTGAATGTATCATGTAAGTGTAAGATGCAACCAGATTTGCCACATCATCAGCAACTAACTTTATACGTCATTTCTATACTGTCACTATACAAGATGACCTGATGTAAGAAATTAATTTAACCCAGGATATCCTATTACACATTCCATCAACCTGTCAAACCATGGATAAGTTCACAAGAGATGGTTCATCATCACCTGTTTTATCACCTGGCTCGTTCCTAAAAGAATCAGCTGGGTTACATGTAAATAAAATCCAAAAAGTATTGTAGTGTTCCTGAATCCAGAGCTTTCTCTTGTTTGTTATAGTATCAACAATATGGATTGAAAACAATCAAATGTTTACTCTTAACCCTATTCAAACTCTGAAGAGGAAAGTAAAAGGGGGGGGCTTATAAGAAAAAAGGTATTGTACCTCGTTTTTTTATCCATTAACAGCTCCTTTATGATATAAAATGATAGGAACAAAGAAATTAAGTTGCTTTTTCGTCGTTGTTGAATTATAGTTATTATCATTATCTAATAACTAGTTATGAAAAAAAAAGTTTGAATTGTAATGATGGTTCATCATCAAAAAAAGAGATCTGTATAAAAAAGACAAAACACATGCTTATGAAATTCACGTTCTTATAAGAGTACCGATGAGTTTTGCCCCAAATTGCGGGTTAGAATCAACCAACCAAATCTTGGAAAATCGAACGCATTGATCAATTTTCATTATATTGATTACTTTTTGATACGAACAAGCGAACTTTTTTTTTTTGATCTTCTACTTTGTCTTTTTTCTTTCTGTTCTTTCCCCTTTCCCTTTCTTTCTTTCTTTCTTTTTCTCATTCTTTCGTTTATTTTTATTATTATTATCATTAACATATAACCTTTTATATCCATGCTTAAACCACATCAAAGATCATCGTCTTACGACCGTTTAAAAGCTAAATTAAAACGTAATCCTGCATCTTATAAAGAAGTCAATAAAAAAGACTGGCCACGACCAGAAACACCCAATGAAATCATTATCCATGCTGTAAAAGGCGGAGCAAGTATGTTAATAATAATGTGTAGAATTTGTCTTCTTATATATATTGATCATCACCATTGTCATTATCATCAAAACAGGAGCATTTCTCATGGCCTATGGTCTCCGAGCCGGTGTCAATATATGTTTTTACTTGTTACGAGTGATTCGAAAAAAGTATATATCACCACCATCACTACCACCATCACTGTTTTTTATCGTACAACAACACTTTCCCCTATTCGATACGAATCCACGTAAATTGATTTCTGTATATTTTATATGTTTTTTTAGAGCGGCATTATCGAATATTTTATCAGCAACACTTAAAAATGAAGTAGCTATACGATTTGGAAGCATGTTTGGTGTTTTTGCTTTTCTATGGAAATTAACGAATAATGGAATGCGAGTCTATCGTAATAAAGAAGATCGACTTAATGGATTGGTTGCTGGTGCTGTAGCAGGTTTAGCTATTTTATGTGAGAAACAAGAAAAACGTGTGGATATTGCTCAACAATTATTTGTTCGGTAAGTTTTTTTTTTATCCATATGTATAAACATTCTTCTATGATTCTTCTTTCAACAAAGTACATTCTTGTTTTGCCCTGAGAAGAGCACAAGGGAAAAATTAATAGAAACAAGCTGACAAATAAATAATTCATTCTGTCTATTCCTTTCTTTAGAGCCCTTCAAGGAACTTATAATGCAGGAAAAGCACGCGATATTATATACTTTAAAAATGGTGATGCATTACTATTTGGATTGGCTTGTATGGAGATCTTATATGCTTATACTGTAAGTTTCCCTTCGTTGATGATCCAGTGAAAATAGGATAGTGGAAAAGAAAAAGAGAAGAAATGAAAAATAGAAAAAAGAAAATCAAGCAAGCGGAGAAGAGGAAAAAAAGCGGCGGTGAATGTATATTGTTCTAAAATGTGGGGGGGGGAAGATGAAAACGAATAATTTGGCATTGAACGATGACAATCAAAATTTTCATATAGATGCAACCATCAACACTTGCTTCAGGTTATTATGATTTCATGATCAAAACAGCTCGAGTACCTGCCGAACTGCTACAAGTCAATGAAAAAAATGTTAGAGGCAATGCCATGTCTGCTCACGAAACATTACACGCTATTCAAAAGTTCCGACCTACTGAGCATGCTATCAAAACCGTTCAAAACTTACCAACTCATCCCACTGTAGTTCCTTGCGAAGTCATTCATCCATGGAAAGATGGTTGTAATGCCACAGCTATTGAACGTTTTAGCAAAGTCGTTCAAGCCATGTTTCCCATTTATGGTACCCTCCATTTGGTACCTATGCTCATTTTCCGTTTCAAACAATTCAGCAAAACACCTGGATCCATGTTATCCAAAACCGCACTTGGTACAGCCAAAAGTTGTGCTTTTATGGGATTGTTTGTCACTTTATACCAATATCAAATCTGTATGCATCGTAAATTGGTTTCCAATGGTGTTACTACATTTAATAGCAAATATTTGTACGGCTTGTTTGGTTTCGTTTGTTCCTTCTCTTCCATCTTTTTAGAAGAAAAGAAACGTCGTGGTGAATTGGCCATGTATTGTTTACCTATTGCTCTTAAGAGTTATTATCAAATCCTTTATCAACGTAAATGGATCATTCACATTAAACATTTCGAGGTCATGATGACTAGTTTTGCTATGGCCATTATTATGGTAAGTATTAAAAATAGGGTTGCATCAATTTTTTTTTTTTTGCATATATGAAAAAAAAATGTATTTATTGATGCATGTTCTAATTTCTATTTTTTTATTTTTATTTTTTTGTACAGTCATTTTATCAAGAAGAACCGGATGTTTTATCATCGTTCGTCCGTAAAATTATGCTTAATATCTTTGGTAGAAATTAGACTATGTAATATGTATAAATCAAAAACTATATATGCAAATAACAATTCAAATCATTGTGAACAAAGAAGAAAATAATTGAGGAGAAAGAGGTGATAATATACAAGATGAGAGGAAGGAGAGATAATGCTGTGGTAGGTAAACCAGCCCAAACCACGCATAAAAATATTTTTTTTATGAAGAAAAAAGAGTTGTTGTTGGGGGTATATATATTCTAATCAACAGAAAAAAATTTGACTGGGTTTTGCAGTTTTTTTTTTTCTTTACTGAGCAGCGATAGTTGATAATGGTATTTGAAGTTGTGTTAATTGTAAAGAGTAAAGGTGAGGTGATGGTGGAACGAACTTTTTGTTGTTATTATTGATTAATTTTTCATGCCGGGTCACTGCAGCATTTATTTCGCAAAGAGCTGCACCTTCAGCTGAAATATCAACGGTAGAGCCTTCAATGATGCCTTTTTCGACAGTGAATACAAAGTCTTCACAATATTGATTTCGTCGTAATAAGGAACATTGAACTTGTCGTCGGTGATCAAACATGGTTTTAATTTGAACAGGTCGTGGCATAGAGATAGTAAAGGTGACTTTTTTAGTGCGAGTATCGAAATGAGTTGCTGTAGCAGTTGCTTGATCAAGGTGTACCTGTTGAATTGTAATATGTATATTAGTAAACAAATCAAATATAAAGTAAGCAGTTGAACGAGAATAATAGTTATAGTAGAAACTTACCAAGACGCCCCAGTCGTCTTTAAGTGGTCCTGAAATAATGCGTCGATTGATTTCACTATGACAAAATGCTTGAATCATTCGACAAGTACGTTCTGCTCGAACAAGGTCTGCAAGTGGTAAATGTTCAAGAACACAGACAATGATTTCGGGAGGTAATATTGAGATATCCATGTTGTAGTATTTAAATGTTTTGTGATCGATTGTTACTGTTGAAGAATGAATAAAAGGTAATAATAATGGTAATAGTAAATGGTAGTGGTAATCTATAGAAATATATAAACGCTTTATTTTTTTTTCATTGTTAACCTCCGTCTTTATATATGAAAGGGGTTCTATCATTTTCGGGGGGAGAAGGAGATTGGGAGAGTTACCCTCGAAAAGCGGGTTTCAGAATCATGGGTTGTTGCCGTCATAGCAATATGTTCTTGACCAAAAACGGTTGTTTATCGATGAATGTCGTCGCTGTCAAATTTTATAACTCTAATCAACCAATCAAAACTACATTTCTTTTCCGATCTTGGATAATATGATTTTTTTTCCCGTAAACTCAATAACAAATGCTTTTTTTTCATCGATGTGTGGCCTGTTTTAACATATTATGTGCTACTAATTGCTAAGAAACCATCCACTAGTTACTGAAAACAGTAACTAATTCAATAGGTTCCCATCCATTCAGTACTTAAGAAAAAATTAAATTATTTCCATGGTTTCAATAAATCAATAAGTTTAATTTTATACGTACGTTTACCATAATTCTATAGAAAAAAAAACCTACATCATTCAGCATCAAAAAATAGGCGTCGGACCACCAATCCTATTCCTTCTCCCCTTCTTCTTCTTTTCCTCTATATACACTCTCTTATCATTTGCGCGATCCTAATTGTATCATTAGCGGATCTGGAACAAAGCTAAATAGTGCAAGTTAGCGCTCAGCGGCGATGGGTACTTGATAAGCGAAAATGCAGAAAATGTGTGTGTATTTGGGTATTAGCGTAAAGCAGAAATGAACTATCGCGTGCAAATGTTAATACGTAATTATATACTCTCTGTTTTTATAATTTTACTCTAATTTGATAAAATATAAACTTTCTTTTTTTTTATAATAAAAATCCACACTCTCTCTCTAATAAAAATATCCTCCATCATCAAAACCTTGTGGGTTACCCATATAATATTCATAATTGCCACTAAACTTTATGAAGAAAATTTTGCCTCTACTAAAGGAAAGCTGTCAAAACACTTTTTTTTTGTTCACATGGGTTCGTGGAAGTTTTTCACATTTTTTAATAACGACGACGACCATGATGATGAGCCACACATTAAAATAATAACTCCTTATATTATTAACGTAAAGCATATCTATACGAATCTATTTTATTATATTTATGATGGAAAAAAATAATTACACAACATATACACATACATAGCGCAGGCACTAAAACATGGAAATATACATATTTTTTTTTGTTTATTTGTATGGCAACACTTTGTGAAGCATCTTTCTTTGTGTTGGATTAACAATGACAGATCGACTTAAACGATTCACTCGTTCAGGAGATAAAGAAGAGTTCAAATGGCGAAGTCCAACTTTCCATCGCTTAAAATTACCATTGCTTGTTGGGAAAAATCTATAATTTCAAATAGAGTTTAGGAAAAAATTACATATGTTATATAAGTAGTTGTCATTGTATTACGGACCTTTTCTTTGCACCTGAATGAGACTTGAGTTTGGTGGCCATACCACGCACTTGCATTTGTTGAGCATTCATGGAGAATGCATTTCGGGTAACTGTGGCTAATTACGTGAGTTTCATTGTAAATATCAAGGAATAGTGGAATTTTTCAACCTTACAAGGTTGTTGTTATTATTTTTTGCATTTAAAAAAAATGACTTACACAGAATGCCAAACATATTTTTTATATGGTCAAACTACTATAAAAACACATCAAACTTGCAGGACATAACACTGCCTCCCCCCGCCTTCCAGAAAGGAAATCGAGTCACGAATGGACTTTGTGCTGTGATGAGGATCCCAATTCAGAGGGGAATTAAACCAAACTTCACGCCATTGGAAATAACTCTTTTTCCCTTTTCTTATTATGTACGAATGCGCTAATACACGTTTAAAACAAATATAGACAGATTAATATGTTCATCACGCGTAACTACATAGTCATTTTTGTTAGAGAATAATGCCGCTTTAACATTTTTGTTTCCTCTTCTTGTACGTCCTCGAATAGAATTATTTCCAATATAGATAATAATACAGTTAGAATCAACGTTTAATTATATAAAAAGAAACAAGGAAACAAAACATACATTCAATGCATTTTTATAATCTCCAACGGATATTGGTTGCAAGTTTTCGGTACGTTTTCTTCTCTCGAACTTTTTCTTGATCTTTTATCTTTTGCAAACCGTTTTGCAGAGGTTTCCTTCCCCAGCCCCTTGTTCCTCTCCCATTTTTTTTCTATGTTTCGTGGATAATGTGGAGAAGTTGATATGTTTTCCCTTGTGCTTCATTGGCTGCTGCAATTCTTTTATAGATTGCTGCTGATGCTGATGTTGGTGATCGTTGAGGTGGATGCGAGATGATGATGATACTGTGTCTTCTTCTTCAGAAGTATCTATTGATTTATTATCATTATGTTCTATCAAACCGTACACAAAGCATATACATATCGATTTATGCCTTGCAACAAATCAAGTGTTGATGTTTCCATCATTGTTGTTGAAGTGTCGATACCAGTATCATGTCTAGTTTCAAAGACTCTTTCATCAATCAAGTCAGATTTACCAATGGAAGCCTATAGTATTACTCAGTACTATATATACAGCAATGTTATGAATATTCCAATATATATATATATATATATATTCAGATATATAGAAAAAAATAAGTTATAAAATTTTGGTAGTGGTTGACTTTTGTCAACCTTATTCAAAATATAATATCGCATGTTGTAAACGAAGTTCTGCTTCAGGTAGTTGCGCATCGCTGGGTATGTTGGCAGATCCATGATTGTCTCCTGACTTCAACTTCCTCGTTGAGTTGAAAGCCGTAGATGCTTCTGTGCGCTTATCCATAGAAGAAAATAAATTCTTTTCGCGACTGTCACTTCGAGGCAAAGCTATTTACTTCTGTTGTAATATTTCGAATTTCCTCTTTGACCACTATGCGATCGATATCGGACAGTGGTTCAGCTTACGTATCTTGTTTTCTTTTCAAATCACGGCTGCTGATCTTGACCCAAACCATCGAACTTGCCATCTATCCACGCGTATCATGCTGTCTTCAGATCTGAGGTTTTGCTTGTGGAGTAGCTGAGTTGCTTAAAAAAACTTGATAAGATAGCCTTCTTTTCATCAGAAGCTTGTTATAAGACAATTCGTTTTTCCAAAAAGCTACCTATATGCTATTTATTATTATAGAACTCTCGCTTGCTGGCACCTTTTTTTACGGAATTTGGTTATATATATATATATATAGTATGTAATAACCACATATATTACATTGCGCATATGATATGTGACTTGTTTCTACGTCTAAAAAAATAATCGCCTCATGACAATAGGGAATAAATATTAAATTTTATTGAATGTAGCATAGCAATATTCTTTCACAATATGTAATAAATAGTAAGAATAGTACAGAACTTTTTTGTTTAAGATCAAAATGATCAATGATAGCTGTGTGTATGTACCTATAACGATAATAAAAACGATTTTCTGTCATCTGATGAAAGCTACTAGGAATGGACTATTTGTTATTGCGCCCTCAAATTCTTTCACGTGACAATGTATACTGTATGTAAAATACCTTGTTTATGCAGAGCGATATTTTTAATTGAAATATGGTAAGAAATCATCAAAAACAAAGAGTGGGACACTTTGTCACTTTAAAACTTGGTTTGTATCTTCAGAAACAATGCTGACTAAAAAAGTTATAATTTTTTTAAAAAAAGACGACCAGATATTATTCTTACCTTGTAACCTGAAAATATAAATGTCTTATATGCCTCGAAAAGATATAATAGGGCAGATCCGACTTGTGTCTGTTCCGAAAAATTGTAGACTAAAAAATACTGCAAAAAAACGTGAGAGAGAAAGAAGGACGAACACTTTTTGGATTAAAACATTACAAAAAAGATTACAGCCTCACATCAATCCATATTAATTTCATCTTTGGATGAGGAAACATAAGTTTACAAGGTTCCTATCTTTTTATAAAAATACGTTAAATAAGGATCAATGACGAAACATCTACACTGACTAATACCAACTATACACTTCTATCTTTAAGTACATATAAAATGTATATCATTCTTATCATCCTGTTTATCTACTACAGTCATACATGTACTCATCCATGCCAACGTGTATCTCTTATATCTACAAATTTTGCACTATGCTGATCAGCAATCTTATTGATAGTAATTTATTGTAGTACTAGTACTGTGCATCATTTCATTACCACTTAACAATAAAAATGTATTATTGTAATATGTATATATTTGGATCAATATTATTTAGTCTTGCCATTGCCACAGGACCATTCCTGTATATTCATAATTTAGTTTCTAACAACTAATTTTGCTATACTTGTTAATGCACTCTATTCTTGAAACAACAGATTAAAGAGAGGATAAAATTTGTACATAAAACCTTATTAACAACATTGATGGCACATAATTGTATATACTTTATAAAATAGGCAGCATGAAGAAATGGGGATTAATTTGCATAATAATTTTTATTCCTTCTTCTAAGCTCAAAACATGATGACCCTCAAACGCTTATATATTTTCTGCTTTAAAAGTGACACCACTTTCATTTCTATAATATTGTACTATATTTCGTCAAGCAGGAAATCTTTTACAGTTTCTGGTGCAACAACCTAAAAGAAAAGAACAGATTTTTTTTTTTAATTTCCAAATATAAAAACTATTTAGCGTCTTTTCTTACTGTAGCAACTTCTAGTACCTAACCTGCTGAAAACTAATTTCCTCAGTAAGATTGCAGAAATCTTTTTTCTTAAAAAAATATGCAGTACATTCCATCCTTGCATCTCCATTCCACCGTTACAATCAACACCATTTTTTATGCAAGATGGTCTTCTTTCGATATACACTTCTATATATGTATATATGTGCATCTCTCATATACACCTTTGACCTTGAGGAGAATATTACCCTTGTCTCTTTAGTTTCTAAAAGGAAAAAGTATATAAAAAGGTAAAAAAAAAAAAAAAAAAAATCAAATTACCACAGGTACATCATTCTCATCTTCTTTTCCCAATAAATTCATACAATATTAAATACATCATCATGCAATTTAACTATATGGCTACGATTCTTTTGGTCCTTAGTACATTGACATTGGTCCGTGGCTCTCCCATAAGCAAACAACAAGATACCATTTCTCAGAAAGAAAATTCGGGCAAGGGAACCGACGGTACAGCTAGAACAGCTCGAAACACTGAAGGAGGAGGACTCATAATAATAGAGGATTATCTTAATAAGCCGCTTTAATGCAATATTATTTTATTTTTGTGATGGATGGTTCATCTTGATTGCTTAGCACGTCTATGGTGAAAAAATGTTAAGTAACAGAAACACATTTTGTTTAAAATTATCTCTAAATTGATTATATATGTAAATTGTTAGCTATATATTTACATCGATTCAAATAAACGCATTTAACTTATCCTATTTCTTTGTCCAATAAACACCCATCAGGATAGCATGTGTTAATATTTTTTTTTAAATAATAACGTATTTGTTAAATCCCTATTGATTGAGTGAAAAAAGGTTCGCTGCGTCCTTAATTATAATCAGAGAGATTTACGAATATACATTTCCCTGAATACCCTTACATTACTTTTATTAAATAAATAAAAAATAATAATACACCATTAGATTCCTTTTGCATACGTACAACATATAGTCTTTCTTTATAAATCAACGGCAATATTTATACTAATCTGAAGTATATAAAATCTTCATCAATAAAAAAACTAGGATAGCTGGCAACTCGAGCAAACACACATAAATTTATAAACCCTTATAAATTTATAGCACTTCTACGTGATATTTTACCTTTTATGTAAACGGAAGTCAACGTAACATATCTAGGGTGAGTAAAATTTTATTACATTTGTCATATGTACATTTGACAACATTCTAAATATGGTTTGTTTACGTGTCGTCCTTATGCGCTCGCCCACCTACCGCCCACCTAAAAAAATTAAGAAATACTTCAAAACATAATATATAATGGATATAGTTTCCAAGTATTTAGAATACAAAAGTATCTAATAATTTACCTGCTATACAAAAGAAAAGAGAAGCTATTTTATCATAACGTAAAAGCAATACTTCATAAAATGATAAACCACTTTTTTTTTTGGTATTTAAGGTAACCCCATACCTTACGTACTTGTGCAAAAAAAAGAGAGAGGAAACCTGACATGGTTAGACAGTATCCATTTTTATTTTTCCTCTTTTTGATAACCCAAAAATAATAATAATAATTACTAAACGTGCAAAAAGCAACGAGGATAGTCAAAGAAGAAGAAAGTTATGTTTGTGATATTTTAAAATATAGATTTTGATTAATTCGCATTGACAACTTTGATTGGATTTGACCGTTCTCAGCAAGAAAATGTTATTCGTACCTTTCATTGCTTCCGCTATATCAAAGTATCATTGGACGAGAAAACCTTGGTATAATTACTATATGCCCAACCAACGGGAGCCGAGGATTTTTTCTTCCGGAAAAAATCAATAGCTTTAAAGCAAGAACACCTATCCGAAATATCTTTGTTTGTTGTTATTTCATTTATTATTATAACAATAAACATATCAATATATATAAACGTTACCATGAGTACATCCAGACTCTTTGAGCCCATTAAACTAGGTGGTAAGCAATTGATACCTAGGGTTGTTATGGTAACCATGACATGACTTCGCGCTGACGACAACACGTTCCTATGGATCTGATCTGTGAACATTACGAGAAACGTGCTACAGAGAGTGGGCTATTGGTTAGTGATGCAACTTTGATTTCACCTTATGCTGGAGGCATACCAAACACCCCTGGTCTTTGGACAGAAGAACAAGTCAACGGCTGGAAATCTGTAGTGGATGCTGTTCATAAAAAGAAGGGTATCATCTATAATCAACTTTGGCACATTGGTCACACTACGTCTTCTTCTTTGATGCCAAATAATGTAAAGCCTGTGCCTTTATCAGTTATTTCCATTCAAGGTAAAAGTATATTGACAGGTCATTATTACGAAATCCCTCAGTTGATCCAAGATTTTGTAATTGGTGCTAAGAATGCAATTAAGGCCGGATTTGATGATGTTGAACCCCGTGGTGCTACTGGTAAATAAAAAAAAAGTAACAATAAATACTACTTTTGTAAATTATATTGAGATTGATCCTTACCTATTATAAATTATTACAGGATACATTACTGATCAATTCACAGTCTATTTTATCTCGTACAATATCATGTTTAAAATGTTCCTCCTTACAACCATTGGAAATAACTATTAACAAATTATATGATTATATAGACGTGGTAAATGGTGTTTTTATTATTGAATGGTGATTTTAATTATGTTATAAATATGATAAACAGATAATAGGTGTACATGTCGAAATAAAGATACTCGTCTTTAATATTACACAGTGTAGCTTGGTACCAGTAGTAGTGGAAAGATATCAATAAAGCAAGCATTTATCCGCGCAGGGAAATGGCGAGAGTTGCTCGATGAATGAAATCATATTACGGCAGTGGAAAAACCTGTTGAATAAGATACTACATAAGAAGATAATAGTGGAAAGGTGTTAAAGGAGACAGGTATAAGAAGGGAATAGTATAACACTGAGGCATGATAGAGAAGGAATATATTAAACGTAACCAAGACATAAATATCCTTCAACGCTTTCATTCACACCATCATAATATGCCGCTAATAAAACATACTGTACCATGAAATCGCAGAAGTGTTGTTGTTTTTTCGTATTGATAAAAATGACCATCATCGTGGCTTTGTTATTTTTTCTTTGGTGCTAAAAATGACAGTTGTTGTTGATGCTGCCTTTAGTGAAAGAAAATGAGTGGCTATCATCGTGGTGTTATTGTAGGTGATAAAAATGTCATGTATAGATCTAAATCTATAGAATAAAGAGAAACAAAAAAAAAGAATGATAGTTAACGAATCGTATCATCAATCCTACTAAGCAGCTCCTGGAAGTAGCAGTTGATTGACTACACATACAATAATAATAATAATAATAATAGTAAACAAATAGCTTAAATATATAAAATAAACGGGAAATAGGAAATACTATTTTTGTAATGAATGTGTCTTGTGCTTGAATGGCCAGATAAAAACGTATATGCAATTTGGATATCAGTTTATTTTTTTTATGATATTTTATATTGTTTAAGCATTTTATGTTTGAATATTTAAAATTAGATATGTTATGCCGTTGAATACCATCATTGTAAAGAAGCATATAGAAAAATGCACACATTAGAATAATATCAAGGTTATCATTATATATATTATTTGTTATTGACCAAAACGTTAGTCAAAGGAGTCGCACTTAAAAAAAAAAGATCACATTCAAGGAAAATTTTCCAAAATAAGGAAATTTATATAAACGTGTTACAAAAAATAGTGGCCTAAATTTTGTGGTTGGTGTACTATTCCTTGGTATTATTATTTTGTAGTACCTGTCAAGATCTTTTTAGTAACCATTGGTTATAAACAAAGTAGAAAAGAATAACATGTAGTTTAATAACATGATGAATAATACATGTAGTATTAAAGCTGCTTGTATTTAAAGCGTGATAAAAAAAAATGAAGGATCCATACTATTGGTGATGACGACATTTTATTAAATATATATTATGTTGACACTAGCAGTTCGCAGTGATGGTAATTAACAAGAAGGGGTTTCTTTCCTTTTTTCCTCTCCCCCAACAAAGAGCGTGAAAATAAAGCACGTATACACACAGATATAATATAGATATTGTTATTATTATTATTACTATATGGTTATGTACCGCTCACTTCTATATAAGTACTAGTGGACCTTACTGGATAATGATATATAACTCATAGTAGTAGTTATTATTATTTATATATTTACAGCAACCAGTATGACTTTGTAATTTTTATTACAGTTTTAGTGGGCTTGGGATATTTATAGAAGAGTCAAATACCAAGCCTCTTAGACTTTTAGATTTGATCGGTGTCGTCCCTAACTTACTGATTAAATTTGTGTTTTCACATCTTCCATCCATTCATATCTGACCTATTATTATAAATAGATCAACAAGGGGATTAATCTGTAAACATATATATAAAAAGAACAGGATCAAACATTAGCCTGTGAACTATCTACAATTCTAAAATAGCATGTGTATAATAATAATCTTCCTTGCTTACGGCAATCTAGAAAGCAGTATTTAACATTGAAGTAAATAACAAGAAGTCCTGTTCCTTTTCCTTCACTACTACCTATGTACATGTCCACTGATAATTGTAATGTATCATTTTTTTTTTGTGTTAAATAAAAAAATAAATAACAATGCCGTGTTTTTGTTGCATTTTCTTATTTATACATAAACATGAAAACAGTTATATTTTTAGAAAACAATGTTACTTTAGATTGCGTAAGATGATGATATTAAATACTTTGTATTATATATTAGATCAATTAATAAAAATCATTTGTCGACGAGTATTTAAATGATCCCAACTAAAATATAATACAACCTCATCTCCATTTCTATGACTCGTTTTTATGAATTCTGGGTACTGTGTGATTCAAGAGAGAAAAAAAAATTTACACATGTAAGAAGAACAGATTCAAAGTTCTCAATTCAATTCTTAGATTATCGACAAGAATATAAAATAGAATATAAATATATAATATAATATATAAAAGAAATCAATTCATACAGATACAATAAAACATGAAGAAATTAGGTTTTTTTTTTGTTAAAAAAAGAAATATAAATTATTGGTTGGTAAAGTTAAGCGGGAGATAGAGGAGAAAATAAAGGAGGAGGACGTCTTTTTTATAGTAGTAGTTTACAACAACAAAAAAAAAATAGAATAGATGATAAGGGGATTGAAAAATACATATTATTTATCTAAGCGAAAAGGGCAATGATCAAAGCCAATGCAAGTGCACCGGTAGCAGAGACCTTGGAAGCAGAAGATTCCTTATCAGCAGCAGTTTGAGCGGAATCTGAGCTAGAAGCACTACTGGAAGAAGTAGCAGAACCAGCAGCGGTAGCCACAGCGGAAGTTACAGTCGAAGTATTACCAACACCAGCAAAAGAAACAGTCTTTTCCATGTAAGGATAAGTAATGTTCATACAAGTGGCGACATCTAAGATGTGCTTGTAGTTCTTTTTGATTTGAGGAAGATAGTCAAGAGCCAATTGCATGGTAGTGTTATCGATTTCGTGAGTAAGGACAATGTTACCGCTGGTAGCAAAAGTACCGTTGCTACCCATCTTGATAAAGTCTTCATAGTTGCCTTGGACTTGAGAAAGAGGTTCAGTGTTACCAGCAGCCCAATCATCGGTATCAAGATTCCAGAGAACAGTGGTCAAGTTGAGTTGAGTGGCGATCCAACGGACACGATCATCAACATCACCAAATGCCTATTATATATATTTAATTAGTTATTTTTTGTCATTCAATATTTTTAGAAAAAAAAATTTGCTTTTTTTTTTTAAAATAAAAGTAAAAATAATACTTACAGGACGCCAATGGCGAGGAGTGACACCAGTAACCATCTTGATAGCCTTTTGAGTATAATACAATTCAGCCAACACTTCTTCATTCGACAAACTAGTCATCATTTGATGAGACCAAGTGTGATCAGCAATTTGATGGCCATCCTTGACACCACGTTGAGCACCATAAGGCCAGTCCACGACATTGGAACCAATATAAAACATGGTAGCCTTTAACTTCTCAGCTTCCAAATAGTCATAAAAGGCATTGTGAGAACAATTGGGACCATCATCGTAGGTAAGACCCCAAGTTTCTGGTTCAGGACAAGCATAAATATCAGGATTGACACCTTCATGCTTGGGTTCAGTACATGTGGTAGCTGACCACCAACAATCGGGATCCTTGGCTTCATCATAGTTAGACATATCAATGGCACCATCAGCGCCCATGGTACGAGCAGTAATGTTGGGCATGGCTTTCCAGTTGATAGAATTGACCAAGTTTCTGAATTCTTGCGAGCTATTCATACCATTGGAAGTGGCAATTTCCCAAGGTGTGGGCCATTCGGATTCAACAAATTGAAAGTTGGTAGGTTCATAATAAGTACATTGTGTTACTTCATCGTAAGAGGTGGTTTGAGCAATTTTAGGTAAAGTAATGTTCTTTGGATCGACTTGAGATTTGAATGATTCCCAATATTCAGCAGCAGAAGCAAATTGGGCAAGAGCAAGGGAAATGGCGATAGATTTAACCAACATTGTTGTTAATTTTTTTTGGCTGTTGCAGTTATTTGTTGTTGTAGGAATGAATCGGTGATGATGAAATGAAGGAAAGGATAGGTAAGAGGATAAATATCTGTTTTTTTTTTTTAAAACCTCTTTGTTAAACTTATCTAAAATAGATGTTGTTTTGTTTTAAAGAAAGTAAAATGGGGAAAAAAGAATAGCTTAATGAAGAGAAAAAAGAAAGGAAAAAAAAAAGATATTTTTCGAGTCAAAGGAGTTCTTATATAGAAAAAATTACAAGGTTTGGTATCATAAAACGGGATTAGGTTTTCACGTCTGACTTGTATTTGTTACTTTGACCCTCCCCCCCAAATGAAGTTTGTGTGACCCTTGGCAGCTTTCTTTTTTACCTGTTTTTGATAATATCACTAAACAAGGTTTGGCTCTGTTTTTTTTCTCTCGCACAGGCATTTTATTTGTTATATTAGACGATGAAAAAGTTTAGGCAAAGCAATCATTCACTCATTATAAGACGCGTTTCCTATGTATGGATAGATAATAATCCGGCGCTTTTCTCCTTTCTTTTTCAACGAGATCTTTATTATTAGCATCATCAGTCTATTAGAAAGAAGGATATATATACCCAGCAATGATGACGATGAATTAAAGAGAGAAAAAAAGCCAAAAATATGTTAAATGTATAAATATGGTCAATTCTATGACCGCGCCTTTTTTGTTTTTTTTTGATAATGATTATATTTAGTACTTGAAAACGTGAAAGGATCTTGATTTGGAAAATTTACCCTATTGAGCATGTTTCTTTTGCAATAGTTACAGCAAAAGCACAGGCTTTTATTATTTATTATTATATTTCATATACTACATCACATACACGCATAGTAAAACATGAATGAATTCCACGTGTTCCTATTTTATTATAATTTAATCCTTTTTTTTATTATTTTTACTATTATTGTATCTTTATTTTATACATTTTTTATTATTATTATTATTTCCGATCAATCAACAACATTGACATGGTGTCCTTTGAATCGAATAAGTATAATTGACCCACTCTCTTTCTACTATCTATACAATAAGTAGAAAGTATCGATTGAATAACAAACATTTCCCCCCTTTCTTTTGTTCCTTGTTTTATTTGATTTTTTTTTTCTTTTGTTCCTTAAAAACAAAAAGTTTATATACTTCAATGCTCTCTCCGCCACAAATTCTTCTGTTTTGAACCGGAATTACCGCGTTAAGGTCCGATTTTGAAGTGGAGAAAAAACTTGCTTTTGGGGGAGTTATTATTACGCTTTTCACTCTATTGACCGAAGTTAAAAAAAAAAAAGAGGCCCTGAAAATAGATTTTGTAGTACATACAGTATAATATAATATATATAAGAATAGTAGTAATAAGATTTGTATTACCAACTTGGATAATAATGCATAATAAAAAGTTCTACTCAAATCAAATCAATTGAAGAATATTATGATGATCGTGTTACTAGACCACAAAATGGGAGTGTCTCATAAACCCTATAAAAGTCAATTGGGTTGGTTGTTTTTTTTTGCGGTGTTTTTTTTTATATCTTGTTATCCTCACGTTGTTCTTTTTGGTCAGCTCACTTTTTTGTTCCCGCTGTTGTTGTGTGTTTCATTTGCTTTACCTTTCATGGGAATGCGTGTACAAAAAAGATGAAAAAGAGAAAGAGACATGAATTACCCGGAATACCTCTCTTTTCTTTTATTTTATTGTTCATTGGATAAAAAGACACACACAAATACTATGTATTGACTGCGCATTTGAGAGTATTGTAGTATCGGGTGTGAGAAAGGATAAATAGATAAGCGGAAAATAAGGAGTGAAAGAAAGGATAATTTTTCTATATATAAAATATAGGGGAAACAGCCTCCTGTTATGCAATTACGTAAACGCTTTGCTGTCAGTAAAACTGACTCACATTTGAAAAAAAAAAAAAAATATGCAGGTTCAATTCAAAAACCACAAGTACTAGGATATTCAAATTCACATGATGAGAAGTTTGTTTTTTTCTACCTTCGATAGATCATAATATAACAAACAAAATAAAAAGTTAATAAATGATGTACATAAAATGGACGAACACTTTTACGTTTTCAATTGTTATATCTTTATATCTAGTCCAAAATCAAGTGCAATTTACAAATCAGTATCCATTTTATGATAACTATCCTATGGCCTAAACGATTACCATTTTGCTATGGAAAGAAGTGGTTCGAGTTTTGAAACATTTTTGTCTGAGCAGAAAGATAATGGCTTGGTTACTTGATGATTGTTTCTCAATAGTACGTTTTTAGTTAACACTTAAACCGTTTCTCTAGTAGACCATCTTAATTCTTCTATTGATTAGATAACTATTGTTTTCTTTTAGGAAAAAAAAAGGCACGATTCTTGCATCAAAATAATGGGCGCACTGGCCAGATAGAAAAAACAAACAAACAAACAAACAAACAATAAAGTTTGGGACAAGCCTTCCCAAAAGTAGTTATTTTAGAAAACATTCAGATTTGAAACATTCACACATATTTTGAAGGTACCCGAATGAATAGTTCCAAAGTGAATACCCAGGTTTTTTTTTTGCAACCTTGACTGAACATTTCTTTTTTTTTTATGATAAAAAAAAATACCAGATAAAACACTAACTTGAACTATCATTTCTTTTCAAAAAAAAAAAAAAAAAAAAAGCGATGTAAAAAACGTACATTTGATTTAGAAAGAAATTCCTTCTTCTCACGCACCAAAACAAGCTGTTTTCTCGTGAATGTAGTACTCACTTATTTCAGGGATATTGCTACTCCCCTTCACTTTCCCGGTTTAAAGAAAAAGGCTGGAAATTGCTGTAAAATAATAATGACAATAATCCTTTATCAGCACTACTCTATTTTTCATATAGAAAAATAAAAATGTCTTCTATTGTCCTAACTTATAACATAATAAAAAAAATACATAATTGGGGAACTTTGGATATATTGACTTTGAAAATATAAAAATTCCCTGGATAGAGAATAAATAGGGTTAGACATAATAAAAGAGTATCCCTATTAGAGTACAATTACAGCGTTGGAAGTTAAATTTGGCCACCCAAAATGTAAATGAGCCAGTATTTCTCTCTATGGTTTTTACTGTTGCAATCTGTACTAAGCGTCATTCGTAATCCTTGTTGCTGTAGTTTTTCGCGACTATTGTTTCACTTGGGATGTTTTGAACCATCTGCTACAACATCATATTCTTCGTCATCGCTTTTAACACTCTTTGGGTCAGCGTATAGAGCATTCTTTTGTGGGTGACTCAGGATATTAACGATAAAATACGCATAATAAAAAAAAAGAGATAGCGAAAGAGAGAAAGAGAGGAAAATAGAAAGTTTATTAAGGAACGTTGGAAGATAATCTACGAAGTAGTATTTCTATTATAGGTCAAATATAGCTTTTGCAGCTTTAAAATAAGTTTATTGTTTCTTTGATAAATATATAAAATAAAAATAATGACAACGTGCTTATTCTGCACTTTATGAGAAACAGAGACAAATAAAGAAAGAAAGTGATAAAAGTTATATATGATAATTTTCTTTATTCCTTTGGATAATTTGCTTTAGCTCCTATACAATAATCTCAGTTGTAGGATTATATTTTTGTTCATGCAAATGCGCGTTATATCATTGCGCGTTTTAAACTCCCACACCTTGATACTCTCTTCTTTTTTTTATTAAGATCTTGCAAAATGTCAAACGAACCACTACGAAATGTATTATCAAATCTAGCAACTGAAAAGCAAATCTTTGAAGCTCGTGTTCAAGAACGAAATATTCGGAAACTCAATGAAGTAATATTATACAGAACATGAAAAAAAAAAAAAACGAATGATACTCCATGTGTAGTTTAAGACATATCCTAATTAATTACCATATTTCTTTCATCTCAATAAATTGTAGGATTCAAGTTCAACCCCAAATCCAGCTTCGGCTTCAAATGCCAAACGTTCAAATACAAGATCATATGACACAAGAAAGACAAAGAAACAAAAGGTACATTTGCACCCGATTAGTTGTTTATAATTTATCTATTGGGATTCGTTTCTTAATTTTTTTTTTTTGTTGCTTGTCGTTTCAAGTTGGCATGCGACAACATTATGGTAGTTGGTCTGACTGGCACACTTGGTCATAACTTGGAACAGTTATCTGAAAAAATCAACGTTGATAGTAAAAAATATAAATATTTCTTTTAGTAAGTGAATCAAACACGCTTTTCTTATGAAGATTCTTTTTGTTCGATTTCGTCTAACAAGGTTATTTTTTGGTATATTGTACTACTAGTTTGAGCAAAAATATGGTTTTAGACATGACTGACAAGTCCCAAGAATCACATATAACAAAATTACATATCACAATGGATAAACTCAAGAAATACAAATACGATAAAATGGTTGAAAAAGAACAGTGGCAGGAAGCGACCAAGAAATTGAACCATTTGGTCAAAAAGGTAATTTATATAGAGAAAAGTGGGTTGTGGATTTAGGATGTGGGAGTTTGTAGTGTGTCTACTGGAACAACAGCTGCTATTTTATGTTTCTGTGGTGTTGCTGTTGTCGCAACGGGCTGTACACACTGTGTTGGTGGTAGGATTACTAAGCAGCAGTATATTTTTTAACTAACTTATTTAATCTGCAGGTCAACTCTTCGTCTCGAGCTAAAAAGTGTTCTCAAGCCATTGACATTATTGACACTAGGAGTTTGGGTGCATCAGCAGAAGAAGCAAGCTCAGCAAAAAAAATATACACACATATGTAAGTTGAGAGGAAGGATGGGAATGAGATGAAGCTTATTATAAATTATATATAACCCTCACATTTTTTTCTTCTCTGTCAAAAGTATGGATTTCCATACGTACAAACAGCACCAGCTATCTGACGACTTCATTAGCAAATGCTCAGAAATGTCAATAGCCACGAAGTTCTGGTCCCCTATCTTTGAAACATTCTTTGGTTATGACAAAAATCTTTTTATCCAGTGGTATGTATCAATTTGGGTTTATTTTTGAATATGGATGACTTATATTTGTATTTAACATATATATATATATATATATATATATATATGAATAAAAGGGGAGACACGCTTTCATTTGATTGTATGGATGAAAGCCTACCATTTCGATTGGATATACGGATGATATTGGAAGCTGAAAAAAAAACAGTAGAGGCAGCAACGGCAGAAATAGCCAGTCATTCACGATCCATTTCATCAAAATTATATAACGATAAACTCAAATCGGTATTGGCTTCCAAATGCCACCTGAATGCATTATTGAAAAAGCTTGATCATTTGGATTCTACTACGTTACAGGATGTTCATATTCCTATTGTACAAGTGTTAGGATTATCTGTTACCATTCACACATTATCTATGATTGATAAAAAGCTATATTTGTTACAAAAAGTTACAAAGTTTGTGTTCCCTCGTACACTTAAAGATATTCGAAAGGGTGGTATTGACAAGGTGATTGCTGGATTATACCAATTGAAGGTAACTATCTATAAGATTGTATATATTTCATTTTTGAAAAAAAAGGCTTAGGGAGAAAATGTACTAAATTTTGATATGGTAAAAAAAATGCATAGAAAATGATAGAAGATCTTGGTGATGTTGTTAAAGAATGTTCGCGAGATACTTCTGATAAGGCTGAACGAATCACAAGTGGTAGAAAAAACAAGATCAAGAAATTCGATATTGACGAATGGATTTCAAAGGTGGATTGGGATAGTTCGTTTTCAGACCATGGTGAAGATGACGATAATGAATCTCGTGTTTCTATTAACGAAGTGTCTGATCATTAGGATGATACTTTCTGGTAAATATCGTGAATCCATGGAAGCAGTCAAATGTTATAATTATAATCTCCATATCACTACTCAATCATGTTACATTTTGTTATTTTCGGTTTAGATTTGTTCCATGAATACAATCAGCTACTTTATAATATTTGTCAGCTTCTATAGTCGTTGTTATCACTCTAAATCACATATTACACATTACACTGCACACACACACAACATTATCATACAACTCAAAAAAAAATGATGATCCTTCTTTATCTGTAACTTTTACCTTTGTAACTACTATCAAAAAGCAGCAATTCAAAAAACACTGCACAAACTAAAAAGAACGATAATTCTTCTTTTATCCATATCAAATCAATTCACTGTACATCAGTTACACAAGATAAACACTCACTTCACATACTCACATAATCTCAAACATTTTTTTACATAATAAAAAACATATTTCCTTTCTTTTTCAATTCGTTGGACATGCAAATTTATAACGAATTTCTTCATAATTAAACAACAGCTGCTGTCGTAAATCTGATCCATTATGATTGAAACGACGTATATGTCAATATGTATATTCATATGCCCTACATAAAAATATACATATACATATATATGCGGTAGTTACCCTTTGCCTTTTTGGATACTTTAATCTTTTATATTTCTCCCGAATACTTCTTGCTGGCCATTTTACTACATCATAGTTATTATTATCGTCATCACCAAGATGCGTAGCATCATTCTCTATTATTACATATTATATTATTATTAGTAGTATTATCATTGCCAAGACACGTAGCAACATCATTCTCATTATTATACTTCATTACATAATACATTTCTTAAAATATTTTCCACAAAGTATTATAAAACATATAAATATCTCTTCACCATCAATCAATAAAACATCATCTTTTACGTTACTCTTTAACTTTATTGTTACTCTTTTGTTATCTCTATTTCTATTGGCTTGGTATTGATCGGCCAAAAATATATTCGATGTGATGACCAATAAATAATTCATGATCTTTTATAGACCTAGAAACTTGTGGCATTCTTCATTAACAAAGTTAGTTGATCTTGAAAATGATCTGTCATATAGAAAAGTTTGCTTTTCTTTCAGATCATCTGTAGTAGCCATCATGATGTTACTATATAAGAGTCCATTTTACGTTATTTTCGATTACAATCATATATAAGCATGTTTTATATATAAGTTTCAAAAGTTATATTAAGTGAATGGCCAAATTGACCCGTATGTCTATGAGGGTATCTTTTTATAAAATGCGAACATAAAAAAAGAAATAGAGAATACAGATATAACCAACAACAACAAGCGGATAGCCCGAATATAAAAAAAAATGACGAATAATCATTTTTTGCTATCGCACATAAGTGGTGCAAACCCTTGACTCGTTTTTTATAATTAACAGTATGGGTAATGGAAGCATTGGTTATCTTGAGTTTTCCGGGAGGTTGAGTACTGTATTAGGGTGGTTTGCTCTGCAAAGTAATATGGTTCATCTTTAGTAAATATGATTAATATCAAAAACAACACTACGTCTCAATCTCTAGCAACCTCTCTGTTATTACCTTTTAAATCTAAATTCCATTTCAGTTACGCAGCCAAGAAAACCAGACCATCAACGACATGATAGTCACTAATCTAGCAGTGTTCACTCTTAAGGTCCATCAACCTCGAGTTACTGGCCTTCTGGCTCGTCTCAATTGCTTCTCACACGTTACAACGGTCTGAGTGGTCATTCAACAGAAACAGTATCACGTTAGGCTAGTCCAACGCCTAAACAAAAGTTGCACTGATGGTTGCAAACATTCATTTAGGTAACCACTCTCGTTGCAACTGTAGGCAATTGGGTCTTGTTATCATCAAAGCAGGCAATATATATATATATATGAAAAAAAATAATGATTAATATCAAAAACAACACTACGTCTCAATCTCTAGCAACCTCTCTGTTATTACCTTTTAAATCTAAATTCCATTTCAGTTACGCAGCCAAGAAAACCAGACCATCAACGACGCGATAGTCACTAATCTAGCAGTGTTCACTCTTAAGGTCCATCAACCTCGAGCTACTGGCCTTCTGGCTCGTCTCAATTGCTTCTCACACGTTACAACGGTCTGAGTGGTCATTCAACAGAAACAGTATCACGTTAGGCTAGTCCAACGCCTAAACAAAAGTTGCACTGATGGTTGCAAACATTCATTTAGGTAACCACTCTCGTTGCAACTGTAGGCAATTGGGTCTTGTTATCATCAAAGCAGGCAATATATATATATATATGAAAAAAAATAATGATTAATATCAAAAACAACACTACGTCTCAATCTCTAGCAACCTCTCTGTTATTACCTTTTAAATCTAAATTCCATTTCAGTTACGCAGCCAAAAAAACCAGACCATCAACGACATGATAGTCACTAATCTAGCAGTGTTCACTCTTAAGGTCCATCAACCTCGAGTTACTGGCCTTCTGGCTCGTCTCAATTGCTTCTCACACGTTACAACGGTCTGAGTGGTCATTCAACAGAAACAGTATCACGTTAGGCTAGTCCAACGCCTAAACAAAAGTTGCACTGATGGTTGCAAACATTCATTTAGGTAACCACTCTCGTTGCAACTGTAGGCAATTGGGTCTTGTTATCATCAAAGCAGGCAATATATATATATATATATGAAAAAAAAATAATGATTAATATCAAAAACAACACTACGTCTCAATCTCTAGCAACCTCTCTGTTATTACCTTTTAAATCTAAATTCCATTTCAGTTACGCAGCCAAGAAAACCAGACCATCAACGACATGATAGTCACTAATCTAGCAGTGTTCACTCTTAAGGTCCATCAACCTCGAGTTACTGGCCTTCTGGCTCGTCTCAATTGCTTCTCACACGTTACAACGGTCTGAGTGGTCATTCAACAGAAACAGTATCACGTTAGGCTAGTCCAACGCCTAAACAAAAGTTGCACTGATGGTTGCAAACATTCATTTAGGTGACCACTCTCGTTGCAACTGTAGGCAATTGGGTCTTGTTATCGTCAAAGCAGGCAATATATATATATATGAAAAAAAATAATGATTAATATCAAAAACAACACTACGTCTCAATCTCTAGCAACCTCTCTGTTATTACCTTTTAAATCTAAATTCCATTTCAGTTACGCAGCCAAGAAAACCAGACCATCAACGACATGATAGTCACTAATCTAGCAGTGTTCACTCTTAAGGTCCATCAACCTCGAGTTACTGGCCTTCTGGCTCGTCTCAATTGCTTCTCACACGTTACAACGGTCTGAGTGGTCATTCAACAGAAACAGTATCACGTTAGGCTAGTCCAACGCCTAAACAAAAGTTGCACTGATGGTTGCAAACATTCATTTAGGTAACCACCCTCGCTGCATGTGTAGGCCAAAAAATAAGTAAAAAAAGCTTATCAAAAGATACTAAATACAAAAATAAAGTAAAAAGTGATTAACAATGGGATAAAAAAACGAAGTCGGAGATTTCTCGCATGAGGATAAATGATTCTTTTTTTAAATATTATCAAAGTATGTTGGTCAAAACCTATAAGATGTCATCAACAAAGATACTGCCTCCGTGAGGCTCAATACCAAGTCAGACTATCGAATTAAAAGAGCATCAGTATACATTTCCGCGAAGATTTCCAAGCTAGATTCAAGCATTCGCTGACGCTTTGGGATCGTTATTTGGCAGGGGAAAAAAGGATTATGGAAATGGTCAATTTTCAGTGCACCTAGTAACTCCCTATAGAAATATATCAGTAGTGTTGGATTTTTTTTCATCAAAGTAAAAAAATAAATAAATAACATGTAGCATGTTCCATTTGAATCCTATTCATTTTTATTAATTAGTAGCTGGAACTCTTTTGATATAGGCCAATATCAAACTGCATAGCTCATTTTTGCAGCGTGAACCCATTTTTGGCTGAATTCCATATGATGGCTCACATACAAAACAATGGCTCATATTCATTTTGGGTGACTTTATTACATATCATTTATTGATCTCATGACTGAAGAGTATTGGTACCACCTATGACAAGATCAAATAGAAGTAATAATTTATGCAAATATATAAGAAATGTCATCATTTGAACACTAAATATGTAAAATACTGGTCGTATTAAAGTGAGGTTAAGGCTTGTTTTTCAAATAAAGAAAGACCCTAGTTATCAATAAAAGGGTCTCGATATTATGGCCCACTCATTTAGCATGAAATATAAATAATAATTAAGTAATCCATTGAAAAACTACTACTGGTAGTAATAAAGAAATTTTCTTTTCTTATTCTCAGTTTCATCAAGTTCACTTGGCATACTCAATCGAAAAGTCTAATCCAAAAAAAAAATCCTTCTTTTTTTCTCTAGCACTTAATAGAAGAAATCTCTTTGACCAAGATTGGTGGAGTTCCATTATCGGAAAAGTAATGTACCGAATAAAGTTCAAGGTATATAACTTGTCTTTTTTTTTTGGGTGGCTTGATTTCCCCGCCTTTTTATTTTCACCTCCAACAAACAGGTAAAGCTGAAATAATAATAATAATAATAATAATATTACTTGTTTTCAGTCAAATTGTATTCAACAAGGATTTAACATTCTTCTAAAATTATAATAGCCATGACTACTTCTCTTACTTTGCCTTCTGCTTGCGATTTTCACCTTCACGTTCGTCAAGGTGAAATGATGCAAATGGTCACTCCCAAGATTGTTGAAGGCGGTGTTTCAGTTGCATATATCATGGTAAGCGAATATACACACTATATTCATTATATATATATATATACTTCTTTGAAGAAATAAGATATACTAACAAAATAAATATGGTTATTATTATATAGCCCAACACTGTTCCACCAATCAAGAACACTGAACAAGCTTTGGAATACAAGAGTCAACTTGAAGCCTTGGCTCCTCAAGTTACTTTTTACATGACCTTGTACCTTTCCCCTGAATTGACTGTTGAAGAAATCCGCAAGGCTGCCGCTGCTGGTGTTGCTGGTGTCAAGTCCTATCCTCGTGGTGTTACCACCAACAGTGATTCCGGTATTGAATCCTACGAAATCTACTATCCCATTTTCCAAGCCATGGAAGAAGTAGGCATGGTCTTGAACTTGCATGGTGAAATCCCTAGCGATCCTACCAATGACATTTGTGTCATGAATGCCGAAGAACGCTTCTTGCCTCAATTGGAAAAGATTCACAAGGCTTTCCCCAAGCTCAAGATTGTCTTGGAACACGCCACTACTAAGGCCGCTGTCGATACTGTCAAACGTTGTGGTGATACCGTCGGTTGCAGTATCACTGTTCATCACTTGCAATTGATTGTGGACGATTGGGCTGGTCAACCTCATCATTTCTGTAAACCTGTCGCCAAGTATCCTCATGATCGTGATGCTTTACGTGATGTGGTCTCTTCAGGCCATCCTCGTTTCTTCCTTGGTACGGATTCTGCTCCTCATCCATGTCATACCAAGGAAACTTCCAAGGCCAATGCGGGTGTCTTTACTACCCCCATGGTCTTGCCTTACCTTGCCAAGATCTTTGAAGAATTTGGTGCTCTTGATAAGCTTGAAAACTTTGCTTGTCATTTCGGTCGTCAATTTTATGGATTGGGTCCTCGTGAAGGATTTGTGGATCAAGGTGTTACTTTGGTCAAGGAAGACAATGTCATTGTCCCTGAAAAATACCCTGTGTCTGCTACCAATGAAAGTGCTGGTGTAGTTGTTCCCTTCTTGACTGGCAAGAACGTTGGTTGGAAGATTACTAAGAACTTCTTTTAATTCAAAAAAAAAAAATAACCCAAATACACACAAAATTATTTTAGCTCAATAGAAATCATTACCTATATTTGCAACATATATACACATACACAAAAAAGTTTATTATTTTTTATTCTGTACATAGTTTTTTAGTTTTCTTCCAGTTTTTTTTTTTTAATTAAAAAAAAAAAGAAAATTTATATCGTCTATAAGGTGTTCTTCTCAGTTGAACTATTGTAACCACTCAATTACACTTCGTGACCGAGGTGTACAGCCTTTTTTTTCCCATGATGATAAACTTCTTTTAGCTACTTTATAAAAAATGAATTTTTCTATTCCATCCTATTAGTAGCCTAAGAAGCCATCTAAATGCTAACCAATTTCCTTCTCATCAGTATGATTTATGATATGGCTCATTGCCCTAGAATGCAATCCATTTCACTTTTTTTTTATGAGACTAAAGAGTCTGTGAAAGTGAACAAATATGATGAAATCAACAGGAGACCACTGTAATAATTTTGTCAAAGATGAAAGATGATAACTAAGAAATGGTTAACTTATGTGAGTAGTATGTATTCAATTCAGAACTATATAATTTTGACTTGACAAGCCATGCACGATGGAAATATCCTCAAAAAGGCTGGTGCAACGCCAGGAATATTAGGATGCCAGAAGGGGAGAGTTTGATAAGAGATTATGGATTGCTATTATATATCCTACCCGTAAATGTCATGAAAAAATGAACTGAGTTAGCGAATGATCGACTTGGGAATTTAATGAGCGGCCACAGTAACAGTACAAGACGATACAGGTTCTATGATCCTGAAATGTCTCGATTGTCATTGTTGAAGGCAAGGTTTGCGATATATACTTAGAAGCTCAAGATTCTCTAAGTATCAAGGACTCGGATCCAATGGATGATACGTACCGAGTGAATAAATAATAACCTTTTCAAGGTGTCCGTATTATTTCATTAATATTTTTCAAGTATCTGAAAACCTATTTGTTTTTTTTTCCAAAATGCTTCTCAAGACCAACTCTACATAAAATTACACAATGAATAATACTACTGATGAAACTAAAAAAACCCATAAATATTATATTGATAGTTTTATTTATATTTGATCTTCTTCCAAATAACAAGCAGCATTCATAACAAAAACAATCTATTCTTCAAATTCTATTTTGTACATCATATATCTTCTTTGAATACAACGTATCACAAAATCTTCAATATAACTTAAGAAAAAATGCCCTCCTTTTCTTTCCTCATCACTCTATAAAAATAATTACACACAAAGAAATTTTACCGTTACACTTTTTATTATCAGAATCCCTTGATCAACCTTTTTGGTTTAAAGAATACGATTCTTTTTGATTGGACTTCCAAGGGATTCAAAATCAATTTCATCTTCGTGACCTTCCATCCCACTTCCTTCCTTATCATGATTATATTTTATCATGAATGCGTCTGTATCTGTAGCAAATGTCTTATTTTCCATACTTTTACGAATAGCACTCATGAATTCTTCCAGCTGATATACATTATGCCTAAAAAAAAGTCAATGGAGAAAATCAATTGAGGATATTCCATCCAAGGTGGAGAACGAGAGGAGTTTTGAGACTTACATCATTAACAATAATGGACCCAGCATTTCATGAGCGTTCAAAAGATGATGGATATAAGCTTTGGTATGAGGGGTGGTACATGTATAACAACCACAGGATGAATCAAGAGTATCAAAATTTTGTGCAAGTTGTGTATCCCATAAATTCAATGATTTTTCCGGTTTTTCTCCTTCTTTCGGTGCTGACATGTGTTCACCAAATTTAAATGTAATGGCTCTTCCTCGTTCCGTCATCTTGTATGCATAACTTCCATCAAATAAATCAATGCCTTGAGCTACACCTTGTAATATACTCTCTTCAAATATTCCCCATATTCATCCATGAGTTATTTTTTTTACTTCTCCAATGATTTTCAAAAATATAAATCATCCATTTTTTTTTTACCTGGTGTAGATAATCCATAAGCAAGTCTAGGTTTATTAACCGGTAAATGATCCAAAGATGTTTTCAGTAAATCCATACGTACGTCTTTATCTAATTCAAATGCATTCAATACAAAACCCGCAAGTTGTTCACGTTGAGCTGTTTCCGTTGCTGATCGTACACGTTCTTCTTGATTATGAAAGCCTACAACAGGTCCAAAGACAGGTGTATTGTCGGTTGCTGACGAGGCCAAACAATCATCCAACCAACGTAAAGTTCGATCCACCGATTTCTTAATACGTTTTGTTTTAATATCTTCACCGGCTTTCACGACATCGGCTGGTGTGGCGCACCAATCTGGTTTATAAGCTGTGATGGCTTGTTTCCATAAATCTGTTGTAACGCGTCGTACACCTCCATGCGTATCCACAGCAACATATTTCTCGGTATTGGCTGCTACTGGAGCTAATTTGGATGCATCTCGTACGTCACAAAATATTAAATGATCCTATCATAGATAGAAAGGGGTCCATTTCATTTCATAAGCAAATCCATTATCTATATTATCAAACCATCGTTATCAAATCAATCCAAAAATATTTACAGGTAAATTAATGTATCGATGTAATCCTTGAGGGTATTTAAAAGAAGGAGGTTCCTTTTGTTCGACACTGTATGATTTATATTAGCTTATATTTTATCAACAGCCCACGTAAAAAAAGAGAGAAAAGGTTTCTCCTTACAAGTGTTCCAAAGCGACGTGGACCATATCGACAGGTAATAGTTTCAAGTTATCAGCAATCAAATGAGGTACTGATCCGCGCAAAGTATAGGCAATACACGCTGGTGTTTGTATTATTTTATTTTTATTGGTGAAATTGAGAGTACCACGACGTAAAGCATTGTCGATCGTTGTGAGTTCAAATTGAAGTTGGTTCATTGCTCTTTGCATCAAGTTTACACACAGAAACAAAAAAAAAAGCCCATTTCTTAAAAAAAAAACGGAGAAAGAAAAACTAGGGGAAGCTGTGTGACTTGACACGTTTTTTTTTGACAACATTTTCACTTAAGCAGTAAAGCGATTTATCTTTCTTGTTTGTTAGGTGCGTATTGAATAGTGATATGTTTATAATGTTAGATGAACTTATTTCAAACTTGTTTTTTACCATCTTTTCATCTTGTTCAATGAGTGTCACTTTTATCAGTAACAAAAATAGGTTAGCCACACTGTTATAGAATCAAGCACTTGTTACTATATCACCTAATCATCCTTCAGTATGCCATTTACCGTCGAAACAAAAGAAGATGACGATAGTTCAATTTGCATAATAGAACCGTTATAACGATTTAATCTGTATTATTAGTATAGCCAACATTACTATTTAAAGTTAAAAAAAATCATGTTAAAAAAAAGGAAGAGGGTGTAAATAATTAGTTCTAATATACCAATGGTTAAGAAACCAAAAAGATTTTTGGTTTTATCAAACGAATAATGGCTTTAATAATGACTTCGAATAATGGTTGTTCATCGGGCACCGATACGATATAATAATATTATAGAAAAATAGTTGTCAAAGTCAAAAGAATATCCTTATCTGTTTTCATTTGATAGCAAAAGAAAACTCGATTGAATTAGTGACAGCCATTAAGAAAAAAGATGATCCGAATATTTGAATTTTTGAAATGGCATTGAATGATCAACGGTCGTGTCTGTTATTTCTAATACTTTTATTAGCAGAGGAATCGGAAAACGGAAAACACGGTTGGTTTTCCCGACATAGAAAAAACGGATGAATATCCGAAAGAAAAGGAGGAGTGTGGGGAAATAAAATGAACAGATGTGATATTGGCTTATAATCAAAAGACAATATATAAAAGAATATTATCCGGAGAGCATTCCCACGAAATGCGTATGTGGGAAAACTTGCTTTTGTTGTCAGGCAGAGCCTTATAAGATCACAGCCAAATTTTTCTTCGGCTAAATAACGGCGGTGTTAAAGTGCCTTGGCGCCAATCATATTAAAAGTATAGAAATGGCTCTTGGCCAATAAAATGATGATTTCACGTCGATACCAGGTTGGAAAAAAACAAATCTGAAAATGATCCACATCCTTCCGTTCATATATCTATAAAGGATAATTAAGACAAACCATTCGATTTTGCAATAAAGCAAATAAAATCAAACTATGGCAGAGGATAATAGTGTTTTTAAAATGACATAATATTACATTCGTAATACTATGCTTCCTAACAACAGTTTATTGATTAAAACCGTTAAAAGATTTCTTTATATCATCGTGGTTTATCAATACAATAATACATGTAACATAATCTAAATTTGTTCTCAACTGACTACGTTAATTTATATATTAAGTTGATGACTTTGATTAGAGTTTGGAAACAATCGACGCATGTCTATTGTTCTCTCGAATTATTCGTATTATATTGCATATAAAATGCAACCATATGAATCTCTCATGTTCCGTCTCTCATGTTATTTTCTTACATATCAATATAAAAACAATACTGGTACATAGTTTTACTATATTGGCATCAGTTATTCCATTCCATGTTGAACGATAATAATCACTGATTTTTAATAATATATTGTTTGTGGTGATCAATCATAATATGAAATATCACAAGAGAAGGCTCTCTTTTTTCTTCTTCTTTGGCCCTCCCAATAACTCTGCTTTGGTAAGTTACGAAAGTATTATACTTTACCAATAGGCAAAAGATATATAACGATAAGGGGAGCGTCCATGGGTTTAACCCTAAGTCGAGCATGCCTGCTATGGTAGGTTGCGTTGTTGACGTCCCGTATAGTAAGTTTTATTTTTCTCATTTTGAATTGAATAAAAAGTAGGAATAGGTGGTGTTTCTTACCATTTAACACAACTGATATTCATCCGTTTATCTTTAGTCGCTTTGTGCTGGTGTGGGTGCTTCACGCAAGTGAAGTGCTCATAAGCAGTGTAAGTAATAAAATAAAGATTGATATTTGCCACAACGTTTACAAGCATGAGAATTTTTTTTAACTCCAGGCATGTTTTATAGGCCCAAATAGCCTTATGGTAGAAATATTTAACTTCCTCTGACTAAATTATCCCATAATTTTACCCCACATCCCAGATCAAAAAAAAAAATCTATAGCATTAAAACCTTTTATCCCAAATGGTGTATACTTATATTATCAATCTCCCAAAGAGTTACACTAGTTTTGCCCCACTTCGTAAAAATAATAAACCGACTGGGCAATACTGGAAACCCTTTCATATATAAATATAAATGAAACCAAATTTATTATTTCCCCTCCAATTCTTTCTCCTTTTTTCCTCTCTTTTTTTTCACGCTTTGTATATCCACATACTTTATATATATCTAAAATGGTCGTATTTACTTCGCGTTTCCAACCTGTTGAAGAACCTCAATGTGGTGTCATGGAATTCTTATTTAAAAATCATTTCGATATACCTGAAAACCGACCTTTGTTCATTGACGCTATGACGAGTGAAAAACTGACTTATGGAGACTTTAAAGATCAAATTTTACAATTTGCAGCTGGTCTGCAAGATAAACATCACTTTGGCAAGGGTGATGTCATGTTGATTTATGGTCCTAATGATGTAACGTTTTTTTTTTCATTTTATCCAATTTATTACTATAACGATCATCCCACGAAACATGAAAAACTAATTGTTATTCTAAATAGTACAAATACACTGTGCCATTAATGGCTGCCGTTGCTGCTGGCGGTGCCACATCCCCCGCCAATCCCAACTATACACCTCGTGAACTTGTCCATCAATTAAAATTAACTCAAGCCAAGGTGATGATTGCACACGCAGACAATATCGATCGTGCCCTTGAAGCTGCTCAAGAAGTCGGTCTTTCCAAGGAAAGCATTTACGTCTTTGGTTACAAGAAATTACAAGGTTGTCTTCCCTTCTTAGCCTTAATGGGGTCACGTCGTGCCGAATTGGTCCATTTGACACCTGAAGAATCCACCACTTTACCCGCTTATCTATGTTTCTCTTCCGGTACTACAGGTCCCAGCAAAGGTGTTATTACCACCCACGCCAATATGAATGTCAATCTTTTGCAATATTGTGCTTCCGATGGTCCTTTTATTGATGGTAAAAAAGATTGTACTTTTGCCACGTTACCCTTTTTCCACGTATTTGCCTTGACCAATATTCTTCATCTGGCCTTTTATGTGGGTACTCCCGTCTATGTCATGAAACGTTTCCATTTGGAAAATGTGTGTAAATTGATTGAGTCGAAAAAGATTTCATTTGGTTATATGGTTCCACCTATTTTATTGCAAATTGTCAAGGAACCTGTGGCTCAAAAGTATGATTTGTCTTCTATTCAATGGATTCAATGTGCAGCTGCTCCTTTGGCACCTGAATTATTGACTGCTCTTAAGATTCGTTTGCCTACCTGTGCTATCAAACAAGCTTATGGTCTTACAGAAACTTCCCCTGTCGCTACTTCTGAAATTCCCAATGATACCCGTCCAGGTAAAAAAAAAAGTCATCATCCACTTGGATATTTTTCCATCCACTTCGATTTTATTTTTTCAGTTACTGGATTTGGAAATCATGACGTATCTAGATTGACTGACTTTTTGTTATATTATTCTTTTAGGCTCTGTTGGTTACTTGCTGCCCAATATGACGGCTAAACTTGTGAACGAAGATGGCAAGGGTAAGGAATCAAAAGGAGGATAGGGGAAAAAAAGAAGAAGGATTATGATTAAAGAAATTGAATTCTTATTTTACTATATATAGAGGTGGGTTATGATGAACGTGGTGAAATTTGGCTAAAGGGTCCCAATGTTATGAAGGTAAATTAAAAATTAATGCAAATAAAAATAACAAAAAAAAAACTCAATTTTAGTAATCCAAAAAATAATATTATAGGGTTATATCCGTAACCCTGAAGCCACCGCTGCTGCCATTGACAAGGATGGATACTTTCATACAGGTGATGTGGGTGTTGTCGATAAAGAAGAACGTTTTTATATTGTGGATCGACTTAAAGAATTGATCAAATATAAAGGATTCCAAGTCCCTCCTGCAGAATTGGAAGCACTTTTGGTAATTATTCTTTTAAACATAAAGATGAATACGTTCTATCCATTATGAGGTATTTACTAATTTAGGGATTATCAATGATGATGACGTTGAATTTTTAGTTAAAATCGCCCGATGTTGCCGATGCTGCAGTCATTGGTGTCTATGACCCTGAACAAGCAACGGAAGTCCCAACCGCCTACATCAAAGTAACTCCTCAAGTTCCCCAAACTAAGGAAACTTCGGATCGTATCAAGAAATTTATAGCTGATCAAGTAGTTCCTTATAAACAACTTCGGGGTTTGGTCTTTTTAGATGTGATTCCCAAGAGTGAATCTGGAAAGATTCTTCGACGTGTCTTGCGTGATGAAGCTAATAAGGCCGTCAAGGAAAAGATTGCTGCTCAAGCTGAAAATGGTGCTCGTTTGTAAATTACTTTTTTCTTATCATTATTACTATGTATCCCATTATCTCTTCTTACTACTATCAAGTGTAACAGTTCTCTCATTACCACTATGAATCCTTCCAACTTTCACACCTATATATCTCCCCTTTTAAAAAAAAACTCAACATCAAATGTACCATAGCTATTTTTTTTTTACAAGTATAAAAAAAATATATATCAATATTTAGAAACAAACAACAGTAACGAATATAATTAGATTATGATAATAATGATGATGCTTCATCACGACGATTTTCAATGGAAAAATTAACCTCTCCACTATTATGATGCTATGATCTACTGGCTTAATCTATCGTCGGTTCAAAGTTGCGACTTTCTCTCTCTCTCTTTATATATACGTATAACATGTGTCTTTTTCTTTTTTTTTTTTTAAGTTTTTTGCATTCTCTATCTATTTAATTTTTTCATATATATATATATATATATTCCTTATGGAATATCCTAATCAATTCATACCCACCCCAGTAGTAGTAGTAGTAGTAGTAGTAGTAGTAGAGGAACATGATGCAGAAAAAAGTATAAATGAAAAATTACTTTCATTACATACCAGAAGAAGAAACAGTAGAATAAGATACTACAAAGGGATGATATATTGATCGTTTCTTCATACATCCCAATGCATAACGAATATTTGCATTTATGGTACTTCATTTAGCTTTATTCTTGAGTGCTTTGGATGGGTAGAAATAATACTAATAATGAAAAACGTAGTTTTTCTACAACAAACAACATGACGCATCTTAATATTTATTGTCAATGTGTTGAAATATATCCCTTTGTTTATTCAGTACTATTAATTCTACATCATCACCTCGAATTGGATCAGATTTTAAAGTAACACTGGGTATATGTACTTGACAAATCATTCTTCATACATACAGCACATTCATTTATATTGATACGTACAGACGCTACAAAACTCCCTACCAACTTTCTCTCCTACTTTTTTAATGGGTCTCCTCTTTTTTTTTCTCTCTCTCCCCTATTGTGATAGCATTCTTGAGTACCTTGCCTGTTCGATATCATCCAGTTATACCTTCATCCGATCCATTACCCGACGATTCACATTTTCAATCAACCAATAATGATGATCATATATCCATCGATGATCCCAAGAAAGAAATGCAGCAACATCAGCAACAAACTTCCCTTTGGGTTGAGGATTTAGAAGTGAAATTTGCCAATAATACACATCAACAACCAATGTCAGCAACAGACCACCCATATGGTCGCAGCGACAATAATAAAAGTATGAGTGTTGTCATGAATAAAAAATGATACACATGTTTATTATTATTATTATTATTATTTTTCTATTACAACAAATGAGTGTATTTTGCGTCATCTATATCAATTATGTTTCTTGTAATAATAAAAAAAGGAATATGATCCATTCATATCATTATCATCCTCGTCATTGAATTTAAAACATAATTCTTCTTTTTTTTTTATGAACATTATAGCATTTATTCTTCTGGCAACAATTGATAAAATAATAAATAGACTGGTTCCACGATGTTACATAAATATTGATTTTATATGGTATATATCAAAGATAAAGTTACTCCTGGTTTCTGTTTCATTGTTACTATCTAAATCGTTCAAACATCATACAAGATATGTAAAATTAATAATTGATAGTCAAATTGATCTATTTCGCCAATGTCATCTTTACATTGAAAAATGTTACATCCAGAACTTTTTACGAGTTATTATCGCCATTGATATTATTTCCTGTAGGCAAAAGATATGCATCATCATCGAATTATGAGTTTAATGCTTATCCGGAGAATGCACACACAAGAAGGAATCAGGGGTAAGGAAAAGAAGAAAGGCCAGACTTGAACAGCCATGCGTTGTTGTTTTATATTCAGTTCACTTTTAAAAAAATAAGATTCATTGTCGTCATAGCAGCATATTTTTTGTTTTTCCCATTTACCCGGAAAAAGAGGTTTATATACGTAATAGTGCAATCAAGACGTACATACGGGATTTTCACTAATGATTGGTACACATATTGCTTTTAGTTTCGTTCATTTTGGCAAAAGTAGTAGTTTTTCAACCTGGTATCCCATAAATCATACTGGCGTTACAAGTTAAATTTGGGTCAATCCGAAATGAAGATGAGCCATTCTTTAAAAATGAAATATTGTGCCAACATTGGCAATTCAGAAAAAAAAAGAGCTATATATTATTTTTACCTTTCTTTCCACTTATTATTTTATCAACTCTTCTATCTTGTCTGTATATCTCATCTATCTACAAAGCCTTTCACTTGAAGGATAATGTTTTATTGTTTGGATAATAACGGTTTATTTTTTATATGTTTTCTAAACTACATCAGTCAACCCTCGCTTTTTGCACTCTACAAATTTAGTATCATAATTTTGGAAATGTAATTTTACTTAGAGAAAATCGCAACTTGCAACCTGCAACAGAGGTAGCAGGACCCTTTTTAATAATAAAAATTATGTTGAAAAACTATTTCTATATCTTATGCATTCGTTCTCTTCAATTTTGTTGTCGAGACTAACCCATCTCTTTTCACTCGCCCACATCCCAGTTTTTGCGTAGAGATATCTCAAAAAATACATTTTTTTCTTTGTTAATTTAATTGTATTTATATAAAATGTTTGGTAAAGCCTGGTTTTTACTTGTTTGACATTAGGGCCATGGTATTCACTGGATTGCTCGAGTACGTAGAGCAAAAAAAAGAAATGTATTTAAAGTGGTAAAGTAAAGATTCTCAGTTGTGCTTGTCTTTTTTCGAGTTCAGCACTTTGGAAGATAAAATTGGAGAGAAAGTAATAAAGAATGCATAATAATAAAGCACGGACAATGTGCGTTCGTCTAACTAATATCGTAAGTCAGATATGGTTATTAATAACGATCTTCCTGTTTAGAATATTTTGTTTATCTGTGTTATTTTAGAGAGAAAGAGAAAGAGAGAGAGGGAGAACTGATAAATAAAATCTTTATAATCATTCAGAAGTTATTGTCAGCAACAAAAGCATGGAAACAAAGTCATTCTTTATTACCAGTCATTAAGAGAAAATTTTATGCTTCTTTTTTACGCCATCAAAACTATTTTATTTTTACATATATGTATAGAAAAAACTAAGGTACGTAATTGTATATTAAGAAAAAAAAGTATGATCATTAGTGAAAATCCTGTGGTAGTATATTTATAACTCTATTCGTATCTTAGTATAAAAAGAGGCTCCTTAATTACTTTTTTGTTCATATTTGGTAAAATAAAGAGGAGCAACATGGGTAAAAGGAAATAATGTGTAACCTCTATTTAATTCCTAATCAAACTATTTCATAATATATACACCTGGTTGCTGCTAAGCATTCTTCCATTTTATACTTATTATAGTGTCGTTAAGGATGTCATGCCATAAGGAGAAGCTTAAATTTTATCATTATTTTTCCCTTGAAAAAACCAACTTTAACATATTATTGCAATTATTAAAATTATATTATATAATAGTTATTGTAATAATGGCTAATATAGTTTTCATCATATATAATTCAATAGTTATAATACAAGAAAAAGAGTACCATCATAGAGGATCGACTTTCGCAGTACGTAATATAAAAAGAAACGAGAAAAAAAAGAAATCATGATGATGTTGGGTAACAAGCAGATGCAGGGGCAAATGTAAAAATAAAAAAATCGAGAATTTTATAAAAACTTCAGCCTGTTTGTATCCCCAGCCTTGTTTCTTTTCTTTTCTCTTTCTCTTTCAATTACTCCTCCTACGTACATCCTTCCTCCATTCATGATACAAAAATCTTGTACGTAGATACTGATTATTATTACTACAAAAAATATAGAAGAATGCAATACCAATTGTCACTTGAATAGCATTCATTCATTTACATATATATTCTTGAATGTATTCTATAGTATATAATTTATTAGTAGCGTTCATAGCAACAGCCTTTTTGATTACGATTGCTGTTGCAGATACAACTTACAATGTTGTTTGCGCAACGGGTGCTGAAGACAAGAGCGTCGCTGTCGTCATTAATAACAAAGCTTACCCATTGAAAGCATCCCCTTCGTCTTCCATTCTGTTTACTGGTACTGCACCTTCAGCCCAAAATTATCAATACGCTGTGACTGACAGCCAAGGCAGTATTATTGAAAAGGAAGCATTTAGTCGAACCCTTCAGGAGAACACAGCGACTCCGAATGAATTCTATAATAGAACATGGACTACAAAATCTGTACGGCAACTCCCCGCCATGCATCCACCTCATTCTACCTTTTCTTCCGAACTTCACCCAACCGATGAAATCCCCACTTTTCATTTCCAGGCCGATCAAGCTCAGATTGATAACATGCATACAAACGTTAACGATGATTTGACTGTTATTGGTAAAATGACATATATTCGGTAAGAATTAATTAACAACATGCAGAAACAAAGAAATAGAGAGCTGCAGATGGATTTTTCTCTTATTTATAAAAAATACATTCTTTTTTTTTACACATGTTTTAAATAGTTTGGGTGATGTACAAACATTTTCTGAAGTAAAATTCAAAATTGGTGGTCGTAATGCTCGAAAATATCCAAAACTTTCATACAATGTCAATATTAAGGGCAAAGGTCAAAATATTTATGGATGTAGTCGATTCAAGCTCCGTGCTCTTGGTACAACTGATCCAGCTTATATTCGGGAAGATGTGGCGTACAAGACATTGGTTTCGCTAGGTGTACCCACCTCTGGATCTTCCTTTGCAAGGTAAGCATTGACCGTTCTACATTGCATAGACATGAGAGATTATACTAAATAAACATATATATAATACTATAGAGTTTTCTTTAATGGACAGCCTATGGGTCTTTATACCATGATTGAACATTTTAAACCATCCTGGCTTCGCACCATTTTTGGCAATGGCGACCAAAGTTACCAACATGGTGTATTATACCAAGGTGCCAAGCGTACACCTCAATCAGACAAGTTGGAACATTTCTCTGATTTGGATTATTATCAAGACCCTGCTGCTTATGATGATGGTCAATACCGAATCAAGGAAGAACCAGAAAGTGGTCAAAAAGCAGGATATCAACCTTTGATTGATTTTACCAAGTTCATTCATGATACTGGTTCTGATAATGCCAACATTTGGGACAGTCAACTTGATCTTGATGGTTTTATTCGATAGTAAGTTGAATTTTATATACATATTATATGATTCATTTGATAATAGTTTTATAGAACGAGTAATGATATTAACCCATATTGTATCATTTCTTCCCTTCCAAAAAAAATAAATAAATTATAGCATGGTGCATGAATTCTTCACTGGTTTGTCAGATAACTTTATTATCAACTATAATAATTACTTTTTATACCAAGATCCAAGCCAAGAAAACAAATTCATCTATTTGAATGCTGATTTCAACCGCGTGTTGGGTAATACCATTTATTCAATGGAACATATGCTCAAAGGTGACTTTAGATCCTTTGTCTTAGAAAAGACAGATGTCATTGAATCCCATGCATCCCCTCTTTTGGTCAAGTTATTGGATACACCCGAAGTGAATAATAGATTCAATGAATTGATTCGTGATATTAATGACCGGTTATTCAGTCCTGAAGTATTGGAGCCTACTATTGATGACCTCGTGGCCTTTATTGAAGAAGATGTTGAATGGGATCAAGCATTACCCAAGCCAGGTAAAGAAGTACGTGTCCCTGGAAAACGAAAGGAAGGTGATCCAATCAATATGCGTAATAATGATGCTGCCTATGATTGTTGGGTCGTCGCCAAAGAAGGAATTCCATTCAAACAAGCTGTCAATGGTCCTGTTGAAGGGCATCCTTCAACCATTGGTGTCAAGGAATGGGTCCAGAAAAAGTATAAAGCTGTAAGTCAAGCAGTTTGATCTTCCAATGGTGTACATAAGCTTATCGGAGGATTGTTTCAATCATTTTATTTCATTACATTTGCAAAAGAGTATTACAATTCCTTCCTTATTAAACAACAAATATATATATACATTGCTTGAATAATAATATAAGGGTTTATTTCCTTCTTTTATTGATATTTATTTATACTTTTCCTTAATAATAAAAACAGTTTTTTTTTTAAAAAAAAATACAATAGTATTATTATATCTTGTTGACTTCCTACTCTATGTTGCATTTATGTATTACTGTATATGTTCTTGGAAAATACGGCAAAACTTAATAGAATAACGCGATCCGTCCATTCAATTCATCCTTGGGATCAGCATCAGAGGAATGGTGTGGAAGCAACAAAACAACTCACCAAGTTACCAGCCAAATTCAATTTATTTCTATTGGGAACAGTCGACGTGTCAAAACAATCAAAAACTCAAAAGGCACATCTGCTGTTAATAATGGACTATGGAAACAAAGCGGTCATCGTAGCAGTGGTTATATTTTATTAATGGCAATAGCAGCATCATCGTCGTCTACCTTATAATTTTTATTCTTCGTCATCATCGGCAACTATTACAACTACTATTTCGACTCTTTCTTCATCTACAACCTTTGCGGTGGCTATTTTCTCTTCATCATCCACGAATATGGCAACAATCATTTCATCTTCTTCGTCAATAATTACTACAGCAACTATTTCATCTTCATCTTCATCAACTTTAGCAGCAACTATTTTGTCTTCTTCGTCTTCAACTATTTCAGCGGTTGTTCCATCATCTTCTTCTTCATCATCAACTAGTACAACTACTACTCTATCTTCTTTATCAACAACCCACACTCAAGAGTACAATTGAAGCAGGAACAAACATTTCAAATCTAAAAAAGCGATATATCTACCCAGCAAACAAAATACAAACCAAAAACATACTTTCAACACTATATTTTTATCAAGAAAAAAACAACGATTCATTCAATACACATCGAACTATTTTTTTTTTTTTTGGAAAACAAGTACTCCAAGAAAACAAAGTTTATACATCAACAACCAAATTGTATTACTTTCAGCTCCAGTACACCCAAGCAAACGGTGGTGGCTATACGAAATCCATTTAAGCAGCATGGTTTTTACACTATAACCACTATTATCATCGTCGTTATCATGGTCACAAATGGGAATATATTGTGGAATATGGATCAACACGAACATTGTTAATCAAAATCAAACACAGCATATGCATTCATGGGGATCAAAAAAAGTGCAACATGTACTGTACATCATCATCATCATCAACGAATCGTCTTCTTCAGCAAGTTATTATTATCAATAAAGCACCATCATCGTCAGAGTCGGCATTGTCAAGAAAACGTTGTCGTCTTCATATCAACCAATGGGGAAATACAACAATTAGTCTGGGGGGGACAAAAACAACATGTCGAATGAACATGATTGTCAAATCAACAACATCCGTACAAAAAATCAACAAAACCTTTTATCTAATCAACCAAGCGCCACCAAATTTCTCAATATCACAAATACTTTGTATTTTGGAAGCAGCAGCTCTATTGTCACAAATAGAATATGGAGGCATATTGTCTTGGATTGAGCAGCAGGATTATTAACATCTTCATCATCATCAAGGAACAAAGAGTGGGGATCTTATCGCTTTGAATACATACGAAAACACTCAAATTACACGAAAGAATATCAGCTTATTTTGGGGGGTCAAAACTACAATACACCATACTCATCATCTTATCGAAAAACAGCAAGCTAATTTCAATAATCTACAATTGTTTCTGGAACCAACAATTCATTTTACAAATCGACATGTTTTTTCTTACAACAACAAACGTTAAAACAGGAGGCATCCTTATTATATTGAAAGTAGAAAAATGCAACAATGAAACAAATACAACTTGTATGTTATTGGAAGCAGCGGTAAAATGGTCAAATGAATGGGATATTCAACACAGCAGCATTAGCATCATCGTCATATTCTTCTTTTTCATCATAGTCATCATTACAACAACCAAAGAGGGAGAAGCACTATTTTATTGTGGTAGCAGCAAAATACACCAAAAAATGGAGCCAATTTATCTATCACATATTTTTCGGGAGAAATCAATATACGCATTGGAAACGTCGTCATCTATTTGAGGCAACGATAGCATCAAATTATCTATTACATCCATCCAACAAACTATATTCAATCCAGAAATTACAAATACGGGAGCATAATTATTGTTAAAACAAGTAAAAAAAAACACCATTATTACTTGAAACAACAATTTTTAAAGACGCATCATACACATACGTTGTAAATCAGTATTATACATCTACACTGGAACATCAACTAATAATACAACAAAAGAACTATATGAACACCAAATTATCTTATCAAAACAAACTTTGAAATACACTATTTACTACATTATTCAACAAAAACAAACATCACAACCATCAAAACACAATATATCAATCCATATATTTTGCGATCATCATTTAACACTAAGAATCAAATCAAATGCACATTTATTGAAACCAACTGTCATGGCAAAATATATATGAATGTATTGCAGCATGGGGTCATATAAATCATTATATTTGGAGAAGAAGCATTGGAAAAAGAGGAATTGGAGCAACTATATAGCATATATGGGGATCAACAATATCATCACGAAACATTATTAACTTGAAGCAGCGGGAATCTTCGAGGCCATTGGTGGAAATTCACAAGAACAGTTATATTTTTGGGGATCAAGCATTTTTCAAGGAAGCAGCATGGTCATTTTATTAGGGGGGGACGACAATACGACGATAACGGGATAACCATCATGTAAAAATAACATCAATATTAAAAGCAACGACGATCAACATCAAAAAATCAAAGACGGAAGAAACTTTATATTTGGGTTGGAGATGGGCAAATCTTTTATATAAAAAAAAAGAACATGTACGTTTCATATAGTATTACGTAGTTGGGCACAAAGGTATTTCTCTCATTGGAGAAGAGCAGTGGTGTAAACATGAAGGTTTCCACAACATATATATAGCACGTACTATAATTCCATATATATACAGGATAGTATCGTAAGCTTTGGGGGGAGGGAGTTTACAATGGTCAAGTACAAAGACATCATATTTGATTAATCTATCAAGAACCGATAAAAGTCAAAATGCTACAAGGGCACATATCAGGTTGGATTAAACACCTAGTCCAAGTATATCTTGTATATGAAATATGTAAGCAGATGATACACTGAATTTATAATAACTTTAAGATATAAAATTATATATAGGAGCAATTGCAAGTGGATCGACCAAGTATTGTTTACTGTAGAAAACCTATCATTGTACTTTTATTCTATGTACAAATCCATTTTCAAGGCATTGAGTAAGTTCTTTTTGATTTTTTTCCATGGTGGTGAAAAGGGATCTATTTGAAAAAATCAACTAAACCAATGTGTCAATTTGACAGATAAAAATGCACAGAGACCAAAATGAAAAAAAACACATGGATCAACATCACGAAATGTCATGCATTCGAGCAAAATCCAAAAAAAGTAGGTATATAATTATAGCTGACTATGCCATATTATTACTGATAAGTATTTAGTTTTATATTATGACATTGATATCTATAAATATTCAATCAATCCAACAAAAAAAAAGAGAACAATAATGTATCAACAACACCATATTTGTATGCTTTCCTTTTCTTACTGAAAGCTATTGAATTTCATATTATTATGGCAGTGATATCACCGTACTTAAAAATGCATAACGCATTAAATAACGATCAAATTACCTCAAGAAAATCCTTTTTTTTTTAAAAAAAAAACATGGTATAACCACTAAAGAGGACAAATCAAAAAAAAAAAATGGGAATTATTAAAGGTAGTTATTTTTTACATAATATATAGAAATGGATCATAGATGAACTACAGTGTCAAACGCTTAGTCACCACTTAGTTGTTTCCTATCATAATGACTATATTCCCAATAAAAGCCAGCATTGTTATAAACCGTGTAGATTATCTTGCATATTACTTTTTGGATGCTTAGAATATAGTATACAAATCTATATTATAAATGTGGGGGGGGGTTATAACTACACTTTATTTATTATAATCGAAGAAAAGGATAGATAGACCACAATACTTTTTTTCCACATTTTCACATTTTAATGAAGCCATCCAGTCTGAAGGAGAATAAGCAATATCCAATATTAACCTTTTATTATATAGCATTCTCTTCATTACGGAACCATATCACATTAAACTGGGTTTGGTGGAAGCTACTATGTAGATTATTATGACCACCACTTCTTCCAAGGAATCCATTAGTGTTTCCAGAAGTACGTATAGTACATGTAAGTATTTACGTATATTTTAACTTTCATATTTTAGAACAACTTCAACAGTTTTTAACAATGTACATTTATTTAATACATAAATGCAGCATTTTTACCTAAAAGAATAAAGTGACTTATATTTACTGTATTAGCGAACAATATCTTATCAATTAATGGTAAAATCATTTTCATAATTTTTAAACTTACCTGAACGTGACTATGAAGCTAATAAGTACCAGTATCATAAAGATGATACTCATATATCCTTCTATCTCGAGGTGGAATTCCACTATAATATATATATTATGCGTACCATATTAAGGGAAAAAAAACGTATTACAATTTTTATGCTCAATTAGATTAGTATTATGTTGTGAACAAATTCGATCGAACCCACATTGTGGTGTTATGGTTAAAAATAAATCAACATGAGCACAGGTGGTACTTTTATTGATAATGTCATAAGTGAAGGAAATTGGGAATCTAAGTGTTTATTAATATCATATGCTGAATTATAGGAAACGATACCATAATAACTTTACCCTTCAACCAAAAACCACAACAGTAAAGCATTTATTTAAGGCTATCGATGGTTGATTGGCTAATGTTGAATGGTTTATGGCTCAATCCATAAAAGTAGAAATGCGGTCCTGTCATTTTTACGTCTACTTCAGAAATATATCACTTTATTACGTATGGGTTTTTTTTATAGATATGATTATAATTAATATACATCTTGTATATAGTCACCATCACCTTTTTTTCTTATACACATATGATGAAATTAACTGAAAACTTTGATGATCTATACGCTGGTTCTATATTCCAAAGATAAATAGTTCTTGGTATTAGTCTATTAAATTTTAACGATATTTTATTGATTGAATGTAATGAATGAGCAGCGTATGCGAAGTCTCTCAAAGTCAATGTGTACAGTGAAAACTTTATATATCATTTTTTATTACCATAAGTTGATGCTGCATGACGATATGACTCCACCTCCTTTTACATTATCACATGTCTGTGCCGAGAATTTTTATTAATTCAAAGAACAACTTTTTTTTTGAATATATGCAAATTTATAATTATTATTTTCGAGAAATAAAACAACCCCAAATAATTTTCACTGTTGATGATTACACATAATATCTTGATGATTCATGAAGTTCTATGTACGGATTGGATATTTAATGGGGAAAAAAACGCAGAAGAATAGAAAATGTTGAGTATTAATAAAACCTTGTTTTAATAAATTGAATAGCATAAAAAATCATTTTTTTGAGTAACCGACTAACAAAGCATAAACAATTTAGTCTTTTCAACCCCAAAAATGTAAAATAAAAGAGTTTCTTGGCCCAAACATATGTGTATCTCGCTCTTCTTTTTTCTTTACACTTTTCCTATCTTACACCATTGAATAGAGCAAAAATATATTATGTCAAAATCACCAACATCGCCATCATTTCATTCCGTGGCGTCTTATCCAGTAACCCCTATACCTGGAAAGTTAAGGGTAATAATATCTAACTTTTTTTTTTATGTTGATTTACCCCACAAAAAAAAGACACGACGATCGGGGAATCTAAACTGGCATGGTTATAAAATAATAGATTCAAATACATAATTGTTATTTAAATATACCCGTCAAACGACCTTATGTTATTATTACAATGGGAGGTAAATGAATGATCTAGGGGGGGGTTTATTACAAAAGAACAAGCCAGAAGGAGTATCATCGTGATTATGTATATGTAACGCAAAAAAAACCTATTGTATATTAACTAGTACTTCTTTTTATTCAAATAATAAATAGAACAAACGTTTCAAACGTCTGTTTCAGAATTCTCTCAAGGACGTTGGCACGAAAGTTTCGAGTTTACAGTCACATTTCATGCGCAGTTATTTAATACGGTTCAAATGGATTTATACGACTCTTATATGTTATTACCGGATAAACATGTTGGAAGAGCTGAAGTCAGATTACGAAACCTTCGTGGCATGCCACCTACTTTTACCAACTATTATGAAGTATGGGAAAAGCAATTGTCCACAGGAGCAAGTTCTCGTGTTGGACGAGTGAAAACCATGGCATCCAATGTAGGTGCATTACAAGCCATGATTTCCTATATATACCAAGAATCAGAAGGAGGAGATAGTATATCATCATCAGCAACAAATGGGGATGGAAAGTCTATATCAACAACAACAAATGGTTACATGCAGCATGATCAGAATGGAATTAATGGAGATAGGGCCATAAGAGAAAATTTACGATCCATCAAAAACAATACGACAACAAAATCCAATACAGAAGTGTCAGATGATCAATTAGCAGTTGAATTCCGACGACATATTAAACAACAACGTGAAGCAACCGCCATTAGTTTCCGAAAATATGAAGAAAATAATGGCGAACAAGATAGAGAAACAGCAAAACCTTTGTTGGAGGATGGGTTGGATTTTCCAGATGAAAGTGAGACGGAAGAGGAAGGTGATCTTGGATTAAAGCAATTACGACTTCATTCTACAGCAGATTTACAACAAAAAAAGAAAAAGAATGTAGAAACAAAGTCTAAAAGTACGAGTACAGTTGCCAATAAACAAAGTACATCCACTTCTTCTGGTTCATATTCTTGGTTTAATCTTGGCCGTAGTTCATCCCATAAACGATCCTCGTCATCGTATAGTCGTTTGGATTTACAAGAACCTGATTCACCACCCTCATCCGAAGAAGAACAACATAAAGAACCACCTCATACGACAACTGTAGATGTACTTGCTGATGACGAAGGAAGTCTAAAACCATTCCCACTTTTGAGTGCGATTGGCTCTTGGACGACGAATAAGGAAACCAATCAAGTTTTACGTGCCATTTTGAAATTACTGGCTGCTTTTGTATGTAGCAAATTCAAACAGAATGGATAAAAAGAAGAAAGGAGTAGGAATTGGTTACAAATATGGATCCTCTATTTATCATCGATTAACAAAAAAAAACCATTAGGGTCAAGGGTTTGAATTATCCAACATTCAAATTTTAACAGGATTTGCTGTATTAGAAAAATATTATGCCAGTTTACCAAGAGATCGTACATGGGATATCATTGAGGATTTATCCGAGATTGAACTTCCTGCTTATTTTTGGAAATATTCTGTTGCTTCGTATGGTTGGAAAGGGCTCAACTTTTTTGGAAAAGGAAATGGATATTGGTCGGATGCGATGCGGGATCATTCGGATGCTTTATCTATTATTGAATATTTGTCTATTCCAAAAGAAGATCTTTTGGCTTATGAATTTCGATTAGCAGGTGCTTTTCGACCTAGTTATTTTATTGCATTGGATAGGCCTACCAATTCAATTGTGCTTTGTATCCGTGGTACTATGGTAAGATATGCTTTTCGGATTGGATGAGCTATTTCAGTGACAACGATTGGATTACGCAAGAACGGATGCTTAAACCATGGATTTAATTCTGTATAAATTATATCTCATAGAGTGCCTTTGATGCAATGACGGATCTTGTATGCGAATATGAACCCTGGAGAGGTGGTCTTGTACATAAAGGCATGAAGGTATGTTGATATGAAAAAAGCTTACATAATTCAAGATATCTCTCTCAAAAAAAGATCTGCGTGTTTTTTTATTTATCATCCTCTAGTCGGCTGCTACCTGGTTTTTCCGTCACGTTGCACCCCAATTAGTAGCTTATTGTAACGAACATTCAACCAATGCATTATATATTGTGGGCCATAGTCTTGGTGCTGCAACAGCCGCTATCTTGACAATTATGCTTGTAGATTTTATTGATGAATTTAGAGGCAACGAATGTGATGAATTCAAATTACAATGTTTTGGTTATGCACCAGCATGTGGTCTTAGTCTTGATATCTCTGAAAAATACCAGGTAACCTGTGAAACACAAATAGTAAACCAAAAGAAACCCGTACCTATTTATATATTTATGGATTTTTGTATGTGGTTATCACGTTGTGTAGGATTATATTCAATCGGTTGTATTTGCAGATGATGTTGTCAGTAAATTAAGTTATGGATCCATGATGGACGTCAAAGAACTCGTCCTTGCAAGTGCCGAAGCAGCGCGAAATCTTGGATATAGTCAATTATTATGGACAGATAAGCCAGAAGGAAAAGAATGGGATGATGCATTTACTCGTATTGGAGAAACTCGACGTCGATGTTTGGAATCATTGGATAATCCACGGGTAAGGCTTTTTTACTTTGGGAATAGAATTGAATATTTATATTAATTTGATTTATTAAATTGGGATAATATATTGTGTACCTTAGCTTTATGTTGCTGGCAAAGTGTATCAATTCTGGGTGGTAAGTTTTATGTTTCCAAATAAAAATTAAAAAATCATATGGATTTATCTTTTTATTCACACGATGTCAAAAATTTATAGGATCCTGCACCACGTGATGATACCCGAATAGTCATTGAACGAACCGATGCAAAGCGTGTCTCCAGCGAAATCTTTATTCGACGATCTATTATTCTCGATCATTTACCGACGAATTTTGATCTTGCATTCCGTCGAGCGCGTGAAGCATTGATGTTACAAGATACCGGATCTTCAGGTCGTCCATCCCAAGAAAATGGTGTTTTGCCCTCGGATACTACAAAGAAGGAGAGTGTGGTAGCATCTCAAGCTTTAAAACACACCACAACTACGCCACAGGAAAAGACTCAATAATGTATTAATCATCCATAATAATTTTTTTTCAGTCTATAAATATATCTTTATATGTTTTTGTTTCATTTATTTTTATTATATAAAAAGTATTCGCTTTATATATTTTTTCATCCATCTATCATTTGATTTTCGTTATATACATATATACATTTATTATACTGAATCATCATAAATATAATTCATCATATATGTGAAATGTTGTTTGTTTTCCCCGCTTTTACATTCTCTGTGCCAGGATTTTATCTACTGTTACGCTGTTAAAGTATACCCCTCTGTCATTATACTTTATCATGTTGATATAGACATCTTTAACCCAGTCATTTTCTTTCATGTATATAAAGGTCCACTTCCTCTAGACTATTGAATATTAAATTGATCTTAAATTTCCTACAAATATCACCATATGCCATATAAATATCTACACATTTAAACGATCAAAAATAGATAATAACGAGACATTTTAATTAGCATTCCCATGTACTTTATTAGTATCTTGAATGGTATAAGTTTACTTATAAAAGAATGATATTAAAGTATGAAAAAAAAGAACATGGAATAAACTTTATACTTGGAATAAACTTTATACTTGCTTAAAAAGCAATGTCAATATTCTGGCTATGATCACATTCTTTAAAAGAATCACAACCTATGGAGGTACTACGCTAACCAACTTTTTGAGAATAACCACCACTCACCATAGTAATGGCAATGGTGTCTGTAGAATACAAAATAGTTTGAAAAGAAGAAACTTGAACCATGGTTGGATGAAATAAGAAATAAATGAACTTTGTAGAATAATACGTGTTCCTTAAATTAGTACATAAAAAAAGTCTAAAAGTGATCAACTATGTTTATAGAGTCATTCTATGGAATCTATTTTTTTTAAAAAAAATAAAAACTGACACTGAGGAGAGAAAGAGAGTAATTAAATGAAAAAAGTTGTGATTTTTGTAATGTAAAAAAGCTTCTTTTATATATATTTTATCTTTTGTATTAATATTTAAAGTTATTATTCCTACGTGCACGTAAACGCGAAAGTAATGGAAGTAATGATTTTTATGTATTACTTAGCCCACTATTTTGTTTAAGAAATGAAACACACGGTAAATAAAAAGGCAGAGTTACTTTAGTAGATACAGCATAAAGTTGAGGTTCAATTTTAAAAATGAAGCTATGGGCCCTTCAACCGCATTTGACGATGAAGGTTTCGTTTGTATTTTTCAGTTTTACACTCGAAAAATAATATGGGTTTTGAAACTAAAAAAATCTTTTAAAAAAATTACGTACATACTAGCAAACTGTATATAATTATTCTACGCATCTTTGTTATGCAGCAAGCATGAAAATCCTACTTATATGACCTGTACGTAATAAATCTTATGAATCATGGTGTACGAAGATCATTTTTGAAGGGTTTTTTATCAATCAAATAAATTAGCCCATATATAAGTGAATTGTGTATAACGATATATAAACCTATGCAAGCGTCAACTATCTAAGAACATAAGGAGTATCAAACTATGACCTGAGCACATTTGTATATAAAGATGATCTACTTTTTTTTTTTTTTTTTTTTTGGTAAATATTGGATCTTCTCCGCCAAAACGATTGGCTGATTGAACTCGGAACACTTCTAATTTTGGAAGGAGACGAATTAAGAATACTGAAATCGATGTAATGATTCTAGAGCTTTTGGCTGGGAGGGTTCAGTATTATCACTTAGGCAAAAAAAAATGTAATTTAAACATTTGGAATAACTTTGAAGGATAAGAAAGTCTGGAAATGCGCCTTGAAATACTTTTCTTTTGGTATAAAAGTCATTTCTTTTTTATTTTCAGCTGGATCAAACGAGGACATCAGCGTACATTGGCGGCTTCATTTTTTTAATAGCATGTACAGTACCAATTTTATGAAGTAAAAAAATATACAGGTACTATTCTTCCAATGGATCCAATCTCAAAACCATAATAATAAAAAGTGTGCATATAGCAAAATCGTATTTTTTTATAGTCATACAATTAAAAAAAACCTGGAATATAGAAATGCATTGGATGTATTGTTATTTTTTGTTTGCGGATGTTGAGTGTATAAGAAGAGGGACGTATATGTTTTTGTAGAAGAAAAGGAGGGAAAGGGGAAGGAGGGATATGTGTCTCAGAGGGTGTTTCTTTCTTGCCATGTCATGTTCTTTAGAAGGCTTCAGTTGATTTGATATGTTCATCATCAACGGTTGTGTAGCAATGACCTTCATTGATAAGATATTCGATGGAGTTTCGGATATCCGTTTCATTGACAGAATTGCCCAATCGAGAAATAATTTGATGAACGCTAGCACCTTCCTCTAATTCGTGATATTCCTTGATGATATCAATGATTTTATCATGAAGCGCATTACCAAGAGCACTTGGAGCACCAGCACCAGAATCAATCATCATGGCATCATCACTGTTACCAGCGCCTTCCTGGAAAATAATAATGAATGCCAACCAAATAGTGAATTTTATGAAAAATAAAACCATCACCACAAATATTTATAAATTAAAAAACGAGCACTTACAGTGTTTGTAAACTTGACGTGAGTTAAAGTGGTGTCAATAAAATGGTAATTTATTTCATTGAAATCTTTGATTGGTCGAATATTATGTGCAACAACACTCACTCGATTGTTAAAGTTGTTGAGCCGACCAAATACACGAACATATAAATCTTCACTATATGGATTGAAAAATGAATAAGCTTTTTTTTTTTTCGTAATAGATCATTCTATGATAACATATCCATCCAATAAACTATTATATAAGGTACACTTACACTAAGTCGGCTCGTTTTTGTGCATCTTCAGCTGTTTCTGTTTGATCAATCCAGTGTCGAACATCGACTTGACCTGTACCATCTTCAATTTTATACTGTATGTTGGTGGATAATTCAGTAATACCACGAATAACACCAACAAATGTAATCTATAATTTTCATTATAATTTGATTTTTAGAACCCTTTTCTTAATATCATCCCGTCCTTTTCTTCTCATTCCATTCAGTTCCAGCCTAGTTGTTTAAAAAAAAGACGCGTTTTCGCAAAAAAAGAAAAAAGAAAAACAAACCTGAGTGACATCAGCATTATCGATTCGAAATGTGCCTTCTTGAGTGATTTGACAATTGCCAAGCTGTTTCAATGTAACAGGTCTTAAAGTTTGTTCACCCATGGGTTTCTATAAGAGTATATATGTATTTGCGAATATGTTAAGATGTAAGATCTATCAACATTGTCTGTATATACGGTTGTTTGGTGTTGCTGCGTAAAAAATGGAAAAGTTTTTTTTACCCGTCCTGAAGAGTTGCCACCACCTCCAGAGTTAAAGGAAGAATCATTATTATTATTAAAGAAACCTTTGCATTGAAATCATTAATGAATATTTCAGATGGATAACGTTCAATAGGTCAATTAAAAAAAACGAGTTGATATTTACCACCGTCCATTATGCTTTCGTTTTTTTTTTTTTTTTTACAAGTTTAAGAGACACGTCTTTGAGAGTTTTCAGTCTGCACCTGAATTTTATTTTAATTTTTTTGAACACGAAAATTATGGACACGTTCGATTTAATAACAGCGCGTTATTATTACGCATTTGGTTATTATTATTACACATTTAGGTTATATATAACATTCATTTTTATTATGGTCTGTCTATATGAATACTAACAATGGTATATAAACAAAAACTTCTAAAATGATAAATTGTAGTTTATTATTATAATTAATTTTGTTTTGTTGCTACACGCTTAGCTTCTTGAACCAAACATTGAGTCAACGGTTCAGATAATTGCATAAAACCACTGGAAGTAGCTAAACGATGGGTTGGCATGGCTTGATATGTATCAGGTTGGATAATACCATTTTGAACAAGAACACTTCCAATAATATCCTCTGGGAATGGAATACGTCCCCATGGTGGTGGATTACGTTCGTCACCAATATGTAACCATCTAAATTACAAAGTTCCCCATCCATTGTATTTCTTTAGTTCTTTTTGTATATATCCAAAAAAAAATGGTATCTTTCCCCATCATCCTTTTGATCCATTTTCATTTGTAAAAAAAAGAAGCATCTACACAAATATCTTGAATTGTTTACCCTTCTTTTTGCCATTCTGCAAGACTTTTAAGGATGGGATCGTTTACTTTATGTACATTTTCCTTTAATACACGCGTTAAGAAATCCACAAAGGATGCATTATCCATAAATGTTGTATATTCGATATCGGTATTGTTGGGTGTCCAACCAATAATAAGTTCTCCTTGAGGTGTTTCAGTATCCTTGGAGGATAAATAGGATACAGCATACTTTAAATCAGATCGTGGTGCATTGGCAGTTGGATGAAAATGTAAATATGGGAATGCTATTGGCATTATTGTTAATGGAATTGTGAACCTTTTTTCTTTTTTTTTTTTTTTCTCGTCCTCTTTCTCACTTTTGTTGGTAGCATGAATATTGTAGAAAACAGAAGCGCATGGCACATGAAACAAAAGAAAAAGTAAAAAGTAACTCACTAGCATGGGCTGTGCTTTTATGTCGAAGTTGAAAAAAAGTGGTGCGTGTGATGGGTGAAAAGGCACGTCTACCCAATGAACTCTTTAATAAACTTGTCATAATAATAATATTTATGTGTGCTGAAAAATTAAGGTTTGGGGTGAAGAAGAAGACAATGAATTTTATTTTTGAAAAAATCCGTAAGTCACAACGATAGGGTTTAATAGAGAACTTGGTGTTACTGGGTCTGTCCCCTTACTTTTTTTAGTGCCTTTTTTTTAACTTCTTTGAAAAAAAAACGATGGAATTCATGACAACACCTAGACGTCGACAATCAATACAAGAAGAGGAGGAAGAAGAAGAACGTGATCCTTATAGTAGCCCAACACAATCCATACATAAACGACATGCACAATGGCAACGACAAAGAGAGCGTTCCTTTGACCATCGTTATCGTGACACGTCCTTAAATATGGCCGCTTCTTTTGCTGAAGCAAGACGACTTACATCTCCACGGATAGAAAAACAGCATTCTCGGGTTACGTTAAGTGCTGTACCAAGCTCATTAACTGAATCTATTTCAAGTAAATACAATGAGGAGTGTAATTTTTTATAGTGATAACGAAAAAAAGGGTGGAGAGGAAAAAAGAGAGAAAAGAGAGAATGAAAACTGGCCCGAGGTTTTTTTTTATCATATAGAAAAAAAATATCAACAAGGTTTTGAATTTTTTTTTCTTATTAGGGACAACAACACAAGACGAATTTATGGATATAGGATCACCAATATTACAAGACAAAGACGAATCTTGGTTTCAGAACGACGACTATGATGAACAAGAGATCAGCGACACTGATCCATTAGAAGAATTGGATACTTTAGCAAATCAACTGGATGAAAATGATTTACTACAACAATACAATTTGGAAAACCCTGAAGAGGATAGATTCGTGTACAGCAATAGCACCGATGAATCGATCGACAGCACCGACAATAACAGCAATAATAATAGTAGACATAATAATCACAGAAATCGACGCCATATCAACAGTTTAAGGAATCGTGGAGATCATCGTCGTATAGATGGGATTTTATGGCCATTTATTTTACCTTTGGGAGAAATCATTTACGAAAAAACAGTATTTGGATTATTCTTTATTGTTTATTCGATTAAAGAAACATTACTTTCTATGGCAGCATTTCTGGATTCAGCAACGTGTGTTCTTTTCGTCAATTCGGTATTATGGATACTTCACAAATTAGGTTTTATGCGAGAACTTCGAGAAGTACGCATGTTTAATCGACGGCAGCAATCCCAACCCGTGTTTCAATTTATCGCTGTTCTTGTCTATTTGTGGCTATTTTATACAGCATTTTGTTATTCGCATGAATCGAACACAGTGATTAAATATGGTAAATTTTATGAGTCAGTCCATGGTTTGATTAATGGTAACCATCCAATGATGCCATCAACCCCTTCATCACCCCGACAGCCACCACCTATGACGAGTAACACTCCAGGAGATCAACATTACGGTAGTGTGGGTGATATACCCACGACTGAACAGACGACAGATACCATTCGTGAAGCTGTGGAACGGATACTTTCAAGTATTATTCCATCCACTAAAAATGGTGACTTTATCAGTAACTTGCAAGCTTATTTAAATGACCATTATGTCCAACGTACCGAACTTCAAGAAAAACAACTTGGTGATGAAAAATACCAACGACAACAGCAACAGTATTATCTTGATAAGCAGCAACAACAAAATCAACAGCAAACGGACCAACATGATAGTTTACTTCAACAAGTGGCTGATTTTGCATTGGCTACACGAGGTGCTCGTGTTATTCCAAAAATGACATCCACGACATATACACCTAGTAAAAAACATCCATGGAAAGCAGCTGTTGCTCGTGCTTTGGGTATTCATCCAGGTACTTATCGTGCTTCCCCCTTGATTGCCCTTTTACCGGATACGCATGTTGGACAATGCTGGCCTATGGATGGATCGAATGGTACATTAAGTATAGTTTTGAGTCAACCCATTGATATCAAGAGTATTACCATGGAATACCCTACCAAAGATCAAATGGTTAATATGACCAGTGCTCCCAAAGACTTTGAAATATGGGGTTTACGAAAAGTACAGGTCCCTTTTTTTACATCAATTCAATGGCCGTGGCATCAGCACAATACGAATGATACAAATGCAAAACATTTGGGCACTTTTCGTTATGATATTCAAACAGGGCGATCCATTCAAACTTTTAATGTTGTAAATAGTCACGAGAAGAAGGAAAAAGAGGTCAATCAAGATGAAGAAGAAGGTCACAGTGGATTATTTGAAGCTGTGATTGTAAGAGTCATTTCTAATTGGGGTTTGGAGGCATATACATGTCTTTATCGAGTACGAGTACATGGGGAACCTCTTTAAATATCCTTTTTTTCATTTCCTCCTCCCTCATTTTATCCTATCTCCCTTCTTTCTCAATACATACTCATTCATTCTACTAGGTTTTCTTTTCCTCTTCCTTTTACATTCTCATAAAAAAAATAACGGTAAAGCACATGTATTTCATCTTTTTATATAACTACCTATACTTTTTTAACTTGGTAAAACTTTACCTAATAATAATAACCATTTTTTTTCCAAAGTCAGATTTTATAAACCAATAATCAATGTATAATGCATTTCCTTCTATTTGATCCATAATATAATTTCCTATTTTTTCTTATTACAACATAACATATAAATCATAATGCCAAAACTGGACCGAATGAGTCCAGATGAACTGGTTTCCATTAGTAAAAAAATGTTTTATGGTGGTTTAGCATTCCTTCCTTTTTTATGGCTAGTTAATTTCATGTACCTTTTTCGAACGAGTCGAAAACCATCTGCACCACCTGATTTAAAAAAGTGTAAGGAAACTTTTTTTGTTCTTCTCATTGATGATGGATTGGATCAAAAAAAACTGAATGATCGTTTTACATACTATTTAGACGTTTATTTATCGCTGGCAGGCTGTATTACTTGGTTTATTGTCTTGACAACGTGGTATGCTGTCTATGTCAACAAGAGAATTTATTGGGGAAGTGCTGGCGATCAAATTACAGTTGTTATACCCAAAGGTGTCTAACACCTTTCATTGTTTTATTCCCACCCGTTTTCGTCCCTTTCTCCATGTTGTATGTAAATATAAATCGCTACCATCACCACACATAGTATATTATTTTATTATAATTACAACAATAATAATTCATATCATTTAATTAATTAATTAATCATAATAATAACCATCATACGCTACTTTATACCACATTTCTCATGACAGCGAATGCATATCATTGACAATCACCTTCCATATTTGCTTCTGAGGAATTTCAACTAAAAAGATGGTGAATGGATAATTGTGATATTGTACAATTGTATGATTTTTTAAGAATATAAGAATCAAAAGGAACTCAACTGATGCTTGACTTCATAAAGATGTTGTTCATAACATAAGTATAATGAATCCAGTCTCTTATTTTATATATATACGGGGACGTCTCCCAGATCCATATGAAACACATATATTTTATACACATGCAGAGACCCATATTCACACAATTTAATATTTTTTTTTGTTACTCTCTTCAGTTAGCGCAATCGATGTGGTAGCCGCATTCCCATCTTCTCTCTCAAATCACCAAGAATATGAGTAATACAATTATTATTCAGAAAATGGGTCTATATTTCATTTTTATATATGATTTGGTTTTTATTCAATAAATAAAGAGAAAAAGTACCTTTGAACACCATATTGACTTGCCCTTTAAAAAAAGACCTGAAGCTGTTGATGCAAATACCTATACAAGCCATCATTCAAATCCATTTTTCTTATCCCGTCATCCTTTCTTGATCCACATTCCTACACCATTGGATCCAACAACAGTCCTTGAAAAAGAAATAAAAAGCCCATGTATTTTTCCATCATCATCAACCGGCCCTGTTGGATCCGTTATCCTCTTTCCAATATAAATAAATATAATTACCATACCTGTTCGAAAAGACATGGTTAGCATCACGCATAGAATTGAGCATATTCCAGTTCCTTGTGACAACATTTTTTTTTGCCCACATGATGAACGAAAAGTATGTCCACCTACCATTTTTCATTAATTGCCGATAGGTTTTCATCCGATCCGTCCATCATCCATCTAGCCTGGGTTCCTTTTCATCAATTGATGCTACCATGTTTCTTCCAGCTCCACACAAAACAAGAGTGCAAGTGATAACAAGATGATCATACCGAGAATCTTGTGATGTATGGTACACTTCACGGGGTTGAGGCAAGATGTTGGTGCTATTGTTGTTTTCTCGTTTCTGCTGGTTTAGATTGATAAAAAAAAAGGAGGAGCCATTTCCTATGAATATTATCAATTTTCAAAACAGAAAAAGAAATATTCGTCGTCGGTTAGGGTTGACAGTCCGGAGTGCAAAATGGAATGAGCTTTCTATGCTAGTAATAAGAGTGCGATGAGGTGATGACGCGTCTAAATATAAGCTGACAAAAGTAAAAGCAGGTCTCTATTGAATCTGTCGTGTCAAGTTTGCATAAGAAAAAACGTCTTTGTAGTAGCTTGTAATAGAAACCTTTGTAGTAGAACAGGTGGAAGATATCGGTCTAATAGCACAGATGACTTGATGGTAATGACATATAGTAGTGATTGGTAATGGATCCATAGCAAGTGATGACGTGTATGTATAATAAGTAACTATGATATATGATATATATATGAGAGAGAAGTTTTTGCATGCAAAAGGAAGAAAAAAGAGGGCGGGACCAAAATCAGCCGAAATCGGAAACAAGAAAAAAAAATTCAAGGGTACACAAACATCCACCATATTTTATGCTGATCCTATAACTATAGAAACTTACCTTGAAGTCTTGAAATCCTACATGGATTATTGTTATTGAATATTGTGATTCATGGATTTCAACCAAATATCTTATTATATAATTACCCTGGAAAGACCGATAATAAATGAATCGGCGCTACGGAGAAATGTGCTTGTACGCACCAAGATGAAACAAAATAGGTTTGGTTAGAAGTGAACCAGGAATCAGAACTTGGTGCCTGTATACTTTTTTTACGCGAGAACAGATAGCATACTTCTTTTTTGTCCTTTTCTTTACGATACAATCGTATCACTATATAACACCATATAACTAATACATAAAATAATCAAGGCACTGGGTCATAAAATAAGCCACTATCGGATGTTCAATTGATAAAAAAAAAATAATAGTAAAAAAAGAGCTCTGCTCTCTCTCTCTCTCTTTTTTTTCTCTTTGACCAATATCAGAACACGATCATTCAGTTTTTGGAGATCTGGTTGCTTGATCTCCCTCCTTCACAGAGGTTGGGTTGTCAGCTCTTTAAAATTGGGTGGTGGGGGAACATAAATGGTGTACCGGTTGCGTCCTTGCAACGGGGGCTCTGTCGGGATTAACACGGCGTGTTTATGTTTCTTGCAAACTGGATGTCCGGGTTTTGGTGTTTTCTAGTGGTGAGCCCTGTCTTCATTCATTTCTCCGTCCTACCCTGTTTGCGTCTGTTCTTGAGCAATACTCTCCAAATGAAGGATTACTGATGGATAGAGCCATTTGCTAGATTTGAAATTAATTTTTCTCATCATATGCGTCTTGTCAGTAAATTTCAATATTGCACTTCCATCGTGTTTACTTTCAAGCAATTTTTTCCACCCGCCAACTTTGCTGGCACCCAATTCAATCAAGAAAATGATAAAAAAAAACATACTTGATAAAAGACGATGTACTATTGTAGAAATGGTGTGTCTTTTTTTTCAGGTCCTTCCTTTTTATATACTTTCGTTGTTTCATATTTATAATTTTATAATTTTTAATAAACTACATTATTATCATAAACATCATCATAAAAACGCATAGCTTTTAACCGTTCCCATTTCCTGGAATGGCTTCCGAATGCACGGACCATGCCAATCTTTTTCTCTTTTATATAATTAATCTGACGTTTGATTATTTGATCATGAAAGAACAGACTTTATTAACAATAATAGACGGTGCCACGTATTTTTTTTCTCTCCCATTGTGTTAGATCCTTTATCCTTTTTCAAAAATAATAATATAATATTGATACATATTTCATTGGCTTTTTGCAGGCCTGAAACGAATCATGCCATTAGTAATTATACAGATTCACGGAAATCCATTCATTATTAACGATAATTTTTGCCGCGGTGACGCATATCCTGCACCACATCCACTTTAACAAAAAAACATATTATACATTACTTACGGATGCGCCATCGTCTAAATATTCCTCACCACAAAACAGATGATCCAATCTCCTTTTTCATCAACAATAAACGAAATCGAAGCCAACTTCTAGCTCAAAAATTCAACAGATCCAGGATAAATGGCCAACAATTTGCCGCATATCGGCAGAACTTGATTATCTACAGCATCCTGAATCCAATCAACAACTATATAGTGATCCAGACCCAGGTCAAGCTCTCATCAAATGGATAAACCCCCACTTTCTCCTGAAATAGACTAGGTAAGGTACCCTCCTTTTTATCAAACACATTTATTTGTATATGTTCAACCCCCCAATAAGTATTCGCACTACCCACTAACTTACCTTGATTCCCTTTCCCCACAATGACTCTTATACTAAGCAACCTAAATATGTAACAAACCATTTATGTACTTTTTCCTTTTACCCTATACCTTTTTTTCCCTTGTGTCCATGTAGGGTCTTTTCTAAAATTCATACTTTTTTGATCTGTCTCGAACAAATATGGTCGACCGGACGCTGTGTTCAACGGAGACGTTAAATAAAACAAACATTTTCATTGTATATGAGTTGGGTTTTATAAATTATTTATATTTTTTTAAAGCTATACATCTAATTAGAACAAATGCAACGGAAACGATGACAATACAACGATAATATATCAAAATATGTGAAAATAAAAGAAATCCAAAACTAATACTAATTATAAGAAAGAAAAGAGAAAAGAACAAAAGAAGTATGTATATAACCCTTAGGTATTACGCGGGTCCGGTCCTCACGTTTTTAGATGTAGAGAGGGTTTTTAGTGTCGCTGTTGATTTGTTTTTTATAATAAAAGACTGTTGTTTTAGTTGTTGTTTCAAGGAGGACCAAGAAATATAACTGTCATCCCAAGGGACGTATAAGCCTTTTTCTTTGCTTGAGCGAGTACGGGGGGGGGCTTCAGGAGATGAGGTGGTTACAGCGGCTGAAGAGGGAATTTCAAATTAACATTCTCGAGATTATACGGTGTCGTTGGTTGAAAGGTGTTGTAGAAGAGAATAAAGATGAGTGGAAGTAATGAAGATGATGATTGTTTTACTATGAATATATATATTTTTGTCATTGAAATTTTGGTCTTTATATATAGGTTGAAAAGGTGTAATATAAATGTAATTGTGATAACTGTATTATATGTGCCTTTATTGTTTATATTACTGTATGGATAATATAATAATGTGTTGTTTAACAACTGTATACTTACAGGCGGGTTCGGTTAGACACATTGAGAGGAAGAACAAAGATTAAATATAAAAAGTATTGGGTCGACGAGATATATGAAGATAAAACGATGATGTGGGATCTTGATTTACAAGATCCCTCTTTTTATATTCGTCAAAATATAAGGGGCTAATATAAACGTATATACTAATATAAATAATATACATTTCTATTTATAATATCTATGCATCTAATATTTTCTATATACAACCTTCTTGCATTCGTCATCTCATCCTATCCTTCATATTCGCGGATGCACTACTATGTTGATCATCGAGCTCGAAATTTTAGACCATCGTTTAATGGAACGCATTATTACAGATAATATAAGCTAGTTGAGTTATTGAGTAGATATATTATATATATAGTTTGAAAAGATGTAATATAAATACAAATATGTTAGGTAAGTGTATTGTTTGTGCTTTATTGTTTATATTATTGTATGGATATATTATATTTGTTACATATTGTTTATTATTTCTATGTGTTGTCTAAGTATATTGATTGTCTAGAGTTGATTATTATAAAAAAAATTGGATACCTGAAACTAATACCACAAAGATTCACTTATCCCCCTCAAAAATGTAATTTTTCAGGGGAAGTACACCCCAGGAAATATTGGGCATCTTTCCGGTAAAAAAAAAAAGCGAAGAAAAAGTGCACCCCTCTGGTAAAAACGGGTATCTCGTAATATGAAAAAGTGAAAGAACCCTTCTGGTAAAAATGGGATCTTATAATATAAAAACGGTGTATTTTAGGTAACAATGAATCTATTATTAAAATGTTTACAGACAATGAAATGTATACAAGTATAATTGAAAAATTATTTATAGCATTCTGATTTATAGAAAATCAATTGTAAATATTTTTGATTAACAACTATTATATATAGTTATGTTTTTCTTTGTTTATTCTATTTTTCTACGTATTGTCGTTAATATAATTAACAGTAGTTATATATACAGAACATAATACATATTCATCGCTCTTTGTTGGTGCCAAGAAAGCAGTAACAATAGTTATAATCAACACTTACCATTTTTTCAGACAATATTTTATAACGTCGACCACAGAACTAAAATCTTGAACTAAATTTTGGTATGATGATGTATTATATGATACGAGCCAATACTGATTTTTTATATGTATAATCATTGGTTTGATAATAAATGTCATATGTTATATTATGCCCTTGCTCGTATGATGAGGAGATATGAATAATGATGTTCGTTTGTAACCATTGTGTGATTTTATTTCATTATTATTATTTTTAGAATACCATAATCATTGTTAAATATTATATTAATATTATTGGAATATGGATTATATGATGCAGTCGATTATATTTCTTTATATATTTATTATTTCACTTTAGAAAAAATAAACTCAGAATATATTCACATGTTTAAAGATGTAATCACCATAAATCTATAACTGTCTATTTTAAAGGGGAATCTTCGAATTACAACTGGAAGTCTCTACCTACACCTCTTTGTGTAATATGGTCATCTGACTAGAATTATTCATGCACACTTCTTCTACTGCTTTTCTCGTTATTTCGACTCAAAAAACAAACATTTTATTATACAATGCGCATACTATACCATATTAAAAGTAGTTTCACTTGTCATGTACAGTAACATCCATAAATCAAAAGAAGAAAAATAAAGGAGGAGGGCTAGGCGTATCATAAAAAAAACCGGCGGTGCACCACGGTGCCTCCCACGGAGGACTACAAACAAGATGTCGCACGGCTGTGATCATGATTCGGTCATTCAAATGAGCTTATCCTAGCATTCAAATATGGTAAAAACCTCAGGTACCAACGGTGGGGAAGTAAACTTGTAGCGGAGATATTCCATAAATGTCGTTCCTGCAGTTTACAATCAACTTCTACATTTCGCTTCCAAAGCAACTTTCTGTAAGCAATGGGGAAACTGATCATATACACGCGGAGCATTAGGTATGTAAAAATTTTCAAGTGACTTCAAAAAGAACAATAAAACAAAAATGCTAACTTCAATACAGAGCTCGCAGCTTTTATTTCTTCCTGTGGCTCCAAAGCAAAATTCACGGAATTTGTAAAACTGCATAAAGACAATTTCAAGATTTGGCACCATACAGCAAAAAGTGTTGATAGTTTGGAAATTCTTTGAAAAAAAAAAACTTTGACTGAATCATTACTTTTAGGAAAACAACATAAGGTTAGTATTTAAAGTCATTTAACCAATAGTCAGCTTATTTTTAAACTAATCCCCCTATTTGTAACTTGACTTTATAGATCGGTAGCTTCAAATGTCGAGAGCAACTCTGGTTAGAAATTTCGTTAATTGATAAAGCAGTACAAGAGGTAATTTTTTTTAATTCTTATATTACATTTTGATAAAATAAATTATAATAATTATATGTTATAACAGGTCTATTTACTATAAAAAATATTTGTTATACCTTTCGAATGTCATAGATATAATGGATCGATATGGACCATATCCGAATCTATATCCGAACAGAAAGCTCCTATCCGAATCCGATCTGATCATTGGAATACGGATGACGGATGTACAATATATATGAAAAACAGTAGGCAATTCATAAAACTCGACAGTTAGTACAAAGTTCGTGCGGATGCGACAATTTCAATCTTGGTTAATGAAGAAGATATTAGGACATTAGTTGTGGAAGTCAAATCACCTACAAAAACGAACGAACAAGATTTTTTAAAATTGGCTATTGAAATGAAGATTATGTTAGATTCCATGATTGAAAGATATATTTGTGATCCTGTAGTGTGTGATGTACTTGTTCAAGGTTGGTATTTTTCAATATAGTTATGATATGTATGCTTGTGATATGTGTACCAAGTACTCTAGGTGGCTTGACCATACTAATACCTATGTATCCAATCGTATATTCTAAAGGCTTCACAGTTCGTATATTCAAAATGGACCTTGAATATGATCGAGTATATCGTTTCATCCATATACACACTTGTTATTTGCCTAGAAGCAAGGATGATATGAATGTTTTACAAGGAACGTTGGAGACATTATTCCAATTGAAGGTGAGTATTTTTTTTCTTGTACGAAATATATCAAATAGAGTGATTAGAAGCATTTAACTTATACATCGGTATAAATTTATAGAGAGTCGTTACAATAAGGTTTTTTATATTCTTTTATCCTTTTTTGAGCCGTCTCGATCGGGATGCCATACCAGGCGATAGATCTTAGGAGACATAATAAAAAAACAAAATTTTAACCGCAGAGAGTCATTAAAAGGCCCTTGGATAATGTTAGATCACCATGGGTTTATAATGAACAAACGATCACAAGAAGAGAATGTATGCGACCCACCATATTACTACCAACAAGCTGCTCCATGCAATTCGTTTCTTTGGATTCATAAACAAATATTCTTCTGCCCATCCCAACTTCGGACTTGTATGGTCATTTTATATCATTTTTTTATTGCTTATTTCCCAGTATTCTTTGATATAGATTAAAATTTATATTTATTAATGTGGAAGACTGGCTTGACCTGCGTCTATAGGAATATGGTCGCTTCCTTGCGGTACTTTGATATAAAACTATGTATGAATAAAGATATGTTGCATTAGCTGAAAAACCCCCCTTTGGGAGGAAAAGCTAAGCTAGTATGGATGATGTGGTAGTGATACGATTGTAAAAGGAAAAAGAAGAGGGAAAAAATTATGTAGGAGGGGAGTAGAAAAAGGAAAACTAACCAGTTGTTTTCTTGAGTTGATTGGGATGTGAGTTGGGATGGTAGCGGTGGTTCTTCAGGTTCTGGTTCATCTTCTTCGAAGTCATCTTCGGAGTGACTTATGCGTTCGATTTCCCGGAGAACATGGATTAGAACGAACCAGCAGTTTAACCATTTTCCACGAGATAAGCCAATTTCTGAACGTGGAAGGTGATTCATAACATAGTCGAGTAACTGCATGTCTTGTTTAAGTTTGGGTATTGTTCCAAATATGAATGACAGTTCCTCAAGAATTTCTTCCATTAGTGGACACATTGCGAAGTGTTCCCTAGTAGCAGGGAGATATAACACTGGTTGATCATTCTTTTATCTCAAAGACAGCGGATAGTTTCTCTTTTTAACGACCGGCTTTTATATTCTTCATTCCGTTTTTGGGAGACTGTTTGTTCAGGTGGATCCTTTGGAGGGTTATTCTTTTATATATCTAGCCTCATCTTCATCTTCATTACAACAACCGACATTACCACCTCAAAAATCATCTTCATCACCATCACCTCAACTGTATTAATGTTACATGACTCAACAACACATATCCATGAAGCAACGACATTCATTCATTGTATTCAACAAAAACCAACACCTTTCTCTCTCTAGCAAACAAATTGTAGATATTTTTAGTGGATCTCATTGTATATGAGGAAAAGCCAACAAAAAAATATAACTTTTTCATCACATTCATTCACTCACATCGTATCACCTTATTTTTATTATCATTATCTTTCAATAAAAATTAAAGACCCCTTGTTCAATCTTCTCTGATACACTTATATTATATGGATAACCACTCTATGATGTTATTGTGTACATCCAATCTGAATGATTATTTTGTTACATGAGCATATTACGTTGAAATTATAAAGTTTATTGAGGACGAAATAAATTGAGCACACGCTGATTGTAGCTTCTTGCTCTCATCATTTCACAAGGCTCAGTTCTGAAAAACATGCAGGGAAGCAGGATGAACATATTACGGTATTCTTCAAAACGACAACTAAGAGCTTTTTGAAATATAGTATACTGGGACGTTCAGTACTATATAATAAATATCGTTGTCAACTAAATATCTTCATAATTTTTTACCCTGTTTTTTTTTCACTTACGCATTATTTTACTAGTGCAAACTAAAGATTTTTATTTGAGGCGTTAATTTAACAGGGTTTTCTTATAGTATAATTTACTCCTAATTATTTAAAAAAAAATGTGATAGACTAAACTTTGGTGGTATTAGAGTTTGAATTTCTAGAAAAGATTGTGAATCTCTAGGAACGTATCATTGTAATTTTCATTATTACCTAGGGAATGTTCTCATTAGTATTTCCACGCAAGCAGCCACCTTTTTCTTATATTATACTGTAACTACTCGTCACAACCTACAAGGCAGATTTTTTATGCATATTCTATAGTTCAAGAATTGGTTCCTATTCAGTTGGGGGAATGATATGATGTGATCTACGGGTTATTTTCGACTGCTAATATACGGCCAGAACGGGAAATCTATTTCTATGGAAATCTTTATTTTTAAACAATTTTGGAGATTTGCAGTCGCAAAAATTGTAGAGTTCACAAGTTACATATCATATATTTGCCGTAATTTTTTTTTTATAAAATAGATATTTAATATTTTTAACTCATCAATTATTATTTTTTTCAATGAATTCTCAATCCACTACTCAAAATCAAAAGCCCAGTGGTGTTAGAAAGATTTCGCGTTGGAACGCGTTAATTTTTTTGGTGTTTAAAGGAATACCTAAAGAGAGAACTTGTGTGTAGAATATTTAATATGATACGTTATATTATTATGAAGGAGCAAATTTTTATTATATAATATTATATTGTAATATGTTGGAATAGAAAAATTGATATGGGATTATTCCAACAATGGATAAAGTTGAAATTGATCACGTGTGGATATCAACTGTTCCTAACGTCATCGACTCTTTGAGCATAGCAAGGTTTCCATTCGTGTTGCTATGGATAATCTGGTACAGGAATTGAGTTGAAAGAATGATGTGAAGATAAGCACTATGATGCAAGTTGAATTTAAATGCAAACGATATAAATATATATTATATTAACCAACGTTCCTGTGACGAAATATAAGTTTAATTAGCAGTGATTAGGAATAACTGGATAATAAAGACTTTCACTCTAATATACCAATATAATAAATGAAATGATGGAGCACAAACATTACTCGTATTGATCGCCTATATAGTGTAGGATACTAGCTGATAAGCAGGTAACTTTCCCTCATGTATACAAATGTCTGTCGTAGAAACAATTGGTTGTATTATTTTAATAAGAATTGCTTCATTTAAGTATTGTATTGTATTGATGAAAATAAGCAAGAAGAGTACTTGTTGAAAAAATCAACGTCACGTCTACTTCCAATGAAAATTTCATCAATTGTTGCGACAATGAAAGCTTTCTTTATCTCGAGATCAATAAATAACACAAAAAAAAAGTTTGTTTTTTTATATACTCTAGTTCTACAATGATAACTAAGTTGCTATTTAGTAGTGGAAAACGCACCAATCCATACAAAACTGACATTAGAAAGATGATTGAGGATCATGGGTATAAATATGCTTATCTCCCACCATACTCCCCGTTCCTCAACCCCATTGAAGAGTTTTGGTCAAAAGTAAAGGGTGGTGTTTGACGCGACGGCTTGACAAAGGATGACAATTTAAGCGGTAGAATAACAGAATCAAACTTACTGTCACTCCTGAAGATTGTCAAGGATGGGTTCTCCATGCTATTCAGTTTTTGATAGATGTAAAGCCGGTGAAGCCAACTTGTAATTGAACAAAAAATGCTTTTTTCATTTTATTAAGGTTTATATTTAATTAATTACTATCTGCTCAATGTTTTAGAATATATATTGTAATACCAGTCATTTATGAATAAACGTAATCCACAAAACTGTGATAAAGCATGTTTAAGAAAATCATCTAGTTTCGAAATGAATCATACGCAAAAAAAAAAATCATAATGCGCAAAAGCAGTCGAAAATCCAGTAATCAGTTGCACAATATAAATATAAACAAGCATGCATGCCTGTTTATTTATATGTGGTACACAACACCTTACTTGTCATACCAATATGCAACAATAATAGTAGTACTACATCGATGATCGTTACATTTTATGGGGTCATTCAAGACGTATGAGAAAAATAAAATGCTACCTAAACTACTACTATTGGCAAGTCGCATGATCCCTCAATTTCTATATTTGGTTAAAACTCCTGCTTAACTAATATGTGATTATTCCTCAACGGATCTCCCATGGTGATATCCGTACTTAATAATTATTATATATCACCCCTATGTTGATGTCCACATCTCCCTTGTCCCTTCTCCTCTTTCTCCACTTTCTTCTCTCATGCGCCATCAAGGAATGCACAACATTACTTTACTGCATTTTTTAACAGAAAACAAAAAACCACATTATTTATGACTACATTTCTTAACTAAGCTCAATATCATTTATGTTATGTTTATGTTTATGGATTCCTACCAAGGTTACGGCGTGAGAACAATAATAAAAAGCATCTATGCTAAATACATTCTGCATTGATAGCACAGTTTTGCTAAATATGCTAATACTTTTTGAATGTAGATGATAATAATAATGAGGTGCAATGATAATGAAAAAAATATTATCATTGGCGTAATCGCATGTCCAGTGATAAGGCACTAAAAACTGGAGGCTGATCTATTTTACAACTTTATTTATTTAAAGGAACAGTATAACATGAAGATCATGAATCCATCATCACCAATTTCAGCTGTTGTCGTTGTTGTCTTCTTATTCTCCCCACATCTAACCCCCGTTTAAGAATAAGAAGAAAAATAAATCTAACAACATGAAGGAGTGCTTTTTTTTTTGCAGGCAACTTGAATATCTTACACGAAACACATAAAGTATCTATAGTTTATTCATCTTCAATATTCTTCAGAACGACAACTAAGAGTTTCTTGAAATATAATATTAAATACTGTCATCTACTAGTTTCGAAATGATTCATACATAAAAAAAAAAATTAGAACGCGCAAAAAAATCAATGATAGTATATAAAAAAGTTAGTCCAAGTACAAAAAAAAATTATAATGAGTAAAAGCAGTCGAAAAACCAAGTATATAAAATCAAGTTGTTGATTACCCCGTATAAAATCACTTCATTTAATAGCATTTTTATTTACTACACAGTACAAAGTGTACCACCATTCTAGGTTCAATCAAAAGGACTTTTTTTTCTATTTTTGATCTGTACCTTCTAGATAATCATGGCTCAACTATACTATTATTATTATTAACACGACGACGAACCAATAAACTATATTATTATCATTGAAAAAATGGCTATCTTTTTATATATATATAACTCCTTTTTTTTTGTGTCCTGATAATAATTCTTTGGTTTTTGAATAAATATGGTATAAAATCGAGGATGAACTGTTTATATGACTTTTTGATGTATATATTTTTTATCACTATTATAAAATGCGACCTCCTATTTTCCCATCAGGAAGCTTCCTTCTAAATTAAGTATAAAATCGAAACTGACAGATTAGGATATTGTTACTTCATGCTTTACTATACAACACCACGTCATGTATCAATTAGTCCCCACATTCAACTCTACAACACATATACATATTTATTACATACTTTACTTATTATGATAGGATTATATAATCACATAACTGGAATAAGCTATATAGCAAAAAAAATATGCTAAGCAAATCTATTATATTCTTATACCTTATTTTCCCTTGAACACTAGATCAAGTAAAAATAAGGGACTTGCCGCTGTGCGAGGGTCATCACATCATCAATCATCCCAAGTAATTTATTTCTCCATTTTTTTTTACTGTTATGTATTACACTATATGCGCAACATATTAAATATTGTTTAATATATACAGCATATAAAGTTATACCTTTATTATTCTATTTTTTACAACATTATTGAACAATAATAAAGAAATCATAAATAGCAACTAAATAACACGAAACGTGGTGTAGAACATAAGCTTTTTTTTTTATTCATTGTCAAATAAATGTATAATAAATCTAGTTCTAATTATAAAGACAATTATTTTACTATTGAACGAATAATATAGGTTTTGAAGTAATATATGTACAAGAAGAACAAAGCGACCCATGCATAAATGTACTATTTATTACATAGAATGGAATAGTAATAGGCTGCACAGACAAGACTATGTGCTGTTTGCCGCTGGGCGTATTTTTTTTCTGTTAATTTATTAAAAAAAGGGGATTTAAAAGATGTCTATTATTACTGTATATCGTGAATATCGATGCATATGTTTATACTATACATCGTATTATAAAAAATACCTTTTTTGGATAAAGCAACCTATCAAATTCAAAAAGAGAGGATGTTATTTTAATCACTGTAATAAAGACAACACGTTGACATTTATTCATAAAAGTCCAAAAATCGAACAATATAACAAATAAATTATATGTCATCATTACATACTATTCTTAATTACATGTAATGCAACATATCCCATTCTAATAAACAAGTATTATCCAACCACTCACCAAAAATGGTTTAAAACCGCTTATTATCCCAGAAAAAAAAATGAATTGATCAGTGGAAACGTAGTTTGGTTTAAAAGGAGAAAAGATGAAATTATCAGTAGTAAGGGGATATAACGTGGCAAGATGCTTCTGTCTGTTGTTTGCAGGTAGATTTCTTATTCTCCTCTCTCTATATGACCTTTTGATAGAATCTGTCCAAGGAATAGTAATGAACAACTAAAGTAAACCAATTTTTTTGTTTACTATGCAACACAATGCCATTCTATTTTAACAACCCATGGCCATTCGTTAAGGATAATAACCCCTCCTGTCATCAAAATGTCACTAAAGGGGTTGTATAATATATGATGAGTTGTGTGAGTTGGGGGGAGGAACACATCAGAATGGATGGGGGGGAGAGGGTGAAGATTACTTTATATGGGTAAAAGCCGTGTAAGATCAAAGGGTTGGAACTTTTTGGACATTTTTTTTTTATTCTGCATTGGCTAGAAAGTCTCTCTCATTTGATGGACGATCAAAAAGATGTTTATTTCTGAATTCCATATTTGTAATTTAAGGTGTATGCACTTCTTATAGTTTATATTACTACTACTACTACTACTACAACTACTACTACTCTTATGTGCATATATCTCATCACCAGGTAAAAAATAGTCCCCCCTCTTCTTTTTCTTTTTTTTTTTCACCCCCCTTTATATTTGATAATATCTCTGTGCATTTTCCTGAAATGGACATGGATGGGATTTAGGGATCCGTCAATTCAATATCAAATAAATAGAGGCCATTTTTTTTCGTAAATCGATTTTTTTTCTTCATTCCAACAATAAAATATATAATTACTTCTCACTTACACACAACAACTACTACTCTTTAATTCTTTAGTTTTTTATACATAAATTTTTACTACTGCTTATTAACAATGCCCAGAACAAAGACCACAACCACTTCTTCTATGGAACCCAAGGTTCCTCGCCCAATGAACTGCTTCCTTGCTTTCCGACTTGAAAAACAGGGTCAAATTGTCGATATGGTGCCAGGTGCCAATCATCGTGATATTTCCAAGCTTCTTGCCAAATGGTGGAAAGAACTTTCTGAAGAAGAAAAAGAACCTTATCGTGAACGCGCTCGTCAAGCTAAACTTGAACACGCTGAAAAGTAATTCATCATTCTCCTATTTAATAAAATATTTAACAGTCATATTATCGAAAAATTTTAAGTATACTTATCCTGTGTTGTCAAATTATTAGGTATCCCAACTATCGTTATCAACCTCAAAAGTGTAACGGTCGTAAAACACGTAAATATGTTCGTCGTCCTCAAGACAAGTTCACTTCGCGTCATGAAAAGAACAATCGCATCATGGAATTGTTTTATCAAGATCCCCAACACTTTTTCTCAAAATCATCAGGCAACAATGACCAACAACAGTACACCTTGCCTGAAGAACAACACGAGTCAGCTGTATCTTCTTCGTCACCAATGACCGTCACTACTGACCACACCAATAGCAGTAACATTCTTTCGCCCGAATATATCACTGACAAGGATACCAAGATCATGATGAACTGTAGCAACTCTTCTCCACAATCTTATGCTTATTCATCTTGCAGCAGCAGTAACATGGGATCGCCACTCCAAACGCCCCCTGTGATTACCGATAAAAACATCTTGTTTTCTAATACCAACAGTGGCTGTATGTTTTCCGACAATATTATTCAGCCTGATGATTATGTATTGCCCGCAGAATCTTATTCTATGACTACTGCTCCAGCGACACCCAGTGTCATGGTTCCTTCTCAACGCGATGTTTCCTCTTATTATGATAACAATGTCTATGGTTTCACTGAACAACAACAATTGATGATGCCTATGACTACAGCTACCGCCACTCCTACTACCAGCATGATCAATGATCCAATTACTACTTTCACTTCCACTACATCAACACCTCTTAGTGCCAATGATGTCTTGTTTGATCAATTCTCTTATTCACCCATTGAAACCAGCACTGAATGGACCTTGACACATTCTGAAATTCCTGCAACTACTACTCAACAATCCTTCTTTGATCAATCCGCAGCCAATCTTATGGATGCTTACTGCCCAATGGATATGGCAGCTTGCATTGATCCTCGTCTTTTGGAATCAGACTATGATTTTTCTACTACCTCTTACCAATAATTCAATCACATTCATAATAACATCTTATTCATTTCATATATACCCTTTCATTATTTCATTTTATTATTATTTTTTTATTTATATAGATTTTTTATTATTTTATCATTCTCTCTTTCGTTATCATTCATATAATAATCTTTCATTTCTTTATATACGACAACCATTATTCACACACACGCATGCATGCATCTTCTTCTGTCCCTTAATCAAACATGATCATACATTCATATTATTCATCATCATTCATTTTTTATTCTTAAGCATATACGACTTCATTTTTTTTTACCCTATGTTTCTAATTTGCTTATTATTCTACTTGTTTTCTTGTAAAATCTTTTTTAACTATTGTTTTCCTTTTCATGTTGCTTTTTTTTCACCTGTTCCACCTCGCTTATTATCCACATACACTCCAATTATTTTCTTTTTGTATTTTTTTGTTCTAATAATCACGACAAGCCAAAAAAAAAAAAAAACCAACTACTAGAGCTCTTGTACATTTTTATTTTCTTTTTCTTTTTCTTCTTTTTTATAAGCTAAATCAAATAAAAAAAATACCACAATGAATCTCGGCTTATGCTAAAATATAAAATAGTAATGATGTGAATTGAATAATTAAACAAATAGGTCATGAGAGTGCACATAACACGCGACGTGATAAAAAATAATGTCAAGTCGCGTTAAAGTTTAAATTTTACCTACTCTTTCTCCTCCATAACTCTTCTCACACATAATTCTTATTACAACACATGTATAATAAACAACTATGGCATCCTCCAAAATTAAAATTTTAATTCAAGAACTATGTGAATATCTTCCACAAGAAGGTAATGCACCTTCTGGAACGAGAGGCGATGAGAAGATCCTTGCCACCGATATTTCAAACTTGACAATGTCTGATGTTTCTAGAGAAGATCTTGGCAAGTTCTTTTTTTTTTTAAAAGACGCGTTTTATTCATGGGAAACAGAAGTACTAATATTCAATGGACAATCATTATAGACTATATATCCTCGATTTTATTTCAACCCAATCAATCGTTATTGGCTTATTTACGTGGCAATATCAATTCAAAAGATAACGCCAGCTCTGCTGTTGTCACTCTTTTAGGATTCTTGGTTTCTTTTATCGAAAAAGCGCAGAGAATCATTCAACCTTATGCTGTTTCTATCAAGGTATTACTCACCATCACCATCATTAGAGAAAAAAAGGAGGAGGGTTTTATCATATATAATTTTTTATAAAATGAAATCCATGCATGACTAATGGTGAAAAAAAATTGGATGATAATATAGAATTGTTTAATGAAATTGGCTTCTGGTGGATCATCCAAAATTCGATGCGCAGCCATTGAAACCTTATGTACATTAGTGAATCCGACAAAAAGCTATTTGGATATGGAAGAATTACGACTTGGATCCATGTTTAAATTGTTCGTCGACGATTATTCTTTGGTTGTCACAAAAACACCCTTATCTGTCAAAGGTCGAATGATGGAATTATTCGGTGTTTTGATACGATATCATTCAGAAAAATTGGAAACAGGAAAAATTCAAACAATAGAGCGATGGGCTTTTACAGCTTTGGAGAAAGAATTATTTTCGCATAAAGAAGCAGATAACCAACTCGTAGCTGGGGTTTTAACGGGCTTGGATCATATGCTTTTTTCTTCAACGCTTGATTTGGATCAAGGTAAATAAAAAGTATAGAGATGTATATCACAAAAGAAGGAGAGAAAGAAAATGGGAATGAAGAAGCAAGGAAAGGAAAAAGGGGCGGGTGAAAAGCAAACATTGGGTTCGAATTTTGACCATATTTGGATGCGATGGATCATCCTTGCATATACACAATCCAATATGTAGATTCTCCTCAAACAGAATTACTTTACAAGAGTATACAAACAACTATAAACCTTCCAGAACATCTTTCACGTTATGTGATCCCACTTGGTAAAAATGATGTTCTGTTCTTTTTTTTTTTTTCTATTTTTGATACATTATTCTTTATGATATGGGTAACTCATGCATCCTGATTCTGTATTTTAATCTGTAGCTGGGCTAACATTGTTTAATAATCATGGGGATATGTTCCACAAATTCATCATCCGCGACAGCGAGTCATTATACAAATCCTTAAGAACATTGTGCGAACATCAAAATCGAGATCTTTCTAGTTTGGGTTATCGTGCAATGGAAAAGTTATTGAAAGAGGTAAGGGAGGAAAAAAAGGAAATTGATACGAGATATGAAGCTGCCTACGCTAAATCATCATCCACTTTGTAATTTAGGTGTCGAATCAATTAGCAACTAGAAACCCAAATCCGCAAGAACGGAAGATTTTTGAGGTGAAAAATTCATTATTTTTTTTATTATGCAAAAAATATCTCTCATCCACTGTTACATTCCATCCTCATGTTCATATTTATTTGTTTTTTATAGTTCTTTGTCAATAATTTCCTTGTAACATTACGTAAAAAGCTGGACGAGGTCAGCTTTCGGGATCTTTCCGTTGCCATCCGTGGCATTGGCTATTTTTCTCCAGCCTTTCATAAATTCATTACCGAAAAAGAAATCAATGATCTTCGAGAATATCTCGTGAAGATTAGCTCATGGTTTTATTCAGAGTAAGTCAAATGATACGAGAATATATATATACTTTATATCACACGCGATTAAGGTATACTTTTGAATGATTCTCTCCCTCTCTTCTATTTAGATCCAACAGAGACCGTGCAAAGTTGACTGGCCATCTACCTGCTTTTATCCAAGCATACACCTATTTTGCCCAGAGTTTGACGAATGTGACACCCTCTTTTATGTCAACCATCATTGAATTGGTCAATACATTTATTTCAAATTATATTCATTTGAATACTATTACTCGCTCCACTGGTATTTTTGCTATTCGAGATTTATTACGAACATTATACTACAAAGGTGAAGGAACATTACGTTCATTTCTTAATGATTTCCGTAAGTGCCAGCTTTTTTGTATTGTTTTTTCTTCTTTTACATGGAAATATATATCTCTAATTTGGGTATTGTACTTCTTTTTTGGTATATATGTAGTATATAACACATTGATCACAACGTGTACGGACGATCACGCAAGTAATTATGATGGTCAACCCTCCTATATGGAATTCTTATACTTTTGGGATGTTTTTCTCAACACCAGCGCCTACAGGAGCTACAACAACCGCGGTCGCTTTCGACAAAAGCTTGGGGGATGCAACGATTCCAAAGCAATAGACACAGATTCAGATGCCACTGATGATGAATTGGATGATGTGAAGGATAACGAAAAGGGTGGCATCAATATGGATTTACAATCGATTCTTTTCGACGAATTCCTTACTACCTTATTTCGACTTATAAAAACATTTAACTTGGAATTGAAAAAGAGAGATGATGGTTCGACTGATACAGAAGCAACAGCATCAGACACAACAGCAGAAAAAAGGGATGATAAATTAACCACTATATCCTCAACAGAATCAACAGATAATATCGAAGGTATTGCCACACCCAGCATGTTGCAAGCGGTCAATGAAGATCATTTTAGCATTTTTCAAAATTTGGTCGAGTTCTGGTGCATGTTGTTACCCAAACTCAATACCCATCGACTTGAACATTGGACTTACCTTACTGCAAGTTCGTTAATTGAAATCAGTCTACGTCGACCCCTCATTAGTGGATTTTATAAAATGCTTTCTGCTATATTGAATATTGCACATAAACGCAAGTTATTTGATGGATATAAGGAACTTTACGCTGCTCAACAACGACGAAAACAATTGGGAACGATTTGTGATATTTCGGAAATTCAGGTAAGCCGTATTATAATTGGAAGATTATGAAAGTTTTTTTTTTTTTTCAAAATCAAAGCCGGAATAGCAATCATTTTTTTGCTAACAGCTGGTTTTTTTTTTCATTAGACTGATCTCTTCTCTGCCTTTGTCATCTATCGCGATTTCCTCAAAGAAGTGTGGCATCGATTACAACAATTCAAGGATGAATTATTAGCCTCTTGTTTACGTGTGATATTGGCTTATCCACTCGCCTTTTTCGATCTATCAGAACTTGTTGAACCTATTCGAACAGCTTTCCGCTTAGGTTTAACTGTCTACACACTTTCTGATATTGCTTTGGATGTCTTGTATGAATTGACCGATATTGATTCAAACAAACCAGATGATTTAAACTCCTTCTTGGGTGATATTTTACCATGCATGAACGAGTACATGCTGATGGATTTGAAACCGAAAAGAGAAGATGGGGATATCTCCATGGTTAAGAAATGGAAACCCACCAGTGGAAATCAACGTAAGCGACAGGCAATCCATTATAAAGTGGCACAGGAAGCATTTGGTGCACAAGAAGCAGAAAGTACTGTCAGTTTACGAGATATTCAATTACGTGTCATGCGATTCTTGGGTCGTATTGGCGGCGTCAATAAACTCATGTTGAAACCGATTACCACGGGTACACAAAATATCAACGATGATGATGGAGGAATCAAGAATGTGGCTTCTAATACGCTTGGATCTCGACAACAATTGATTTCTTGGGATACGAAAAAAAATTTAAAAATCAATTTGCCATTCCCGAACTCTAAAGTCCCTTTAGCTATGGGTAAAAATACACACTATGATTCTATTCATATATTAGGGAAAAAAAAGTAAAAAGAAAACTCATATATGATTTGAATTTTAATACTGATAGATGAATTGCTTCCACGCATTTGTGAATTGGCTGAATCATCACCCAATCGACAGGTCAAAGTGGCTGCTTGTGAACTTTTACATGGTTTGATGCTCTTAATGGTGGGCGATAGTGCATTCCAAGCACGCAGCGATAAAAAGAGCAATGAATCCCGATATCATCGTATCTATCTTCATGTTTTCCCTATTCTCTTACGTCTTGCTATTGATACCGAACCCATCACGCGTGATATGTTTTCCCTCTTGGTACGACAACTCATTCATTGGCTTACCAACAATGCCCAATACGAAAACCCAGAAACTATTGCCTTATTAAAAGCGTGTATTGACGCTACATGTAGTACAGACGCAGGTCTTCGTGATTATGGAGCGGATTGTATGCAAGAATTTGTATTATGGTCTATCCGTCAACAACAAGGAAGCAGAACAAAGGAGAGCAGTGCCATGAATATTAAATCGGTTCTTAAGCGTATCTATAATTTGGCATCCAATCCAAGTTCTCGACAACGATTGGGGGCTTGTATTATCTTTAATCGTATCTACCGAACTTTCCGAGAAGAAGATGCATTGGTCAACGAGTTTACCTTGGAACTTTTATATTGGCTTTTTTTTAGTCTTAAATTGGCTGAAGATGATCATCCGTTAATTGGTAAGTATTTTATTTTATTTTTCTTGGTCATGAGGGAGGAAGGAAATGATACATGAAACTCATTTTTTTAATATTGGATAATGATTATTTTAGGCACTCTTGACCAAGCGAAGGAAGCTATTGGTCATATCAGAAGAATCATTCGTCAAAAAATCAATGTATTTATCGTTGGAAAGTTTGGTCGTCGTGAATTCCATGGCATAGCTGAAAATCCTCCCAATTTGGCGAGCGTGGTAGGTTGGGCATTCGATGAAACTGGTTCCATCCAAAGAGAATATTCAAGAGAATGTATGAAATTCTTTGATGAATTTGTTGGACGCATTCCAAGTGAGTTATTTTTTTTCTGTTACTTTAGAATGGATTGTGAATATGTTCACCCACGTTCAATTCCTTAATATCATATTATATACTGTTTTTTATATGTTTTTATCTTTTTTTCAGAGGTAAAGAATGGTAAAGAATGGCTATCGACTCGAATAAAGAACACGCCTGAATTATTGGAAAATGCATACGAGCATGATCGATGTCTCAGTGTAACAGATATGAAAAACAAAGACGGAATTTTATGGCTTCAAGAATTACGAGCTGCATTAGACGGCTATAATTGGTTATTAAAGCGTGGAATGATCACATTGATGTTTTTATTGGAAATGCCACATTTGGATTGGGTCGAAGCATGTGTGTATCTTTTGGATCACAGTGCGGAAAACATGTTTGGTGCGAAAACTAGTATTGAGAAAAGCAATGCCAACGCCCTTTATGCCTATCTCTATCATCACTTGGTCGTCTTGATTACCCATGCTACGGATACCCCAATGGATACTGATGAAGTGTTGGAAGCATTCTTATCTCGAGGCATTCTTGCCAATGAAAACTTTATCTCAGTGGTTGTTCAGCTTTTGCTTTTACCAAACCAATTCGTAGAATCTGCCAAGTCAGAACAAGGATCTATGCCCAATCGATTGAATCCAAAGAAAATCCGCTGGGCAGTGCGTGATTTCTTGCAATTCATGGTAGAGCGTGGGCCACCCCGATTCCATCGGTTGTTTGAAAAAGCTTGTAGTACAGTATTATATTCTCAAAATGTGGATTTGACCAATATGCAGTTGAATCAAAGTAGGTTTCTTTATAAATCTCTCTGGATGAGATTGAATGAGTGGCTATTGGAATCATCTGAGTCAATATATACTAAATACATTTCCTTTATCCCAGGTGCATTGAATGACATGTTACAAATTGTGGATGGTATAAAGATCTTACAAGAACTGGGGCTTTTTGATAACATATGCAAAGCGTTACCTAAAATGAGCGGTGGTGCTGAATCAGCCTATGATTATAGTCTTGCACTTTATGACAAATTTATCCAATTTAATGCGACCACGGAACCCGTATGGATTCGGCTCATTGGTGAAATGTTGCAGATTGCCTTCCGTCAGCCAGAATTTGCAGCAGAATACGCAAAGAAACTTTTACTGGAACAAAATTTGACTTATGCGACTCAATTGGCTACTTATCAAAAGTTTAGCTCTCATGTAAATGGATTCATTGTTACTCTCCTTTATGCTAATTATTTAAAATATATATCACTGATCACTCTATTTGTTTTTATAAATACTACTTATTAGATCAACAATTGTATAGCAAGCAATTTTAGGTATTTTGCACCTGTTTTACTTGCTCATTCGGATAATCGATTTATCCATGATGTGATTATTGGTCTTGTTGAGTATCTTCGACGTGAGAAAAAGTTAGTCAAACGGGAAATTCAAGTATTTGTTAAGGATGTAAGTTTTATGATCAAAGCAAGTAGCTTGACAGGGATTATTACTTATTACTGGTATTCTATTCTTTTACTGACATGGAAATATCCGGTAGCTCTTGACCGAAACAACATTTTTACCTAAAATGTAAGCTGGAGATTTTTTTAAAATAAAGAACATGGGCAGAGCCAGCCACACAGGGAACTAATGCGTCTTTTATTTTCCATTATTGATTTATACAGTATCGATGCCTGGAAGGATCCCGAAAACATTGCAGATTTGGTCAAATTTTTAGTGGGATTATTAGGTGCAGATCCAGGCATCGTTAATCGAAACAAGGGCAATGTAACGTTTTCAATATTATGTGATGCATTAAAGGTGTGTTTGGATCGAGAAATTCCACTCAGAATTAAGAGCGAAGCATTCCAAATGATTCCTATGTATATCACTGTATCAGGAGACCATATCAAACAGGTATATATAGGCGCATTTATCCATTGTCTATTTTCTCGCTTCCATTCCATCTCCAACAACTGTTAATTCTCTGTTGCAAACTAACACATCAAAATAATTTAGATTTCAAAATCTTTGGATGATATTTGTCGTCGTGAACTTGGTGTTCGGTCCACACAGATGAAAAAAAATTCAACTGAGTAAGTACAATATGAATAAATCAAAAAGGGAGCAATAATGTTAATATTTGTATATTGACTCTTATTTTTATTTTGATAGTTATCGCGAATACATACATGCACTTGATGGACTTTTGACAGTCATGTCCCAATTTGGAGCACTTTGGTTATTCGAAATCATGTTCCCGCTTTTTATCCAAGAACCAGAACACAGACACCGAGACGAGATGCAAAAGCATGTTGGTTTATTCGCCCAAAGACTGGGTCCTACACAATTCAAAGCCGCTGTTGACATTTGCTTCAAGTAAATACACCATAATATAAAAAATGAAAGAATTTTTATGAAGCACAAAGTTTTTTCTTGAATTAATGCATATAACAATATGTTTTATCTAGCTTATTTAAAGATCAATCTCAAGCTATGCCATGGCGTCAAGCTTCCATCAACCTCATGATCTGGCTCTTTTCACTTGTAAATACCTCTTACGTTGTTCAATTTTATATTGAACATATTCAATTTATTATGGGGATTGTAGACAGGGATTTATTGCGACGTGGTTCAGATCAAGAAGTAATCAATGATATGGAGGAACGCATGTGTTGTTTCCGATTGATGCAAACCATGTACGAAAAGTTGGTAGCATTAGATATACATGGGAGAGAGAGTCAAATTGTCAGAAACTTTGCGAATAAACCCGAGGCAGAATTAGTTGGCCGTGAACTGACAAGCGATGTTGTTCTGAAGACAAATGAGGCTAAAGGAAAATGGGAGCTACCTTCCGATAACCCCTTGATCAATGAAACAAGGCTCAACTACCATCGTGTTGCTTACAATTTACTATCCATGGCATTGATGCGAACTCAAAAAGATGAACGGTTCTTTTCTGGCTTTCTTTTCAAGGATACGGAAGATCATCGGACATGGGAAAACATTGTTGATGCATCAGTTCAACTTAAATTTCTACCAGACCTAGCCAAAGCAATGAAAATGACTTGGTACGAAGACAGTATCAGACGAAAAATCAAAAATGAAAGAAAAGATGATGAAGATAAAGGAAACGTACGGTACATGGAAACATTACAGACAACGACTGAGAGGTTAGTATACATTCAATTGTATATACTTATCAGTATGAAGACTCTCCTCATTTATTTCTTAAAGATCTGTTACTAATGGTTTGAGAATGCTTAAATAGTTTATCTCAAGTGACACTTATTGATGTAAGTTTCTATATACCACATGAGAAGTGGATATGAAACAATGAATATTGTATTTATTTTTTGGCTATTTTATTTAGATGGCGTTGGAGTCGATAGATGCTGTGAAAACATATGATGATATGCCAGAGCAAGAAATTAATAGCGATACGTTGTTCTCTTCAGATGAAGAACAAGTTACAATTGATAGACCTAGGTATGAATATTGTTGAAACTTGAAATATTTTTCAAAGCACATTTTTATATATAAATTAAAATGAATATTTGTATATAGACCAAAGGAATTGATGGAGGTTGACCAAATCAGTGAAAATCCATGCATGAAACCGTTTCGGAATGTTATCGAGAGATTACACACTCTTACAACCAAAAAAATTTTGGATAGAAATGAAATCCCAACAGAAATGCCTTTGTGGATGAAGGAATTGCACAAAACATTTACATCTCCAGGTAATAAATATATCATTAGCTTTGGTTCAATGCTTTTAACAGAAATATTTTCTGGTGTAACATTATCTCCCCTCCCCTCCTCTAAAAATATTAGCAACATCACTTCATGTACGCCTGTTTTTCGCAAAAGCCATTATTTTGAACGCAATACCTTTTGAACCCTATGCACAATATTGGATGAGGCCGTTGATGCAACTTGTGCTGGATGGTAATCAATATGGTCATCCAATGAATTACATGGTTCATGTACGTTATTTTCTGATATCAAATCGATGACTCAATTATAAATGGGAGGGATTTCTGATGTATACTGAAGGATTACACGATTTATGCATGTATAGAGTATGGCCGTAATTATAGAAGTTTGGGGACAGAAAGTTAAAATGAAAAAAGATAACTACAACGATCGATACCTTTTGTACCAATATGTGGTAAGAAAATATTTATATTATTGGATGAAGAAAGTAATGATGGGAAAAAGTAGATTGATAACACACACATTTTTTCTATGGGCCATTTAGGATTACTTGATGGGAAATGTATTCTATGAAAACATTCAAGTTGTCAAAACAAACATACAGATCATTAAAGACGTTTTCCAAAACTGGGGAGAAAACATCGTTGTGCCCACGGTATGTAATGAGCCGATCTCCCACCTTTACAAATATATATAATAGTATCCCAATGAGTGCTCTAATAATACTAGTTGATGATATATATAGAATACTATCTACAAGGAATTAGCAACAGAGAGACCCAAGAATGGTGATGCAATTGGACTTCAGCTTGCTGGTATTGTGTTGGCACATGATATGGATCCATTTTACGAAGGTCCTGAGGTGAATCTTGATGGTCTTAAAGAAGAAACATTTTACAAGACTATCAGTAAAAGCCTGATGAACCCACAAAGGAACGTTTATGGAGCTTCTGCCGAAATTCTTGGCTGGGCATTAGCATTCAAAAAGAAGCATGGCAAGCCAGCTGAATTCCTGGAACGCATCATTACTAAAGAACTGGAAGATATAAATCCACTTGGAAATTCTAAAAGCAAGAAAACAGTAAATGAGCCCAAATTCTTGACCATCATTCGACGAATACAAATAAACTGTCCAGAGATCGTTCAAACGCAAATGGTGAAAGTTCTCTATCTTGTTTCTCAGTTGTATGGAGATCCACGCATTACTGCTTTACAGATTATTGCTGGCGGTAGTGAAGGCATCCCTGACTTATTCAAGTCAATCCAAAGCAAGAAATTACTAAAGACATTGACGCGAGGGTAAGATAAAAAAAAATGTAGTTGAACTAAGTAATACTGGTGTTGGATAGCAATGATGTTTCTAATGCTTTTTTATCCCTCTTTCCCTTTATAGAGATGATAAATCACAGCTTTGTCTCATTCAAATTTTGGATAAAATTGCAAATACATTGACCCTATCTCAGATTGACCTTACAGTGGATACGATTGCGGATAAATTTGTTAACCATCCAAGTGTTGAATGCCGAGTAAGTTTTTAATACATTCATATCGTAATCAAAAAGTGGGAACGAGAATAAATTCTGATAATATGTATCGTTTTATATATGTAGCATCTTTTCTTCAAATTTATCCAATCGGTCAATAATACCGTCCAAAAAGAAAAGGATAAAATTTTGGGCGACAAACTCAAAGTGTTATTACTTCAAGGACTTGTGGATTCGAGTGATTATATTCGAAACTCTGTCATGGCACATATTAAAACAAGTTATAACCTTGGAGACGATATTTATGAACGACTGAACATTGTTCTTGGGTAATAAACTAAACTGAAAAGGAACAAGGGCTTGTTTATTCTTACTAACTCAAAAAAAAAAAACGTTATTAAAGTAATCTTTATTTGCCCGAGGTGGAAGACAAATATTTACTCTATAGCACTGAAATAATCTTGGATACTACTAAGCATGGAGATGATTATGATGTAGCAATATTCAAGAATCCGTTACCTAACGCAAAGTTTGACAAGGATTATCAAAGGATTGACACTTCGTGGCAGCTTCGAAACCCAATGTCTCCTTTATTTGTGGCTACTCAAGAACCTGTGGTAAAGATGATCATTCTTGAAAGGAGATAGAGAAGGAAAGGTATAATACCATACAAGTAGATTTGGATAACTGATCTCGTTTTTAAATATAGTGGTTTACTCAAGATCTCGACGGAGGTGTGCGTGCAACACAAACAACGTTCCAATTCTCATTAACACAACAGGCAGCAGCAACAGGTAATATAAAACCCATTTTTTAAATCAGCATTATTATACAATTCAAAAATAACAACTTCTTATGAAATGATTGTACGTTAATAATTGCATAGTTGGTACGACTTTGATGTCCAGTTTTGCACCCACATTGAGACGGGATCATATGGATATTGATACGTTAGAGCCCGGAACTCTATATGTGGATTTGAGCCAACAAGCTACAGATGATTATAGAAGGAGAGTAGGACGACGTAGGGTACCGCCAAAGGAGGCAACCCAATATGACAAGGCAACTGAACGTATTGTCAATACCACAGCTGATTCAGAAGCAATGCATTATTCTTTTGTGCATGACCGTCGAAGAAAACAAGCTCGCAGAACTGAACTGTTACAGAAACAAGCTCGAGATAAACGAGTGACAATGACACGACAGTATCGATTTGGTAATACTTCTTCTTCATCATCTTCTTATATATAATCACAAATCTTGTATGTATGAATATTGAATACTCATTATTTGTATTGTTTTTTATAATAATAGGCGAACTTCCTGATGTTCAAATTAGACATTCTGAACTTGTCTTACCTTTGCAAGTATTGGGAAGAAGTGATAATGATATATCTCGAGTACTTCATGCATTACTCTCAGTATCTATATCCCACCAAGCAGAAATTTACCGTACAAAGGTATGCCGTTAAATAAATGCAAACATGTGAACGGAATAAAAGCTAATAGCATCTGCCTCTTCCAATATTAAAGGATGGTTACATGGAAAACATTGCGAAAATAACTCACAGTAACTTGGAGAAAAGCACGGAATATTATCCGCCTGCTATCGGTTCTTTCTTAAGAATCTGTTACGAAATGCCTTTTGCAGAACTTTCAAGTAGTGTTATCAAAATGGCAAGCCAAAGAAGTTATAACGAAAATATTGCTATTGCTTTACTCGAGCGTCACTTCCTAACATATGTGCAGGGTGATGCTGAACACCGTAAGTTTTTTTTTTTCATTATTACTTGTAACTTTTATTTGTGATGTTAATATTTCTTTTTCTTCGTTTCGAAAAATAGCTGCCAAACGATCCCGAACAACAAAGACTGCAAAGCTTGGTAGAGATAAGAAGCAATGGATTGATTTAGCACAACTCTACAAATCTATTGACCAACCAGAGATATTTCAAAATTTGTATCAATCACATGTAGCATCAGTAGAAGGATCTAAAGGTATGATCATTGTATGGTTTATAAATTATTCAATTGCGAAGTTTGTGAACTATATCGCTGCATTTATTTATTTTATTATTATATGTGAAATTTTAGTTGCAATTGACTACGAAATCCAAGGTCGTTATGCTGAGGCGGTAAATTATTTTGTCAAGGCTCACGATGACCATAAGGAAGATGTTGACCCTGAAGAAGTAGAGTTGTGGATGCAAGAAATGTTACGCTGTTATGAACAACTTACAGAATGGCAGGATATGGGTGCTTTTGTAAATGGCAAATTTGATGGCAAATTTGATACAATTTGGGATGATCCAGAAAAGGTAGACTCACGATCCAATTTTTTTTATCAATATAAATCAGAGAGCGAACAGTATATTAATTTGGTTTATATAGGACGAATATGTCAAATACTTTATGCGTAGTTATACTAAAATGAGACAAGGTGTCGTCGAAGATGATGGTGAATTTACTCCGTGGACAGATGATTATCCTAATCCAGTACTGAAATTTATTGCATCTGCAAACGAAGTACCTGATCGTATGAAATACCTTCTTCACCATGTGGCATGCGGTATGTAGTATAGACATTCAAAAGAACGTCCTATGTCATTGTTTTTGTACTTTACATTTCTATAATGCTGATTTCAGCGTATTTTTTGTTCTTTATTTATAGATATCTCTCTAAACTCAATTTGGACCAATGATTACGATCGAGCACGCTTTTATACCCGTCAATCATATGACAGTTTATTATCTGTTTGGACAAGTTTACACCCATTAGCTGTCAATAAGCGAATGGCGCAATTGGCAACCTTGGAAAGAACGGTGGAACTGGAAGATTTTCTTGATGTGGTATCTGACTTACAAAGAAATGCAGCCGATATCGATAAAGTGACAAAATATATTAGAGGACTTCTCCAAAAGTAAGAATAACAGAAAATCTTGTATGGATCATTTATAGTATCATAATCAACTTCACTAATTTTAGCTATTTACCAAAATTAGATATCCTGACACACGACTGGATGCAATGGACGTTTGGGATGATATTATTGATTCAAGAAATTTGTACCTTGATGAACTTGAAGGCATGCAAAGAACATTCAAGGTGAGTCTTTGCTTTTTTATTATTTTGGATAGAGAGTTGCTGATGTGCTTTTTGAACACGTATCTTATTTTTTTTTTTTTTTTGCTTGATGAATCTTTATCAATTCATATAGGATCGTATACCAAACCAAGATATTATTAACGATTGCAAGAAACAAATTCTCAAAGCAATGATATCCGCTGCCAAAGAACAACACAATGTTAATGTACTAAGGTCACGATTCAAACGACTCGACTCACTTGGAATTGGCAAGGAAGAAAAAGTCGTAATGATACTTAAAAATCGATTACTGATGGCTCCTATGACAAATGGTAAAAAAGAGGAACTTTCTTTGATTTCCAAGATGATTGGTTCGATTGTGAAAAACGAAGCTGCCATGAAACGTGGTAGCTTTAAGCATGAGTTTTTACTGGCTGCGGCAGATGCCTTTGAGCTTGCCAGAAGAAATGTCCAAGAACATCCTGAACTATCGTTTACTACTTTGACAGCATCCGGCGCTTTGACAAGTTTACTCAGTACACACAAATTCAAAGATGCTGCTATGCTTGTCAATTACCTGAATAGCACTGGGTGGCAATATTTGCAAGATGCTGCTGTTAGTACAATGGATGAGGTAAATGTTCTTCTTTATTCTATTACGGATAGTTTTTTAGAGACAAATGGAGAGGGATATCTAATCTGAGGATATATATCATAGAAAAAAGCATTACACCTTCAATGCATATGGAAACTGGCTCAGTACTGTGATAATGCTCTTACAGTAAATGAAGAGAACCAACCCAGTGTCAAAGTAAGTGTAATTTTCTATTCGTTTTTCTTTTTTATAAAAGTATCAGAATACTTTCGCTCTAGTGTTTCTAATATTCTAAGTAGATCAAAATTGATACGGATATGTATAGTCGAACTGTTATTGATAGCTACTTCAAAGCAATGGAACTTGGAAAAACCGAAGCAATCGAACGATTCCCTCGACTTTTAGAATTGATTGAACGTTACCCAGCAAATGGACCAGAGTTCAAAATGAAGGTAATGCTTTTTTTTTTGTTATATAAAAGTATATTGTATACTTGTACCATTTTCTTTTTACTAATGCGCCTTTGGGGTGATTTTTTTTAAAAAAAAAGGCTGAGTCATTTGGTCCTGTATGGATGTATATTCGCTGGATTCCTCAAATGGTTGCTATATTGGATAATCCAATTGGAGAATATGTGTTTCCTGCCGTCTATCAAATCGCGAAGATCTATCCCAACGCATTATACTATGCTTTCCGTATTAGTAATGAACATTTTAGTTCCATCTGGGATACTTTGAACAACCAAACAAGAGATCGAATTCTTAAGATAGATGAAGCTGTGAAATCACCGATTATGGAAAGATTTATAGTGGAACTCACTCGACTCACAAATCCCGAGCATATTTTAGGAAGCTTTGTTGAATTTATTGAGGTAAAAAAAAAACCACGAAAGTATGGATTGATCTTAAAAAAATGTATAATTAAATATGTATGGTTTGCTGATAATTTGTAGACCGTAATGGGCAATGGAGATTTGGATAAGGATTATGTGAAAGATGCATATATGGATTTCGAAAGATTTGTAATGAACCCAACTGCTAACAAGGATCTTGGCTCACTTACCAAAGACTTTGCAGTGTTACATCATTCTTTTCTACAGGAACTTTTTGGTAACGTTTTTTTTTCGCACAATTAGCACTTGAACGCCATATAGTATAGAAATCACAATTAACGTATTTTCGCTTATTTATACAAAACAGGCGTAAATGGATCGAAAATTAGTAAAATTAACGAGATCACGTTCAGAAAGCTGAGAAACTATTCTGGGGTAATTACTGAGAAACTTAAAAAGGAAGGACATAAGAAGCCGGTAGATCAACTTATTTCGTATTCACCATTTCTTTCCGAATTTCAAGGCATTGAGCTTGATGAGGTAGCTATATTGGAGTCATCATATATTCATATATACATATTGCTACACAGAAGTTACAACACACACTATTTTTTCTATTAACACGCTTTATCTCAGGAACTTGAAGTCCCAGGTCAATATACAGGAATGCGACGGCCCCACCCTGAAGATCATGCACGAATTGTCAACTTTGATCAACGATTATTGGTTATGAGCTCAATAAGAAAACCAAAGCGCTTACGTATCCATGGCTCTGACGAGAGAGATTATTACTTCTTAGTCAAGGTAAATATATTAAAAATGAAGCTTAGAATCTATATAATTACTAAACATTATACATTTTTTCTGTTTATATTTTTAAAGGGAGGGGAAGATCTTCGATTGGATCAACGTATTCAACAACTCTTTGGAACAATGAACGATATCCTCTTTAATGACCCATATTGCGTACGTCATAATGTCAATATTCGGACATACAAAGTGGTTCCAATGTCTACAAACGTTGGTGTGATCGAATGGATTTCTGATACTGCACCACTGGGCGTATGCATTAAATCAGTCGAAGAAAATGTGTGCGCACAGGCTGTAAATACGTATGGACGATTCTTCCATCAATTTGTAACTGATAAAGACAAACGCGGTTTCTGCACAGCATACATCAAGGCTCCACGTGATCGGGTCGTCCAGAATTTCCAAGCTAGTGGCAGCTTTTTCCGGGCGGATATATTACGAGACTATTTCTTACGTCTTGCAGCTTCACCAGAAGCTTTCTTGTACCTTCGAGATGACTTTGCACATAGCCTCGCTGCTGTTTCTATTTCTGGATATGTACTTGGTATTGGCGATCGTCATTTGGAAAACTTTTTAGTGGATACCAACTCGTGAGTATATTATTGTTTTGTATCTCGTATTTTTCTTTGTATCAATGTGAACTTTTCTAATGATATTCGTTATTATATATCTTTCAGTGGAAAATTGGTTGCGATTGACTTTGGTCATGCATTTGGCTCTGCAACTGAAATATTGCAAATCCCTGAACTCATGCCATTCAGACTTACTCGTCAACTTACTTCAGTCTTTGAACCAATTGGAATATCTGGCATGCTGGAAATACCAATGACACATATTCTACAAGCGTTCCATGATAACAAAAGTGTATTATTAAATACGATGGACGTTTTCATCAAAGAACCACTACTGGATTGGCGAAAATCTGCAATACGCGAAACGAAGCTACGCAACCGTAAGATACTTTCTTTGTTAAGATATAATTATACTTTTGCAAATTTCGGAAGAAACTGAATTGAATATACTTTATTGGATACAAAAAAAAAAAAAAAATAGAAAATATACAAGGAAGCGGGTCAGCTACAGCTGAATATGGAGATGAAAGTACGACCGATCGCCAAGCATATAGTAATAGTAAAGGGACAGGAGACACTAGTTCATCTGCGTTTGATCAGAAAATCGCTTGGTTTCCACAACAAAAGCTTGAAACAGCTAGAAATAAGCTGTCATTGGAAAACCCAGGCTGTAAGTTTCATCTTTTTTTTTACACCTTCTGCTTTAAGATAAAAATAGAGAAAGTTTATATAATTTTACAGGGATTTAGAAATATATTAACATATTGTATCAAATCTACTTATAGATACAATGTCACAAAGTGTATTAAGAAATATAAATGTCGAACCTTACCGTATAGCCATGGGAAAGGTAGCAAGAGGAGACTCTCAATTCAATATACGAGCCAGAATCGGTGAGAAATGTGCTTCAGTACAAGAGCAAGTTCGTTGTTTAATTGATCTTGCCACTGATCCTCATATTCTTGGTCATACATGGGCTGGATGGTCACCAACCATGTAAAATAATAAAGGACTACCTACTTGCCCATTAATAAACACACAAATTATTCCTCCTCTTCTCCCTCAGTTCTCATGCTTTTTTTTTGCATTTTACATCAATAAGTTTACAATAAAGAAAATCTATTTGAACTATAAATTTTTTAGAATTATTAAGAAACAAGATGTTTTATGTAGTGTCGTTCTATGTGACATGCAAAAACTTTGACGTTTTAGTATACGACATTGACCCATATGGTATCGTTTATCTTACACAGACATTTTCAAAATATTCAAATCTCGATTTCTAAATATGGTTTTTTTCAAGGGTGCCAAAAAAAAAAAACTGATTTATTTGCATCATATGTAATATGATAGTTTTTTCTTATTCAACTACTTTCATTAAATGATAACAACTCTATAATATAAAATAATGTTATTTACTTTTCATGCCATATTATGGATTTATAGTTAATTATTTAACCACAATTAACTTCAAACATCATGTATATAGCTGGCATTGGTGTGTATGCAAAGCCCAAATATGGAAATTACCAAGCATGTATAGACTCACTTACATAGAAATGGGATGCATTCTGGAATTTTCTCTACTTAAGTCCATTACTTTAAAGTCCTGGGACAATGAGATACATTATCAAAAATACATCTCAGGATCAATATTTTATGGTTTCCATGTGTATTTTTCATGCATATATTGTATGTATAATCGTCTTTGTGTCTGTATTCAATGAATTTAGAAAGTTCTCCTATATATGCTGTTTTTTACTTCAAGTAGCCGATGATATACTAGTTGCTCATGTCAAAAAGAAGGAGCTTCATTCATTTTCACTTCGTTTTGGTACATACTAGAAACACTAGGAAACATTATTTTCCAGTAAAAATAATACTTCCACTTTTTGTAACAACCATTGCCTTATTTCTGAGAAAACGATGCAAGTTTCGAATTTATATGATACGTAATGATTCCAGACGTGCCTATGTTAATTAGCACCAACAACTGAAACGCATCAGCAACAGCACCAACACCTACAATTGCATCCTTAACATCACAAGATACACAGACATCTACGGCAAAAAAATAATAAAAATAATAACTAATATACCGCACATTACCAACCTAGGTGATCATATTCGTTCAATGGGATTAGGGGACGGATTTATGACTATACAGCAAATGGAGATACTGGCCAAATTATGTCCTAATGTCGTATTATTGCAATTCTATTGGGAAAACGTTTTTGATGAAAAGTCTGACCGACAATCAACACAAGCTGATTTGGACAATTTCCCAACTCCTTGACAATTTTCTTTTTTTTTATCCAAAATGGAAACGCGATATGTTGATGCAAAAGAATTCCTGGATACGGTCTATACTGAGTGGCTACCATCCAATGAATCGAGGCCTTTTGTCACGCTCACTTATGCTCAGAGCTTGGATGGGATGATATCCAAAAAAGGTGAACAGTTACTTCTAAGTGGATCTGAAAGTATGGCCATGACACACAGGTAAAAATAGGTTTTGTTTTAGGTTGTATATACAATTGGCTCCTTTGAATAGTTGATTTAATATATGATTGAAATTTCAATCTTATTGATTTCAATAATAAAATAACTCCAAGATTACGATTGCTTCACGATGGTATACTTGTTGGTATTGGAACAGCTCGTATTGACAATCCACAACTCAATGGTACAATCCGAAACAGGTTCTTCCATGAGAAGAAGAAAAAATTAACGCGTCTTTTCTTTTTAATAACAATATATATAGCACGTCATGTTATAGCGTCTGATTTGAAATCCCATGAACAACCACGACCTATTGTACTTGACAACCGACTCGAGTTACCATTGGATTGTAAACTATTAAAGAACTTTCAGAACGGCACAGGCCGAAAACCTTGGATCGTAACAACTGCATCTAGTTCTAACCCAGCAGCGGTAAGTTTACAAAAATAACCTTTGTTACCTTTAAAAATAACATTTAAGCTCGTTATCTAATGCACCATTGATAATATTAAATCCACGGGTAATAGAAAGCATTAAAAGAAGCAGGTGCCCATATTATTTATATTACAGGTAAAAACAAGAAATAAACAAAAATTACAAAGCAGACTTAGATGGATGTGATGAGGGCGATGAAAAATCTGAACTATTTTTAATTATGTATACTAGGACAAGACCATCATCGACCAACCTTGAAATCAGTATTTGAAACATTGAAAAGGCAAGGTATCACGCGGTTGATGGTAGAAGGTGGAGCCAAAATCATTCAATCATGCCTTGACAGCGGCTGTCTCGATCACCTGATTGTTACGATTGCTCCGATGTTCGTAGGGGAGGGTGGAATCAAAGCAGGAACCTATGGTCAAAAATTGATCAACGTAAAGTATCGACAATTTGGTCAGGATATGGTTCTTTCCGCAAATACCCTTACTACATAAGCCTTTATGTCTTTATTTTTTCCATCACTTGTCCATCAAAGGGAACAGAAATCCAAATTCGTTGTATAAAAGATAATAATATTCGTATGGTAATAATAATAGTGGATGGTAAAATGTCTGTTATTTATGTTATAGTACGTAGTTGTAGTAGTAATATAAAATATAATAATATTTACAAAAATTATACTGTAAAGAGGAGGATTCCCTCTTTATAAAATAAATTGAGGTTCTGTATAAAAAGATGCTGTTTTTCGAGTTTCTTTTTTTTTTTTTTTACTTGATGTCACGCATCATATTTTCATATTCTGTAGAAGTAAATATACTTGTCATATCGGATTGATCAACATTCCATGAGGCTGGTATAGTAGCTGTAGTAGTCGTGTTAGAAAATGGAGTAGTTGGAGTAGATGTTTTGGTATAATCCATGAGATTGAGTTTTGTTTGTTGTTGTTGTTGAGGGGCATAGACAAAGTCGTGTGGTTGCATCCAGACTAACTGATGTTGTGTTTCATCATCGGAATTCCATCGTTCGGTTAAGGCCGTCGTACTGCTACTCGTGGTAGTGGTTGTACTATTCGAAGAGGAAGAAGAAACATTTGTGTCGCATAATTTAAATGCATCAACAGTATGATCCATAGACGATGATATTGATGGTGAATGGGTTGAAGTGGCTGTAGTCCAAGGTTGATGAAAAGCTTGTTGAGGATCTCCCAGAGTCACTGCACTTAATTCATCTTGTGGTAATAATTGTTCTCGTTGTTTTGGTGTGATCGGTCGAATATCAGCTGTAGCTTCATTAAGCTATATATGTAACAATAAAATTAAGATTGAAACTTTGTGTAAGCATCTCTCTCTCTCTCTTTCTTGAAAAAACAATTATCCTTACCAATGCCAGTGCATCATCAGTATTACTTGTCGTCGCTGCGGCTATCGTAGCAGACCGTTGCTTTACCGTTAATAAACATACAACATATAAACGATCCAATGAAGAAGGAACAAATAGATCTGCGCCTAACCCACCACCAAGGTAAAACCGAGCTTCTAATGGATCAAAATATGACGAGCCATTAGGTTGCTTAAAATGTAGCGTTTCTTTGAAAGTCTGGGAACCATTTGCAATGCTGAGTAATTGGGTTGGTGATACAGTGACGAATTGCTCCGAGGTAGTGGTGATTTTCGATACAGGTCGATTGGTCGTTGTATCCAGTAAACATCGATGTATATTTTCTAAACCATTTGTTGAAGTAAGAAAATCGTAAAGTGAACGATGAGCTAACTGTTGAGGATAAAGTCCTAAATATTCAAAAGCTTCATCTGATACACGTGCACATCGCATATCCATCGATAAGAAGATCTATGATTATATATAATATAGCATTTCATGTGAGTCTTTTTATTTTTGAAATCAAAAGTGAAAACAACGTCATGCTTAAAAAATCGTAAGTTTGTTTTTATTTTTATTTTTTATTCTTTTTTACCGTCATCATGGAATGAGTCTGTTCTTCAGGCTGTTGGTATCCTGGTGGTTGCGTCATGGTAAATGAAGAGTTAGCGATACCTGGGGCAATAGCTGGAGCCACTGTCATTGCCATAGTAGTAGCTAGAGCCGTGTTGCCACTACAATTGTTATTGGAAGTGACATGGTTGTGATGATGATTGGTATGAGGATGAGTTGATCGCTGCTTTTCATTTTTATCATGTTTCCAAGCCGAAGAAGATGCTGATGTTCGTTTATCTCGAAGTTTTGGTCGTCCTCGTTTTTTATGTTGAATATCATAACAAGAATCAGTTTTACCAACTGTAACACATCGTTTACATGGTCTTGATACTATTTTTATACATTTATTGGTTTGAATTTAGCATTTTTATGTTTTATATGTTATAAGAAAAACAGGAAAGAATCTGATGCTTACAGTCGCATGCTAAATGAGCTTTCTTGCAATTGACCTGTTTTGTATACGAAAATACGTAAAATAAGGGCCCAAAAAAAGGGGAGAATAGGGTTAATCAGTGAAACAATGTCTACTTTGCCAACAAACTAAAAATAAACTTACGCATGCTGTGGGTACATGTGATTTACTAGATCGTTTCTTTGATACACTTGTGTTAGATGATGTACTCGATGGTGAAGTAGGTGATGGTAAAGAATAACTTTGAATCGGTGATGATAAAGATGTTGTTGTGGCAGTCGTCGTGGTCGTTGTATCCATCATGATTTAGTAATGATTGATGTGTGGGGTAATAAAAAAAAATAAAAGTCAGAAAAAGAGGAAAAAGAGAAAAGAGAGAGAGAGAGAGAGAGAAAGAAAGGTGAAGAACGATATTCTTGACACTAAATCTCAAATTTGAATTTCTCCACACAAGCACTGTTGTATGTGTTTTTCTTGTTACAATTCAAATTTTCAGTAGATACCGCCACTTCCCACATCAGGAGAACGGGTTTGATCTCTTTTGGACAAGTCCTCCTTCTCCCCCCAAAAAGACCTATAAACCAAGATGAATTTGGATAGGCGTTGAACGGGAAATATTCTTGTTGGACCGGACATTTGTTTTCAAAAATTTCCTAAAGATTTAACCGTACAGAATCGGTAATATTGTCCGGTTTTCCACGCTTAACAGCAGTTACATAATCTATCCCTCGTGAGATCCATTTTTAAAAATGCCAAATTAAGAAACATAACAAAAAACAGACTAAGATAAAATATAAAGTACATAGAATAAAATAATATTATCATTATTTGCTTGGAAGAAGAATAAGAAGAAAGGTGAAGGAATGATTCATTTGACTTATAGGAGGGAATGGAGAGGTAAAATAAAAAAAGAACAATAATTATCTCTTTTTTTTTCTATATATAAATATATATATAAATAATAATAATAGTAATAAAAATAATAATAATACTAATAGTCTGATTCAAATTACTATGATTTTGATGGTGATTATTGAGTGTTTGTTGTTGTTGTAATCTTGTAAGTCCGGCCTACACGCAAAAGTAGGGTGCGTAAAGCACCGCGGATTTCAGGTAACATTTGCTCTTGACCAAGCAGTTCTACCGCTGGTAAATAAAATTGTGGCACGTGCTTCAGGAACTGTATTGATTGCATAATAGTGAAAAAATAAATTATGATGGATAAAATGTGTAAGCCCATGTATTTCGATTATTATTTTGTCAAATGTTGAAAACATCTATCCCTTACATCTTCATCTTGTAGCTGAGCTAATCCATTCAAGATAGAAATTACAACGGGCGTCCATGCGGCAATGTTTTTGGGTTTAGTCTCATGATCCAATTCTGTATACAGTGTGAATATTTCATTACATAACCTAAATACAGCACGCCCGCGGAAATCAGGGTTAATAAGAAAATCATGAACCTGCGCCTGATTACATATGCTTTTTTATATAATACAAATATTCCATGCATATGTATATTATATAGGATGATAAATAATAAAAAGATATAAATAAGTCAACAAATCAAACTTACGGTATTAATGTTTTTTCAATTTCATCACGACGTTCATCACGATCGCTAATATTTTCCAAATTAGCATACATTCGCATTAATACAGAAACATAACAGCCACCACTGGATGTTTCTTGTTTCAACAAATTAGGTAATTGCTTCATAAAACCTGGGTTCATTTTTCATCCCCACCCCAAAAAAAGTTAAGTTAGTGTTTTGTACTACTCTCTATTTGCAATATATGGAATATATAATAAAAAGTATGTACTAATAACATCTTCTTCTCCCACACACAAAACCATAAAAATAAAATAATAAAAAACTCACCAAATCTCCACAATGCCATACGTAAATCACTGTCTTCATTAAAATGTTTGGCAAAATGGAATGATTTTCCAAGACATTCCATTAAATCCATCAAATGACCCGCGGGGAAAGCACAATAAACAGTATCTTTGCCCAATAATTCATTGACTGTTTGAATCAACATCAATTGAAGGACACACTTGACAATGACTTGTTGGAATCCACGTTGGCGGTCTTCACTCACTTCGGTCTGGCCCGCAATGATACCTGTCGATGTAGAAACAGTACCTTCCTGAGATGATGGTGGTGGGACGGGTGGGAGTTCAAAATTATTGAGGCTCTGACCTTCCGTCAAGGATGTATTTTTCACCTTCTCAACAAGATCTTTGGTGTCGTCAAATAAACCATAAGCTGTGGTTTTTTCAAACAAATTATCAAATGTTTCTGTCACAAGATCCCAACATTCATTATCAAACTTTTCAACATTGGTTTCGATATATTGCTCAAGACATTCACATCCAATGCGAGCGAGGGTATCATTATCTAATATATAAAATTGTTTCATCGTTTAATTATTATAATGATTATTTATCTGAAATGGCTAAATTCTCTATTTTCCCACCCCACATTCGCATTTCTAAAACTTTATACCAAATACACTCCGAAATAATTAAAAATCTGCTTATTTACCTTGGGTGATACAAATTCCAAATAAGCCCAGGACGTGACGCATCATTCCTTTCATATTGTCAAAGTAAAAAGTATAAAGATCTACAACATTTCGTAAAGCTTCAATCATAGTGGTAGAGACCCAAACACTAAGATCCTCGGGAGACATATTACGATGATGAACTGAATTTTGTTTAAGATCATCGAAGAGTGGAAATACAATTTGTCGAGAAATGGTGGACCAGAATTCAGCAGGATAACGCGAACCATGTTGTTTAAGTGTATCAAACAAGTATTGTAATGATCTATATATAAAGATTCACATAGAAATATATATTTACAAAATCAGCACCCCCAATATTTTTTTTTTTTTGCGTTAGATAAGCAGATTCATCAGATAAGGTTTTTATCGAGTATTACAGAATGATCACCCAAAAAAACATCTTTTAAATATATAGTTCTTACCTCTTGCGTACTTCTACATCATCACTTTTCATGGTCACTTCTCTAAATCCAAATAAGACAGCAAACCAAAACTTGACCAAAAAGTCATCGCCAGATTGTGTTGTTTGTGGACCTGGCCCATGAGCATCGGTAATTTCAATGGTCTTATTCTTTTCCGCAATGCTTAACATACGAGGAATGGTATCAAGGATCATATCTAATGCTGGTAAACTATTTGTATTGATGCACAAGGATGAGTTCAATGTTTCCCAACAAGTTAAAGGTAATAGCCTCCCACTGTCAAAATTACCTGATCTTTTGGAATTTCTTGTTCTTTGCAAACTCGGTCAAACATGAAATATAATCAGGGAATGTTCCATTGGAAACAATATCATTGAATCGTTCATTGGTGACACTTCGAACAATATCAAATGTCATTTGAACAATGGTTTCCGAGGTTTCTCTTGCGCCTGTAGAAAATACGGCAAGCATAGTCTTCCAACCTGATCGAATATTTTGTGCTTTGGCAAGAATCATTTGTGAGAGACAACGCAAGACCTAAATAATAATAAAAAAAGATACCCAACAATTTAATATTTGTTTGTTTATAATCAGATTATTTATTTGTAAACAAATACGTACCATATCTTTGATGGCTACATCTGGATTGTTCGCCAAAACTTCCCGGAAAGGCATCAAAAAGTCCTTTTGAAACTTAAAGTGAGGTAGTTCTTCCTTTTCAAGAAACTGCATGGATAACTGACGAAGGGAATCCAAGGCAAAAAAGGCAACATTGAAATTGGATTGGCAAGCCACCTTGTTAAAATATTCACCCAAAATAGCCCATATATTTGACCATTCCATACGAATACGATTCATGTTATAGTATGAAATTTCAACCAATTTTTGTAAACTGTACATACGTGGATGTTCCAAATGAGCAGAAGATACAATTTCTTCCCAAGATGTTTCACAAAGTGCCTTGACGAAGTCAACAATGGCATTCTAAATTCATTCAATAAGTGTTGATCAGTCCACTGGATTACGCATTAAAGCAATGAGGTTCATATAATAAAAGGATATACTTACCCCGTTCAAATTGACAGTAGCTGTAAAGAGTTTATCGGCAGCCAATACAAGGGATTGAGAACTACCTGCTGATGCCACTTCTTCTGTAACAGATAATTGGGTATTGCCTCGAGAGGGCTTACGAGCATAATTGAAAGAAGAAGAACGACGAATATCAGCGGAATTCTTCGCCATGGCAGCTTGTTGTGGTGGACGCTTGGTAGTAAAATCAGGAAGAGCCCCTTGATCCACACCACTAGTGATTAACTGGAACCGTTCCAATTGACTGACAGTCGAAAGAATTTCTTTCCAGCTACTTTTGAGATAATTGCCATCCACAGCTGCTACTTCCAAAAGGGTTCGAATTGCCTCGACATTCTTTGGTTTCATTTCATTGAGATTGGACAAGAATGTAAATTTGGTGAGTGTAGTCACAAAGGCACCTCGTTGTAACTCTACATCTTCGGACTCAACAGTGTGGAACAAACAAATGATACGAATGGCTGCCTTGAAACCATCCAAACAAAGTTGCACCGTTTCAAGATCATCGGATTCTTGAAGAGGGCCCGAGATACCTGCTAAAAAGGCAGTCCATGCAACTTCAAACATCGGTCGAACGTGCTCGATATGGGAAGCACTATAAAAAGTGATGGTTTCATTTTCACCAGCACGACGTCGACTGGCAAGCATGTTACGGAATACAGCTTCGGTCTTGGAACCCATTTCTTCCGTAGCGGCTTGATAAGCTTCACGTCGTACATCACGAGCAATACCTGCACTCACCAATGCATTTTGTAAACCCATCATGTTCAATGCGCCGCCACTGTTACCAGGAGCGGTAAACAAGGCAGCATCTTGAGCAGCCTCGACTTCATCCTTGAGTTTGATTTCATTCTTTTGAATTTCGTCGTAAAGGGTTTCAAGAAGCTCTGAGGAAATATCAGCACCGTCGTCAATACCACGGTTGTTCTTGATAAAGTCATCCAATGTCATTCGTCGCTTAACACGAGGACTGTGAAGATCAGTGTTAAGTAAGATGACTGAATATGCCAACACATAAGCCGTTTCTAAAATGATAAAGAGGAATAATCAGTATATAGGGAACTGAAAGACATACTCACCCTTCAATAAAAAAAGACTTACCAGCATTAGCAAATGTGTTAGGGTTGAAGTGAACATAACGTTCAGCAAACTTTAACATAAAACGATCAATCTTTTGACCTTCACCAGGTAGACGGAAAGTTTGCAATAAATGTCGCAATGCATCCACAAAATTCATGTTGAAAAAGTCCAACTCATCCACAAAGGCGTGCATAACGGAAACATTAAAATCATCACTAGTGTTTTTTTTTTTTTTTTTTTTTGCAAATATAAAGAGAGGAATATTAATAAGTTACGCTCTCAAATCCGAGCATTTCTTTCTTTTCCTCTCTTTTCTCCTGATCTAATAAATCTAAAATAATTATATAAACTTACACTTCACCCAAATATTCACCAATTTCAGTCTTGCTCAAACCTTCGGTATTAAGCAAGAATTGAGCTACGCTCAAAGGATCGCTACCATCGAAAAATCCGTTATGGACAAGCAATTGCATACCCTTCTTTGGTTTCCAATTAAACAAACGAATTCCTTCCTGCAATACCCGTTTACGATGTTTCAAATTTTCAAATTGTTCCGGATCATCCAAAGGTGGTGAAGGTGTTTCTCCACTGCCATTCAAATGAGGATCAGATGATGTGCCATCAATGCCAGGTGAAAGTCGTGCAGCCGATGAGTTACTAAGGCTCGTTAATCGATCACTGGATTGTCGAATATCTTCACTTTCACGAGGTGTGTTGCCTGAACTTTGATCATCATCGGTTTTAGATCCAGCAGAAACACTGACAGAACCATTCATATACCAACTCACCAAGGATCTCAAGACAGCGACAAGACATTCAAGGGATCGGAAACGAATAGCGGATTCTTGAAGAGGTGAACCATTAGCAGCTTGTCTGTCATTGGATTGCACAGTATCGGTTGTTAAAGGAGGTGGAATCATGACAGATTTAGAATGTTTGCTGTGAGATGAAATGGATGAATTGGATGAAGAGGAATGGGTGTCATGATGATCCTTGTTGTTGTGTGGATAGGAGTGGGTCGTCGTGATTTTAGATAAGATGTTCACTAATCTATTTGTATATTTAAAATAAATTGTTTGGTTCAATTATGTCAAGTTTATATACATTCCTTCATCCCAGAAACTTACCGTTCATATACATTATCTAATGAAGATTCATCACAATCATAGTTCAGATAAACATCAACCAAGGTTTGTGGATCATTACATATCCGTAATACAACCTTCAATAACGAATGTTTTTGTTGCATGGATGCTGTGCGCATTTCCAAAATACGTAAAAAGATTTCTCGGAAGAACACTTCAATTTCTTTCTAGAATAGTCAGAAATTATACATCATGCTCAGTTCCCAATGTCTTTTTTATCCTGCTATTCCTCCTATCCTCGAATTCGTGTGTGTATAAATACTCCAATGAAATATATATAAAAACCTACCTTGAGAAAAACACGCAAGCTTTGTACGACCTTGGATAAAATCTCAAGTGTAATATCAAAGACTTGTGGAACAACAGAAAATGCATTTCTACCAAGACTTGGACAGAGATATTGTTTGACTTCTTGGATAAAAGGATTCACACGATGAACCCCAGCATCATTAGAAGTGGCTGTGAATACAACCGAAGGTGATGTGAATACATTCATATGGGATGTCAAAATTGTCAAAATCAAATGAAGTGACAATAATTTGGATCGCATGGAATAAGAACGCATATCATTCCCCCTTTTTTAAAAAAAATGAATTTACAGTTAATGAATCATTCCTCTTTCTCAAACATATACCACCTCTATCTTTCAAAATCCTTTACCATTCTGATGAAATAGGCTTTTTTGAAAGCTTGCACAAGGCTCTGAATACAAGGATAGAATCTTTAATATATAAATCTGTCTCTGTTTCAGCGGATGTAGGCGGATGGACATCGTCTTCGAATGATCCTCGACTAGTAGTGGCAGCGTCACTATATAAAATCCCTTTCAATTCAGCATAAATTCCACTCACAAAAAAAAAATCACACACTATCCTTCTCTGGTTTCCTTTTTATGTAATGGATTACATACGTATCATCTCCATTTGTTGTCACAAGTGTTTCTTCAGTTACTGGTGTAATTTCTTCACTTTCCATTTCTAAAACCTCTTTCTCGTCTGCTACTTTAACTCCATTATTTTGTTGTCCATTCACATCCTCTTGTTGCTGAGACTCTGATTTTTCATTTGTGACAGTAGTAGTGGTAGTAGATTCAACATGTTCTTCCTGAAAGACATTAGCTGTGTCATTCAAAAACTCTTCTGAATTATCATTTGCCTTTCCAGAGGGTAACTTGCGATCCATTTCACTACGAGCCATACTGGCTTCCACAATAATTTGTTGTTGAAAGGTAGTATCCTCTTCCGCTTTTTCTTTAGTTCCAGCTGCAGCCGTAGTTGTTGATGCTGATACATTATTTGTAGATGAAGAAGGTGATTTAGCTGTAGTGTGGCGTGGTGATGTCATGTCATTCAATGAAGTGGTACTAACAGCAGTACCAGTATATACGGGTAATGAATTGACTTTAATACGTCTAAAGATATGATCAACCATTTGTGTCAAGGTGATTTGTGCAATATTTTGGTTGGCGCTATTACGTGACAATAAAAAGATGTTGTATGTTGTTCTGACAGCTTTTAATAATGCGGATTGATGGATTGGATTGTTGGAAGAATATACGGCATCGAGTAAAGTCTGTTATATTTATAAATCCCAGTGGTGTGAGTTACCCTATTTTCTCAATATTCTTTTTCCCCAGACACTCATGCACACATTGAATAATATGTATACCTTAACAATTTGTAATTGAACCTTCTCATCCGTTTCTTCACCAATAAAGCAATCACAAATACTATCCACCACTCTTTCCATGACTTGAGATTGTGTTGCTTCATCTTCAATGTCGGCCAAATAATTATACGTAATAAACTTTCCCAAACAATCGAGTGCAATCGTCATTAAATTGGCTGAGCGCGTATCAATGGCTGCCTGTAATGCGGATAGAATGATAGTTGACCTAAATAAAACAAAATTGTAACACATAATCCAATGCCACATATAATATAATACACAGCCCATCATCCCATAAAACCTTGTCAGTAATAAGCTTACACTTCGTCTTCTCTATCATATGCATATATTGTTTTTTTTTTCCTTTACCGAGTTTGTCCTTGTGGTGGATCTTCTCCCGTTTTTAACATGTCTAAATGTTATAAATGCCACTAGTTATTTTTTATCCTATTTTTTAAATATGAATTAAAAAACGATGAAAATAAATGCTTACTTTGCGCATTTTGGACAACTTCTTTCAGATTTTTATTCTTTCGACCTTCTTTGGTATTAGCAATTTTATCAAGTGCATTAAGTACAAAAACTGCACTTGATGTTGCTTGGGATGAGGTCATGGACGTTCTTGTGGACCCCGGAGATGATAAATTATGCGATGATGTTGTAGGAGAGGTTGCCATTCTTGTAATAAATCCTCTTGGGCTTTACAAAAAAAGTCGCCAACAACAACAAAAAAAGCTTGTGTTTTTTTAGGGGGAGAGAGAGAGCTCGTATATGTTATGTGTAGAGGAGATCCTTTTTCTTTTTTGGTAGTAAATAATATAAATATAAAATAAACGCCTTTCTTTAAAATATAAAACTATGAGAAGGAAGAAGGAGGAATGTAATAAAGGAAATCGGGTTGTCTTCTCAGGGCGATCGTTGAAAGGTTAAAAAGGTCAAACACAAGGGTTGAACAAGAAAAAAAAACTCAAAAGGTACATATAATACATGCTTTTTGAGCTAGAACTTTAATGAAAATTCAATAGCCGAATTCTTTTCTTTGGCTCTGCTTGCTGTTCTAAACTTTTTAGATATCACACATGGAACAACAGTTGGCCCGAATACATTCTAGGCTGACTTTCTTGGCAACAACAAGTATAGTTATTAAACTATTTCATATAATAAATGAAAAGATGAAGATCTCCTTAGTGTACTAAACAAATAACCAATTAATCAATATATGCGCAATTTTTTTTTTATATTTCCTAAAATCAGGAAGTTGCATAGAGTTACACCACCTTTTAAAATTCTACAGTTTATCTTGGTCTGTGCACTTGTCGCTTTTCTATCCTTACATACTGTGAATATATACTTCAAGCCCCAAGATGTTTACTATTCTATAATTTGAATGATGTTATCATGTTCATACTTGCTATCTAATGATAAATTCGCAGAATAATAAAAACATGTACTTTTCTTATACTTGCTTTATATTTAATTAATTGGGAATAATATTAAAAAATAGCTTAGTTTATACAATAATTAATTATAAATTTACATACAATATAAAAACCAATCTACCCAACAAAGAAAAAGTAACAATTTTACTGAAACTACAACATATATATAAACATAGTAATCACATTCAATTTATATTTTTCGACAAAATTTTACATCGCCCAAATCCAAGCGAATATTGGAATGATAAAGAAGATCCACACCGCGACAGTACAATACCACACCACAATATCGAGTATGGCACCGTTGGGCATATCCTCGATTATCAAGTACCTTTTTCATTGCTTGCAATGTTGCTTCTTCATTCAAAACATCCTCTTCCTTGTCCAATATTTTCGCAATATTATTAGAATGCATGAATCGCCTAATCACTAGTTTGACCAAACCAACTCGATAACGTTCGACTTTAAACAGTGCCAAACTCTTGTTAGCCAAATTTTGAGATACTTCATGGCTTTTTATCTCATTCATCCTTTTGATCATGAAATACACGTCTTCGCGGTACTGACTGATATATCCATGCCGTGGTTGTCGATGCTCCTGACCTCGATCCACTAACTCCAGGAAAATACTAGGATTTCCATCCTCACCGGAAGCATACGTACAAACACTAGGGGAGGAGATATTGAAGTAGGAGAAATAATGGCTGGGCATCTCTATTCGGATCGCTGAATGTTTTATATCAAGGTCTGATATGGACCATAAACAAGATGCTAATTCAATGTGTGTTAATTGTGGACATCGGTCGCCAATGCGTATCAATATTCTGCTATCTTTAAAGATTGAATTATGTAAAATCAACGTTTTTAAAGATACCAAGGACTGTAGTGGTGATGAATTCACGGTTGATTTTGTATTACCACTGGTCATTTCCATTGCATCGTCGTCGCCATCAATATCTATATATTGACCTTGATGACGCTCATCATCGCAGAGAATAATACAACCTGTTGCTACAAGTTTGCGTAATAACGTACAGGCAGAAAATACAACATCTAACGGGGGCTCCTGGTGAAGTGATCCATCGCCGTGTAACAACACTATATTGAGTTCTGTCAGTTGTGAACAATGGGATAATTGATCTATTGCTTTTGGAATAACAGGGAATGATAATTGCTGAACTCTGTTGGTGCTGGTATGATGAATCCAATCCAAAAATCCAGGTGTTGCATTTCTAAACAAGGAGACTTTGATGACATCTTTCACCAGCAATGGCCATGTCGTGGCAACGCGTCCCGCAAAAGGCCCTAATTTGACTTGCTCCAAGTGTGGAAAATAATCTTTTTTTAATTCCATGGAACACATACGTTCTTCTTCTCGTGGTGGCAATGGGTTCGACAGGTCATCAATGGATATGTAAGACTGCTATTCTTAAGAATACAACACCAATGTATCGATCATCGGGTATTTAGTGGTGATATACGCCCAATAAGGCTTAGCACATATATCTGCCTCATGCCATAGTGTATTAGGTAATATTAACGTTTTCATCGTGTTGATAGGTTCCATCATCAATTGAATTGTTTCAGGAGCCAAATCATGTAAACCACCTTCTAATCGTGTTTTGGGTGAACATTCTAAGTGCTGCAATTTGGAACAAAGGTCATGCATTTCTTCCAGGTCAGCAATCGTGATAACAAGGTCATCGACAAGAAGCGTTAGTGGTTCCAGTTGAGGAACAACTCCTAAGACAGGGAAAACCATTTCTTCTGGTCATCGAAGGTCAGCGGAGCTATAAAGAGAACCACTGCCTTCCAAGACCAATGATGTTAGCGTGGAAGGATGGGATCGTTTTAATAACGGGATTGGTGATATGGAAAGTTTTGCCATTTAAACCGTAATGAAACAACATGAGGACACAGTTGAGCCAACTTTTCCATGATTTCGAAAAGCATAAATCTATCTTCCAAGTCTAGTGAACGTACATGTTGTCCAAGATCAGTGAGACGTGGTATATTATTATTCAATTTTTATCTTTTTGTAGGTGGTGCTCGTACAATCTTTTATTCTGGTGCTGTGGATGATGATGATTCGATCACCGTTGGAATGGCTATGGTATATTTCAAGTGTCTTGATAAAGGTAGTAAACATGCTCCTTTTTTTGATAATACTTGTTCGATATAGAGCTGGAATGAATGTCATGTAAAAAATCCTCGTAGCACACATGCATTCCAGTAAATCCTTTGAATCCAAGTAACTGGCGATTTGATCAATCACTTCTGGAGGAAGCAAATTGACCATTTTCTCATTGCGTATTTCTTTTTTGGTTTGATAATTTTTTGGTAGCGATAGAAATGCATGGAGAGTGCCTTATTTGCTCATTCTTATTTTCGTGTTTTGACAGTTTGTGAAGGGAAAAAAAATAGAAATCTCACAAAATTCAACTGTGACACGAGTTTTATGATTTTGGTCAGATGTTTGAAATCACCATCCAAATCCATCATTTATTTACGCCAAACAGCTACACCAACTAATCTACGCATTATTTATGATGTTATACATAGAGTAAAAAAAAAAAAAGCTCGGGATGAGTTCTTATCATTGGATACTTTGTTATCTAAAATGTTTTTTTATTAATATGGATAACACTGACTGGCGTTCGTAATAAATTGAAAACAGGTTGATGTCTTGCTCATAGTATATCATTTATGTTGATATAATGATACTGTTATTATAGTATATCTTTTCAAATGGTAAGAAGAGATCTCAAACACGCTTCATTTTAGTTTGTTGTAAGAAATATAAACTGAACACATGTATAAAATTGTGCCTGATTTTTGACCATTTGAAAATAAAAACAAATAAATCGGCGCTATGGACCTTGGATCTTTAATCTTTATTCAAATTCCATTTGAAAAAGAAAACACGGCTTGACTGCTAGTGTTTCTTCCATACCCTATTAACATGCATTATTACCGCTTTACACACAACCCACGAAATACGTTAAATTTCTATATACTGTCCACTAGGTACTAAAAAAAAATTATATACGTAAATGGGAGATAAATATTGATGGTCGAAAAACATAAACACTTTGGCACGACATTTTTACATAATATTTTTTTTTTCCCTGGAAACCATAAACAAGAATCATTCATTACCATGTGAGTTGACATTATGGCTACAACTCTTTTGGTCCTCAGTACTTTGATACTTATCGTTGCCCAGTCCGTTAATCAAGGAAAAGCTACAATAATGTATGACCTTTTACACCAGAAGTGAGAGATTTTAAAATTACCAGAAACTTAAATAGCACTATTGATGTAGAAGACCCAATATATCATGAAGTGGAAATTATAGACAACGAATGCCCTTTTACGCTCGAGGAAGCCTGAGTGGCTTTATTCGTTCATGATTTAGTATAAAGTTGATGCCTCTATTGGCGGGGTATGTATCTATGATGATATACCTTGTATATTTGACAAATTTATAAATTATATAGCAGTTCTTTACCTATTAAAATAATTAACACGTAAAACGTTGTCGTTACTTATCCATTTTTTCTTTGCGTTTAGTACATTGTTGTATAGCTATAACGAGAGTAAATCAGGGTGGTTATAAATTATACCAATGCATGAGCTAATACATGAGCCTTGGTATTTTTTTTTTCAATATTCATATTCGCGAGCATTATTAGTTTTTTTTTTTTTGATGATAAAATAGAATCATTTTTATACTACATGTTGCATCGATAAAAAAAGATATTTGAGTATTTATTGATAATAGCTAATGACATGAAAATGATAATATAATAAAATAACTGAAAAAAAGAAGAAAAAAAATAAGCGACGTAATGGTATATTTAAAAATAAGGCTTCTTTGGCATGTCAGCCATCAATTGACCTTCAACACATAGTCGACGTGTAATAAATAATAGATGATAGTTGTAGCACTGACATTCTTTGTTTTAGGTTATGATAGTGCAGGAAGACTATGAAACACTACCTACTTGGGTATGGTTGGCAGCGTAAATTTGGTATGAAAAACTATCAAATCCTCCAGTAGCTGTGATGTATCCACCACATAGAGCAACGACGGTTTTAACAGCTCTACGATCCATTCGATCATTTGGATCTTTTCTTTTTCCTATCTATAAATTGAATTTTATTTTGAAAAAAAAAATAAGATAGAATCACCGTGTTAATACATAGTAACAATATCAAAAAAAAAGTAGGACATACTATAACAACAATATTAGGAAAAAATAAGATTTCTTTTTGACTTACCCAAAATTTACAACTGGCATCTTGTGTTTCTCCTTACTGCATTGATCAGAGGTGTAAGGGCAACATTCCTTGGAACCAGGAGGCATATTCATATGTCTAAAATGTCTATGTCTATATTATTTTGAAGTAACAACCATGATAATGAGTTAATATGGATATATATAGCAAAGAAAACTAGTATAACCAATGATGAAGATAGCTTACGACATATTGGATGTATTTTTTTGCCCATCAATTTGAATAATAGATACTTCGGTTTTATCACTCATTTTGTTGTAAAAACAGTATGCATGAACGTAGTATTGATGCAAAATGGTAACATATGCCACAACCAGAAATAATAATGCGCGAACCATAATAATAGTAATTGTTTTTACAGAAGGATGATGGTGATGAAAATGATGGTTTTTTTTAAATACGTAAAGAATAAAAAAAAAAAATAGAAAGAATATTATATATAATATAATATATATAAATCCTGTTTTCTGACCTTTTTATATATCTTCTTGATAAAAACATTTTCATTATATCCTTCATAAAATAAAGAAAGTAGTGAATTCATTATATGTACAGGGCTATATTTCGATGGTATTGATTCTGTGTAGTATATAACATCATAAAATGGTAGTCTGTCCATTGGAGAAGAAGGAAAAATAAAAAAAATCGTGATAAAGAAATTAAACTTTCATCTCTGAAATAAAAAAAAAACGTGATTGTATTTATTGGTTTTGTTGCATGGACCATGTATATACATCTCTTTTTGTTTACACTATATACGTAGTATATATATATTTATTATTTAAAGAGTTAGTCCAACGAGGATATGATCATTAAAATGGTAAAAATCCGAGTATAATATACCAATCATAGCAATAAGCTTTAAATTTTCTTTGATTCTGATAGTACCATGCATCTTATGCAACTAGCTATCCTCCAACATGTGCTTTCAGGAGATAACATGCTGTACGGAGCAATATTTTTTTTACTCCTAACGTGAAATGATTTTGACAAAGAAAAATATGTGCATGTTTTTTCGACAATAACTTTAATCATTCATAATTGTTGACGCGTCCAGAAAAAAAAAAGGACAAAACCATAATGCTTATTTGAAATTTTATTTCTTGATAAAATAAGCTTTTAGACACAAGTTTATGATCAGATAACTACCGCTCATTTTATTATATAATATATACTAATAATAGTACCATATCACTATCAAAACCGACACTTGTGGTATTTATGGTTCATGCAAAACAAAAAGTCTCCCGTGGATGAGTATGATGGTCACTATGAAGAATAACGTCAATTCCTCTATTAATATCCCTGCCGTTCTATTATTCAATAATGCTCTGGGATATTATTTTTTATTAGAGCTGCATATATAGCATTGCTATCCATAGCATGCGGCGCTGTAGTCGTATTTGTTGATCTGGGTAACTTCCATGGGTTTTTAACCATTTACTTGGTTGAAAATAAGTATGAAAGGTGGTAAAATATGGACGGATAAAATACCTCCTACAGACATTAGTATTATTATTTTTTTCTTCCACAAGAAATATTTATACAAGACCACTGTCACCACCACCATGCAACTCCACTCTATGACAACAACTCTTTTGGTACTAAACACCTTGATGTTGATTGATGCTCATTATTCAGGCAAGCAAAACAACGACGAAAAAGAATTAACAGATGGTACAGCAGCAACAACCTTCCAGAGCATGGATAATGATAATGGATTCAGCTTTGACGAACCAAACCTTGCTCGTACTTTGTAAACAATTCAAGAAAGAAGTCATTATTGGATAAGCTTCTTTTCCAAGGTGCCATACGTATTCAATACGATGACTGGAGAAATAATATGTATTGATAAAAAAGCTTACAAGTATCTTGTGACATTTAAAACGTTTTACTTTTTTTCTTGATGAATCATATTTTACTCAATGATACAATGATTGATAAAATATTGTAATTATCCTATTTTTACTTCCGTATCATTATCTGTAATCTGGTTCAATTATTAGGTATCCTATTACAATAATAAAATTGACCATCTTCTATTTTTACAGAACCTGTATGTTGTGATACATGTACTGATATCTACACGGTATTATTTTTAGTGAATATATTCAAAATATGTGTTTGCATTTCTTTATGGATATCTTCTTTTTATACCCTTGTAAGAATATAAACTCCAATAGGAACTGTCTTGATTAAAATCTGGATACTTACCTTTCCAATCTTCATGTTATCCAGTAGGCATTAAAGTATAAAGTATTACTGGAGCTCCCCATTATACTAATAAAAATGGGGCATAATTATTATATACACGAAGGACTTACATTTACATATTGTGTAAAAGATATAAGCTTTTTATTGCTACAAATTCTTAGTTGATACATTTTTTTTTGAAACTGAAAATCACATAAGCATGTTGCTCTCATATTTCTATTATTTTGTAATAGACTTGTTATTATATATAATTAAAGTAAGGATTGTGAGGAAACGTATTTGCAGTGTTGCTTCATTTTTATATGCAATAGAATTATATGTAGATCAATCATTATTGCATCACATCATCATATGGATACAACAATATTAAACCTATGTCTTATGCACATACAACTTTTATTGTTGAGATTAACATGTGGATGATTCATGATGTTACGGTATACTATTTTATAACTGTTATTTGGTTTTCACTTTTCAGGAAAACTTTTATCATTCAAATCCACTCGAATACTACTATAATAAAGTTGACCAATGTCACGACAACAAAGGACCCTACTCTAATGATCCACACCTTCCTGAGTTTCATACCCTCGATTTTCCAATGTATTTCTGATGAATTGAACCTTTTCTTCATGTTGTTCTTCATTTGAATCGTTAGTTCCCGTCAAGTCCAATTGATGCATGATATGCTGATCTTGCTTTCCTCTCTTTATTTTGAAAAGGGTGACTGTATCATATAGTTCCGAAGCAGCTTCAATTAACACCTTCTCATTATCTTTCTTCACATCCGTTTCCTTAACAGATTTTTCTTTTTATTCTTGTCCTTCCTTCTTCTTTGTCATCCCACCCCTCTTGATTCATCTTCAACTCTCCAACGAAGTTGTAGAATTTCGGGTTCTAATTGTTCCATGCCGAAAACGCGATAGCCATCTTCAGATTCTAACGCGGTACAGATACTGGGTTGTGTTATATTGATATAAGAAGAATATTGATGAGCCATATCCGTTCGAATGGTTGGATGTCTTGTAATATCTCCATGCGGAAAAAGCCATTGGCAAGAGAAAGAATCGACGTGAGATAGCTGTGGACATTGGCTGCTAATTTGTGTCCATACGGTATTATCCTTGAATATGCAATGACGTAAAATCAACACTTTTAAAGGGACGACGGAAGAAGAAGAGGACGACGAGGAGGGTGATGGTGGTGTTGCATTTGTTGGGGGGTAAGACCGGCACCAATGTCAAAGTAATAATCCATCATAATTTGTTGTAGGATTTGACTATGATTTCTGAAGAAAGGTATACAATAGATTGCCGTCAATGTTTCGAACTGTGAACATGCTGAGAAAAAAGTATCGAGTGGTAGTTTTTAATAACACGTTGGCAAAGAATCATGGTCACACCCTAAATCCAATGCATCGCGTCGATCGAGTAAAATGATCTGATGGATCGATTGTTATTGGGATTATGTATAAAGACAAATGTTGGATCATGGTGTCGTTGCCAATGTCTTTGTTCTAGTTTTTGTTCGTCATGATTCGATAAACCCATTTCAAAAATGCAAATGTTGACTATTGATATAATCGAACACGGGGAATATCTTTGGTTAATACAGTCCATGTATATGCTAGCCAATGAGCCAAAGGACCCAAGTGTACGTATTTCTTCAAGGATATGAAAAATAATCCTTTTTCAGTTCCATAGAACCCATATATTCTTCAACTGTTGTCGTACGTAACGGATACACCGACCTGTCAGAACCCAAATTATGTTCTCCTTCTATTTCAGAATCAATCATCAGTGTCTTAATATAAGGGTACTCGGTACCAGAAATCATTTGGCAATCCCAATCCCTCGATTGCAGTGGCAGGTTGAACATGTGTCTTTATCCATTCGAGAATCAATGCATCCTCCTCATGCATATCCCATCCTTCTCCTCCTTGCATGATTATTTTTCGACCCCATTGAAATAGACATAATTTGGGACAAAGAGTATGGATTTTTTCGAGATCACGGATTGTGAGAAGAAGGTAATCCCTTAAAGTAATAATTCTTCCAATTGTGGAAGAAACTCCAATACAGGAAATGTCACATCATTAGGTCATTTTTTATTGTAACTGGGCGTGGTCACCAACGTCAAGGAAATGAGTGTCGATGGCTGGAACTGGGTGAAAAATGTAACAAGGCTACTGAAGGTCCCACTTTGGGCAACCATGCCTTTCAGATGCTCCAGATATCCTTCATTCTATTTTCATTCGTATCATAAAGATGTGACGCTTGGATATAGTTTGGTTAACGTTTCGGTCTCCTCCAAAGTCAAAAAAATATCATGTAATTCCAATGAACGGACATGAACCCCAAGATGAATCACGCGAGGTAAATTGTTGGTCTTTTGTCTCTTTGTTGATGATGGTGTTATAGTTTCTGGTATTGAATCTGTCGTTAATGATGCTGTGGAATATGTTTGAAAGTGAGGATGAATTGTCAATTTATACAATCGATAACAAGATAGGGTGGAATGTCATGTTGAACATAATCGAGGAACATATACATTCTAACACATCGCTTTGATCCAAGCAACTGGCAATTTGATAAAGTATTTCTTGAGGAAATATCATCATTCTTTTGCTGCATTTCCTTTGTTGTCCATTTTTTCGTCCCATAGTATGATCTTTTGAGGGAAAAAAAAAGGTAGAAATGATACTATCGACTTTGCATGAAATTACTACTATTTCTCATAAAAAGGGTATTGTAATAATAATGGAATTGAACGTAAAAAAATATGCAAAGCGTCATTTATTGATGAGATTGATGAGAAATATGTTGAGAGAAAAGGAAGAGAGAGGGACAAAAAAGAAGGACTATAATTAAATTGATAAAAAAAACAGACAACACGATGATAAAAAGAAAGGGTAAAAAAAAAACCTAACAACAATAATAATAATACAAGATAATATACTGTTTTTACTTGGTTTCATTTAATAACCATTTTAAATCCTCATCACTTTGTTCCCGTTTTACCAATTCTATAAATCCTTTGACTGTTTTTCCAGAGAGTCGTAATTTCGCACTTGTTGTAGGCGAAATAGTAGCCTTCTGTTGATCCTTCAAAGTCTTGACCACATCCAAAGCCAACGATACTTCTTGACAATCGACCAGAGATGCAAGATAAAGATTAATCATTTGCATATCAAAGGGAGAATAAGGGCCTGAGGGGAAGGGAACCACGGGAGCTGTTTCACGAATAGGAATAGGAATCTTGCCAGATTGTTCAAATCGTTGCATGGTATACTGTGTAAAAAGCTGCTGCAACTTTTGACTTTTATTTTCCCCACCTTGCTGTACGGCATGATACATGGCTGCACGCCATAGTATTTGATCAAAGGGTGTTTGGACTTGTTCAAACAAAGCATCGGCTTCTGCTTCTAATCCTGGAATCATGGTACATGCACGTAACATGGGTTGATAATATCCTCGGGCTTGGGGTTGATTGTAATAGTTCACAAGAGGTGTGGAGGGAGAATCATAGGCTTTGGGCATGGTATTCAGGATTTGTTTAGCGACAATAGGATCTTGCGCTCGAATACAACAATTTAACATGGCGACATAGGTGGACCACCCCACCCGTTTGGCTGGTAATTCACGGACCAATTCTTCTTTGATCACTGAAAGGGCATATTGTGATTGTTCTTTATCCATAGAAGCCAAAGCAAAGACATGTCGATACAATCCACTATCCCGATTTAATCCCGATTGTTTAATCAAATTCCATCGATTCCACATGGCTCGGTATTGTCCCGACGTACCCAAACATGTCAATGCCAAAATCAATGATTGTCGATCATACCGGATACGACCATCTAACATAATCTTTTCAATATCAAAGAATCGCTTATCCAAATAGTAACGTCGTTTATAATGTTGTTCATTTTGGGTGACATGTACGTCAGAGAAATAATCAAATGGATAATGTTGGCCATGATGGGGGATACAAGCACTATACAATGCATGAAACGCTGCACGGATATCCAATTTGAACTGTTGTTGTTGAAGTTCTTGGAATAAATCCAAGGCTTTATCCAATCGTGTATTATTCATACCTTGATCATTGTATTGTTGTGATCGACTATAAGTACGTAATAAAATGGTAAAGGTGAATTCATTGGGCTGGACACCCGAAGCTGGCATTTTTTCACGGAAGAACGATTCTAATATTTCCATGGGGTACTTTTCAGGATTCATAATGTGAGCTTTGGATAAATATTCAAGAATATTATTGCATTGGACGACATCTTTCGGTGCTTCTGTGGTGGATGACAAGGGATTTAATTGGGATTCCCATGATGCATCCAACGATCGTAATCTTTCTGTCCATTTGAATATGACGGGGTTGCCAGTTGAATAACCTTGTTGGACTTGTCGCATAAATTCATGATCGATGGCGACCTTGAAGGCTAAATACAACATGCCTTGATCTTGATCATTGTTGAATCGTTCTTTGATTTGTTCAATAAAATAGCGTGTTTGTGCAATGTCGCCTCGGAAGGCAAAGCTTTTGACTAATTTAGTGTATAATTCTTTGGATCCGTCCAGGGTCGATAAAAGGTCTTTGACTTTGGTGTGTTGATTACAATGGGCATAGCCAATGATGGCATTTTCAGTTGCTTCGATAGAATTGACATTGGGATGTTTTAATGTAACTTCGAGACATTGAGTGATGGAGTCTGGTCGGTTTAAGACACCGTACAACTAGAGTGTGAAAATAAATAAAAAATCACAAATTAAGCAATCCCACTTTCTTTCGTTTTTGTTTTGTTTTTTTCATTTTTTTTTTTTTCATGGTGATGGATGATGATAATTCTTAAATTTACCCGCATTAAAATATTCAACGAATTCACATTTTGAACTTGTTGCAATTGAAATGTTTTCGTAAACTGATGGACCAGCATGGAAATATCTGTTGCATGGATGCTTTTTCCTTGTTTTAATCCCAATTTCAATATTTCAACCCAAACATTCTCATCCTCAATAATCTTGGTGGATAAAGGGGAGGTATCGCGTGGATGATAAAACCATCGACAGACAGTACTACGAAGGTCAGCATCATTGGATTGACGGACTAATCGAATCAATTTAATATATTCTTCTGATGTCAAAGAGGAAGTGTTGCCAGTGCTATGCATGGTTTGAAAATAACGTACAGCACTTCGTGTATTTTTGCAGGATAATAATGTGTCGATCGATTCTAACATTTGAATGGTGCCACGACTTATTTCTTCAGTCGACAAAGGTGTTGAATGGGTCGTTGTGGTTGTGGTTGCCATGTTTCGTAATGGTGTAGCATTGGATAATGATCGCGCTGCTAAGGATTAAATAACAAGTTTAGAGAAAGGGTTTTTGTTGTCAAGCACACGCGCGTTTCACACTTTTTTTTGGTTCTTTATTATTATTATTATTATTATTTGTCATTACCTCCTAATGAAGAACGATGGGTTAATTCATAATGGTGCTTCCAACCATTAGAATGTGTTACATAATTATGGGATCGATGGGATCGTAATAAAGTCCTGCTGGCCGATCGAAGCATTATTTCCAACTTTTTTTTTTTTTTTTGACAGGGCAGGCCCTTTTTCTTTGTACAAGGGCTGGTTCGAAAAAGATTAAAAAAAAAAAAAGCTCACAGCCAGCGTTTAAAAAATTCAATAGTCACGTCCATCAGCCAATCATATCCAATGTATGACCTGTTCCCAAATAAACAGCTAGCGATGGAAAGTTTAAATACATCACCATTGACTGAATTGATATGCCCCTCATATTAAATCACTTTTTTAATTCTCTGATAATAAGATCTCTCCAGATTCAGATGATATTATTAAGATTAATATCATAAACAAAATTGAAAAGATTTGAGAATTCACTCCAGGTTTTTTTTTACATATAGGTAGAATCGATTAATTTTCGTAGTACACATCATAATAATGATGGTGTTGAGTTTGGCTATTAGTTTGGTAAGTACTGTGACTGCAATATTATAAAAAGTGGGAAAGCAGATTTCGCCAAGCAAGAGAGAGACAGAGAGTTTCTATTCCCTTTTTTTTTTATAAACGACCCTATTTCTTTTTCCTTTTTTCCTTTTTTTTTTTGTTTCTTCTTTGTTGTTTTTTTTGTGGGTGCTTTTTTTTAAAAAAATTCATTAAAGAAATCAACCTCTTTTTGTTTGTTTGGCCGGGATTCTACATATATATATCATATCTTGAAAAAAGTAAACCAAATTTCTCTTTTTTTTTTTTCATTTATTACTTTTTTTTTCACCTCCTTTTTTTTTTCCTTGTTATCATTTTTCAATTTATAAAAAAAGAAATATTATTTTTACAATAATGGCAACCCAAGTACCAACCGATGGATGCAAGGCTCTTTATGTGGGTAATCTCGATCCTCGAGTAACTGAAGAAATGTTACAACAAATCTTTTCCGTCATCTCTCCTGTCGGCACTGTCAAAATTATTCGCGATCGTAACGTAAGTTTGTAGCATCTTTTTTTATTTCTTTTTGTTTGTTTTTTTTTATTATTTCCTTTTTCTTTTTTGGCATTATCCATCAGGAACAAAATACTGTGTGATGAGTATGGTGGATAGATTGAAATGAAAAAAAGGAGTGATTATACAGAGAGAAAGAGAGAGAGATCAGGTATATATGACAAAAATGACGTGTATTTCCGTGTATTACGTTTTTTTTTACAACAATCACAAATTTTAAAGCCATTGGAGGGTAAAGTTTTCCAACTACTTACGAACTTTTTACCAATTCAAACGGTTTTTATATCTTATGCACATACACACACAAACAATCAGAGAGAGAAAAAGACATCACCTACACCCACACTACCATCAAAAAAAAGGAAAAAAAAAAAGAAAAAAATAATCATCGGAACCGTGTAAAAAAAAAAGTCAAAAATCTGATGGAAACGAAATGATAAACTTGGGGGAAAGGTTTAAATAGTTTCTCATTATTTATTATTTTATATTCCTCTTGATATTTTCTCTCGATTTTTCTGTCATTCATTTAGTGGAAAAAGAAGGGGTGTGAGTGTATTTGGATGAGGGGATGATGTATGAATATGAAGATGGGGTTGGAAAAAGGAGAAGAAGGGTGTAAAAAAAGGAATTGGTGTATTTTAGCCATTTATATTATTACAATTGCATATTATCTAATGGATGTACAATGATGACTAACAAACAATCAATAACTTGATTTCATTTCATTATATATATTTATATATTTATATAGTATACACATGGTGGCTTCAATTATGGTTTTGTTGAATTCAATGAACATACTGCTGCAGAACAAGCTCTTCAAGCTATGACAGGTCGATCCGTGTTTGGTCAGGTAAATGAATAGTAATAATGATGAGAAAGGATACATATAAAAAAATGAAACATATAATAACAGGTGTAATGAAACATTAGGAAATTCGCGTCAACTGGGCCGCTCAAGGATCTGCTCAAAAAGAAGATACAACCGGACATTATCATATCTTTGTAGGTGATCTTAGTCCTGAAGTAACGGATGAAGTACTTGGTAGTGCATTTACACCTTTCCGTACATTATCGTAAGTATGTGAACAAAAATTTAAATTCTTATTCTTGTTGTGAACTAAAAATCAAAATCAACACTATTATTATTATTATATACATGTTGTTCTATACAAACATCCTTCTATTTTATATATAACAAAATGAATCATTACGATTTTAATAGAGAAGCGCGTGTCATGTGGGATCAATCCACTGGTAAATCAAGAGGTTTTGGTTTTGTTGCTTTCCGTGAACGTGCAGATGCAGAACAAGCTATTGCTACCATGAATGGTGAATGGTTAGGTTCTCGTGCTATTCGATGTAATTGGGCAAATCAAAAGAATACAGGTGCCGCTGCTGCTGTTGCCGCACAACAACAACCAGGTGGTGCTCCTTATTGTAAGTTGTAAACACTCTTCTTTTGATGAAAATGATGCATGAATTTAGAATAAGTCAATGGAAACTAATGTTATATCTTTATTTACTTATTTAGTAATATCACAAAACATGTCTTATGAGCAAATCTTTGCACAAACCTCACACTATCATACAACCGTTTACATTGGAAATTTACCTCATGGCATTACTCGTAAGTGTCTTTGTTATTATTATAAGGGAAGAGATGAAACTTTGAAGGATGGTATAAGATAATAATAGAATAACAATCCTTTTTCTTTTTGATTCTCACAATGATAGAACAAGATATTGCACCTTATTTCCAACAATATGGATATGTATCTGACATTCGTCTACAAAGTGACCGAGGATTTGCGTTTGTCAAGTGAGTCATAAATGGAAAAATAGTTGTACCAAGTGGAGGAGGAAGGAGAGGAAAAGAGATTTTTTGTTTTTTATATGATATAGAAGTGGAATGACTTATATAATATCGAAATGGGGGAATTTAGGATGGATACCCATGCCAATGCAGCTACATCCATTTACGCATTACAAGGATTCCAAATCCATGGTAGACCCGCCAAATTATCGTGGGGAAAAGATCGTAGCCTTCAAGCCAACAACAATCGTGCTTCATACGATCCTTATTCATCTTACAATTATGCAGCTGCTACCGGCTATGGTGCTCAAAATTGGGTACAACCCGGTTATGAACAATCAATGAGACCAGCCGGTGCTGGTCCTCAAGCCAGTCCTGGTGGTGCAGATGCTTCAGCTGCTGCTGCTGCCGCCGTGGGAAATGCTGGAGGTTGGACTCAGCAGCAACAACAACAGCAACAATATTATCAGCAATATTATAGTGCTGGTCACAATATGAATATATAAATTATTCTTTCTTTCTTTCTTTCTTATATACACATACACAATACGCAACGCACACACGCACACACTCACTTACAACACAATTGCTCTACACTTTGGAAAAATAAGAATAATTTTTGGAGGAAAGAAAAAAAGCTTTATAGGATGAAACCCAATATATATACATAAATTTATATTCATCCAACTACACCCAACACACTCAAAATCAAAACATTCAAAAATATATTATTAATTAAAATATATAATATAATAAAAAAAATAACACACACACTATATACAACATATTGCAACCCTATTGGGAAGAGAATAAAAAAAAACAATTGGATATGGATATAAACAAATTTGCTGAGCAATAACAATCTTGAGTTGATGGAAAAACGCGACTTTTTTTTAAAGTCGCATGAATGTCAAACGACTTTAAAGTTCCACAGATATTCTTCTATTATTATTAGTATCCCGCTTTTTCTGGTTCCTCGGAAAGGAAGACCTTATTTTGGCAAGTTACCAAGTGTAACAAACAACTTATCCCAGTCCAGTGTATTAAGGATGAATAATAAGACAAATGTCTTAGTAAGTCATTTTATGCTGTATATTATATACTTTATGTAGAAGTGTTTTTTTATTATAATTATTAAGACGAAAAAGATGGATAAACAAAAAAATATAGGTGTTTTACTAATCCAAATATACTACTAAGGAAAGAAAAGCTAAAACTACTACCTGGAATGATGATGAATGAGAGGGTTTTTTTTTTCTTTTTTTTAATAGATAATATTAGGCAAAATGAAAAGGTATACAAAGTAAAAGATTATAAAAAAAGAATATAAAGGTATAAATATAATACGATAAGAAAGGTTTTTTTTACATTGGGATAAATAAAATGGAATGTAAAGTAAAAAAAAAATAGTAGTTGTATAATAAAGTAAGAAGACTAAGAGATTATTATTATCATCCAACATATTGGTTGTTTTTTTACCATCCTCGAGCAAATGATAAACCACCAATGGCTAAGGTAATACCAAAGAAGGCAGCACTGTACAAGAAACGAATGAAACGATGACCATAACCCACTTCAGTAATGGCAACCACAGCAGTTAAAGCAAAGAAACTATAGACGTAGAATTTAATAAATGAGTTTTCCACTTATGATATCCATTGGGGTAAAAATAATATTACTAGTAGATAGAAAGAAACCTACATCCATGTCAAAATCATTACAGCACGTGTCGAACCAGTACCAAAGGTGTTTAATACCAAAACACTCAATAATAAAAGCGTATTCTCCAATAGAACACGATGGGCCGTGGCCAAACGAGACTATAATACATAATGATTATTATCAAGTCATCCTTTCCTTTTTGTTACTATTGTAGATACTAAATACTTACACCCAAAGCACCATCTGGTTTCCATTTACTCTTCTTGGCAGCAGCCTCAGGATCTTGTTCAGCGGGAGCAGGCTTATCATTGTCTTCACCAAAGACGTGACGTAAGAAGTAGACAAAGCCCCAAAGAGTCCATTGAGTAAAGAACGCAATCCATGTCAAACGAACATTGTTATCATTAACAAAGTTGGTCACACTGAATCCACTATTAGGGTTTTGGTCCATGATTAAATTGTAGTAGTATTAAGTTTGGTAGGGTTGTTAAATAAGTAGGTAAATATTATTATAAGTAAAAATAAAAAAGAAGAATATACAAGATAAATCTTTATTTCATGCTCTTTTCTTCTACCTTCTTTTATATCTTTTGAAAAAGGGCGTTTAGAAATAGTGTGTGGGCGAGTGTTGTGTGCTGCAAAAACATGACATGCTACACCAAGTCTCGTGATGTTTGCAGCAAATCAAAATAATTTTTTTTTTTTTACCAAGGTGTTGTTATTTTAAATAAAAAGAATAAAGGTTTTTTTTCACACGATGGCAATCATTCGACCAAGTTTCTACCCAGTTTAAGAATGATAATTATAAACAAATATAAGCATCGTCATTTTATTCATGTATATGCAAGACCGGAGGTGTAAAAAAGAAGTTCGAACAACACAACCATCCTAATCGTTTCTCTAATGGTACACATTACACAGGGAGAGTAACGATAATAATGATGTATGCATCCTTATTGTTAGACAGACGACATAAAATGTGATTAACAGTGCTCTGCTCTTGCGTGTATGTTGTTTGTATACAATAATTAAGAATCACCGATCGCCATCGTCGTCTCATCTTTTTTTACACAATAGTGATGCACTCAAGAAATCAGTTGAACAGTTTAAAATGTGTTACAACAAACAATAACAACATGATGACTTCTTTTATAAACAAAAGAAACGGCCCGTTTTGATTCATTGATCTGGGCTACCACGGATGATATTTAACCGATTCTCTTTTCTTTTATGTTATTGTCATTGTATTGTAATACGACGACTCCGTTATCAGACTTGTCACTTTTTAATATAATGATAAATACGCTTTGTTACGTATAAAGCACCCTTTTTACTAACCAACCCATACTTCCTCCTAGTAGTATCCTCTCCCCTTCTTTTTTTTTTTAATTCTTTCAATTTTGGAATTATTATTGTTTTCTCTCCTTGGTACGTATATACTACTGTTTGTTGCTGCATGGAAGAAAGAACAATATGATACTAGAGTGACACAAAAAAATCAGTCATACGGTTTTGTTTTTCTTCTTCATCATCATCATCGTCATGGACGGGTAATCGATTCGCTTTGGAACTTTTCCTTATTCTTCTTTAGAATGACAAACTTGGATGAGCTGTAATCATCATAAAAGGTTGCATATCCGAGGTTCATCTCTGTATCACCATCATCAACATCATTCGCATCGCATCCCCAAAACACTTTTTTTTGACACGCAACACGCGTGTTTGTGTGTGAATGTGCCTTTGGATTACCATCCTACCCATTAGAAAATGTGTGTTGATTATGGTGAGAGAAATTACATACATAATAGCAACAACTTCCTATCGTACTGAACAACTGTGAAATAGTATACTACTACTACTTTTACTACTACTAGTAGAAGACAATCTTTGACTCATACCATGTGATGATGAGAATTAAGCTCTTCTTTATTACTCTAATGGGTTGAATTGAATCTTATGAAATTCTCTATCGTTAAATAGAGTATGTGTTTTGGCAGATGTGTTGCGTTGTACAAAAATAAAAATAAATAAAAAATCGGCGTTACTTTTTATTTGTTTTTCATCATTTGCGTTGCTCCCAATTGGATTTTCACTCCCACCATCCTCACGCTGTGCCACTCTTAATTATGATTGTTATTGTCATAATTATTATTTGCCACATTGCTGATAAATAGAATTCCAAGATTCTCTCATATTATATTTATGGTAAATGAACGATGAACATTTAAGGCGTAAAAACAAAACTGTCCTTTTGGTTGATGCTTTGAGTTTGTTTATATGTAAATACCATGGATAATAATGTACAACATGGAAGATTCATAACATACAACGTACTAATACGTAGCGAGCTAAGTACCCAGTTTTTTTTTTTTAATATATAATAGATAGAGTTTTTGTCAGGAGATTTTATAACAGAAAGACCATCATGATCATGTCCTTTGGATAAGCTTATTGTTGCTCGGGACCCAACGGCCCGTCAGAAAATGATCGTGTTCTTCTTTCTCTTGTCGTCGGTTAAATAAAAGGAGCGCTTAGAAGATAGGATGATGATGAGCTGAAACAACAATTAATTTATACGTTTTCTGCCATTATCTAGAAGGTTCTTAATATAATAATAAGTTGATTTTATATCATTATTAGTCATGATTTTGCTTTGCCGTGTTTTTGTTCTTTCTAAAAGTGATATAGCGTCATCATATAAAGAAATACTTTTCAAATTAGCTGCGCATAAGCTATAGAACTAATCAATTTTGTCATGGTGATGATGGTGTAATTGGGTCCAGAATTAAATAACCAAAAGAGACAGAGTCATGTCACATCAAGAATTAGTGTTTGTCACACATTTTACTAAACCTTTTTGTTGTTTGTTACATATTAAAACTTGACTTTTAGTTATACCGGTCAATTCCGTAAAAATGCAAAACGTGACATTTCTCTCGTAAAATATTTTACCACTCATTTAATTTTATATACAGTTACTTTTTATATAATGTACAACTATGAAACAAATTACATGCTATATAGTGGGTATATATTAGTAGAATGCTAATTATGCAACATATAGATATAATCATGCTTTTTATTCATGTAGCTACATCATGTCATGTATGTAATGCAGGTATGTTATAATCTTGTATGTGTACACTCTATCTTTCTTACCCACCCAAACTTTAGTTGCATTATTCTCCCCCCTGATGACGATAAAAGAAATGCAAATGCACAGAATGAAAAGCATTTTTATTTGTTCTTTCGTTATTAAAAGTGATGAGAAAATAATAGGATATATAAGGTTAATACAACATACTTTTGTTGTTCTTGTGGTGAGATGCGACAACAACCCATTAATCATGTATATTTTTTCCACGTTGAAAGAAATTTGGGGTATATTCAAACAATTCAATCAAATGATCACGTCTTATTATATTAATAGGTTGGATGGACGTGTTTCATCTTTTATATATACAAATTCATTTTAATACAACTTATACGACAACCAAATGAAGTATAATAATAGAGATGTACATGTCGATCATTTGTTATGAAGTTTCTTTTCCTTACAATAGGATAAAAAGATTATGGTGTTTTCCGAAAACTCTATTGAAGCACCTTGCGTTCAAATAAAAAAAAGTATATTGGGCTGTTTTAACAAATATATGCAGCTCAAATTGTTATAGCATTGACATACCAACGAAAACCCTCTTGATGAAAAGTTCTTGATAAGGCATGGTATATATATACAAATAAGTCATCATCGTGATATTGTATATGAACTAGAAGAATAGCACCAGTCAACAACGCTTGTCTGGTTTGTTTGTTTATTTGTACGCTATATAAACATTTTACCACGCTTTGAAATCATCTATTTTATAGGATGACAGCTTTGTTACAAGTTTTGTTTGTTTAAAACGATAGTTATTTGTTGGGGCAACAAAAAGCAGGAACCGGTTCAAACAAGAAATACTCTATTTTTTAACTATGAGCCTTACCGCTTATTAATGATGATTACTGAATACTGTCTCTCTGGATGTCATCAATAAAGTTCAATATAAACAAAATGTAACCTTTTTTGTTGGAGAAGGCACACAGCCGAAAAAAATAAAAAATAAAAAAAATAACCACCTTCGCCCAAATCGCTGATAATAGTGATCTTATTATTTCCAACCACTATGCTCCATCCCATCCGGTCAATGCCATGAATTTAACAAAATGAGTAATAAGAAAGTCCTTCCTGTATAAAACCCCATCATTATTGCTACAACTCATTTCCTCCTTTGTCTCATCATTTGATCACACTATGAAAAGAAAAAAAAAAGAGAATAAATAAAATAAGAAAAATGGAATGGAGATGTACTATTATTACAACGAAAAAACAAAAAAGAGAATAGAAATAGATATGCAAAAAAAAGAAGAGAAATATATATGAACGGATGAGAAATAGAGAAAAAAGAAGAAGAGGGTAAAAGATATCTAGAGAATGGAATGAATTCTACAAATTTTAGTTGTTGATGACACGCATTGCAAGTTCGAAACTATTTTCAAGTAATAATAATAACAAAGAATGAGTTCAATCTGAGTAACCAAATATCTTTTTTTTTTCACACTTTATATTAATGATAAAAGTAAAACTTACCCCATAAATGTAGCAGCATTGGAAGGAGCAGCACGAAGCAAACAAGGACCAATACCACGGAAGAAACCAGCAGCACCTTCAGCAGCCAATGTCTTTCTAGCACAATCCAAAGCGGAAGTATATTTACGAGCAGCACCGAAACCATCGGTTTGCAATTTAGACTTGACAGCATCCATAGGATAAATGGTCAACCACATGGCATAACCTGCACCAGCACCATACAAACAGACTTCCCATGAAGGTAATTCAGCACGGGAAGTAATACCCTTCTTTTCCATAGAACGACGCACCAACCATTCATAAGCGAAAAAGTAAGCACCATAACCTTGGAATTCACGAGCCATGGTAATACCTTGACCCTTATAGATACCTTGAATACCTTGAGCACGATAGATTTGACGAATACAATCAATAGGTCCACTATAACCAGCGGTACCACTGGTTTGCACTTGAAGACGAGTACGAATATGTTCGACAGGACCAGAAACAACAGAATTGGCAATACCACCAAAAGCACCTGCCAAATACATTTGTCCATTGGTCAATGGTCCTCCCTTATTGTCTTGGGTGAAGCGGCGTTTCATGTATTCAACAGCAACAAATTGAATAGAAACGCAGGCACCAATACCCACCAATGGTGTGGTAGTTCCCTAATTTGGAAAGTTAAATAAAAAAGGTGTGAGATTTTTTTTTTGTGATGTTTGAGCTTTTCTCTCTCTCTCCTTTTTTTTCCACCGAGTCATTTCACCGAGTCAAAAATTAATGTTGTTCTCCAACAAAAAAACTGCATTAAAAAATATTAAAATTTTTTTATTTACCTTGTAAAAACCACGGAAACCTTCCTTTTGATGAGTCTTGCGAACACAATCCATCATACCGCTATAGACAGGATTGGTGGTCGATTGAGTTTGCAAACGCTATATATAATGATTAAATGATAAAGATTAAATGAGATGGTTTGCCAGATTCCTTTTTCATGTGTTACTTGATCCGACAATCCCTGTGTGTTTTTTTATCTCCAAAATAACAACATACCACTTTAACAGTATCGAAGGGCTATTCAATAGAGAGATAATAAAAATATTGATTGGTTTGAATGTTAGTATATACATCTACATGACATATGCATGATCCATTTTGTTCCTTTTTTTTTCTATTTGCATCCATTGATCAAAAATACCACTATAACAATCAAAAAAAAACCCCTATTTCCTCCTTCCAAGCTATATTTACCTGACCAACAAGTACTTGCAAGATACCACCAAAGGTACCACCAGCACAATCCTTCAATGATTGAACCAAACCACTATATCCATCATCATTATCATCGTTATGCAAAGATAAATCAGTTAAAGTTTATGATGATAAATATGACAGATTTATTTTCTTCTTGGTTCCTATTCCTTCCTCTTCAAACTTTTCTTTCTGCTAGAAACATACCTGTTTTGAGAGACGTCGACCTCGGGCATGACTGCAACTTCGGTGGCTGCCATTGTGCGATTACGAAAAAAAAATAAAAAAAAGTTGAGGAGAGGAAAAAGAGAGACGAAAGAAAGGTACCAAACGAAAAAAAAAAATTTCCATTTTAGATAATGTATTTTTCGTGTCGGGAATTCAAAAATCTTTTTCGTGTGGAGAGAGAAGCCGCCAGATCCGAATTATAGGTGGATATAAATTCACTGTAGTATTTTTTTTTGTTTTTCAAAATTCATCACTTTATCATTGATTATTAGTTATTATACGACTCATCATGGTCATTTCAATTCATTTCATTGATCATTATTAATATAATTTGATAATTCTACAGTTTAATCCTATAGATATCTATCAGAGTAACTCTATAGCAGTAGCAATATCAGAGGTAGGTGAACTATTTTTTATTCGGAGCAAAAATATATAATGTGTTTCACAGCTATTTTTTTTTATCTTATCCCGAGTTTATTACCACGGAAGTATTATTCGTAGATCAGAGATATATAAAATTTATGGATCTGCTTGTACAGATGAACCTTATCTCTATATGCGTATTTTCGGGATTTGCTACTGCTACTTTTTGGTTACCTGTTCTTTATAAACAGGTTATTGGTGAGTACGTTAAGAAAGGTTAAGTAAAATATTATTATTAATAATGGTCATTATATACGTCGTATCAAATGGAAATATGGCTTATTGAATCATTTTTCTTTCAAAATGTTAATACTATATTCCTTTTTGTCATCGTGCAGTATACTATACAACATTCTTATCTGCAAAATTATTTATGATCTCATACCTGCTGCTTGAGCTACAGTTACATATAAAAATGAAGATTGAGCACTATTGAAAAAATATACTATTGTAATAAACATCAAAAAATATGATGCCATTTTATTTATTGCCATCCAGCACAATAATATATATAGATAGAATTGCAAATATGGATTATTGATATACCTATTAAACATTTTCGCTACTCATATTTATACAGCCATCTCTTGATATTGCACGATAATTCATTATTATTAACGTTATATTAAAGCGAATAAACAAGATTTGCATCGAAGAAACTCATGCCACCCGGACCGACCCCAGAATTCTATCGAGAAATTAAGTATATGTATAAGCAAAAGGAGGAAAAGTTGGCGCTATTACTAATCGATAATGCATGAAGTTCGCTAAGTATTATTACTTCTATAATTTTATATAAATGCTGTCTAAATCATCAAATTTTATATATAAATTCAACAAGTGCATGCTGGAACACCATGGTTCCTTTAATGATGCGACGTGTGCATCCTCATTTCAATTTGACTTAGCTTGTTCTTTAAAAGCTTGACGCAGATTGTATTCTTCCAGGTGATATCAATGTCAAAATTCATTTGCGTCATAACGGAAATATAGTGTGTACCAAGTTATGTAGAATCAAAATTTTCATTCCATCGCAACTATTCTATTTTAGAAATGAACACACCCTAATAAATAAAAAAGTAGTTTCAGGAACAGTTTATCTTATTGGCTACAGGAATGATGACCCAATAATAGTTAAGTAAAATAGGGAGATCTGCTCTTTTGTTTTCGGGGATTTGGTTGGGGGATTAGTTTCTGAACCCCCATACTGCTTGAGGATATATATATATATATACATTTGCAACAATATATTATAACTGGATTAACATACTTATCATTATAATAAAATGCACTTTTATTTATACAATAGTAAATTCTTTTGGGTTTTCATGACAATCATTTTCAAACAAAATATTTAGTATTTCTTCTGGATCATGGGTATGAATATCATCTTTTCCGATACAGTGGTTCCATCGAAATGTCGGTTCTTCATGGTGTGATATTCCAACAAGGTAAACACCCACTGCTTTGTATATATCTGAACAACCACTATTATTGTTGTTGTTGCTGGTATTACAACGCTTGAAAACTGGAAGGAAATAGACATGTATATAAAAATCGATGATACCCAATGAAACATGACGACGATCGCCAGCACCACCACCTATTGCGCCTTTGTGGAGCTCCAGTAAAATAGGTAACACAAAACATTCTTCACAGTCTTCTGTCAATGAGAGTGGTCGAAGCCGAGTCACTTTATCGTCTTGATGTTGATGGTAATGCGTCATGGTACAACTTCCTTGTGTTGTCATATTGACATCCCACTCTATCAAAACGTCATTTTGAGTAACACTGTCTGGATCCAACCATTTTCGACCGAGTCTATCTTTTTTAAATTTTTTGTATTGAGTAGATCGATGTTTCTTATCGATATCCATTTCAGGTATTGAAAAACATCCATATTCATATCGTGTCACTGGTATTTTCCAGTAATTTTTGGTCGCTATATACATTTCCATGGTGTCTCTGTTGACCTGATAAGATTCGAGAAACAAATCTTTTGTGGTTGTAACAGCATGCGATGGATGTAGTCCCGCTGCACCAGTCCATGAAGGTAATTTATAACCACGTACAGTATTTACTCTACGCTCGCCACCATCCATCGAACGATTTGATCCAAAACACAGAATAGAAAGTTCCAATTTGTCTGCAATACATGAATAAAACATATTAAATACTGTTTGTTCATCAATTTCGTAATTGACTTCAATTTCGTTGCAAAGCTCGGGAAAAATATCGACCAAAGTAAAAATAATATCATGCGGCTTGGAACTGGTTCGAAAGTGGGCTTCAGAGAGGACTTGGTTGACAGTACCTCCTGCTTCTTGGCTTTTAAAGTCCAATAAACTGTCAGAAAGACTGAATGCGATTGTTGGGATACGACAACTATGAAGACTATGCTGCCACATGTTCGTATCACTTCCCACTACAAGTATATGTTTGGATGAAATGATTTCTCGAAGTGTCCAACTACTTTTCCACCACAAAGACTGAAACATAGTTCTGGTAGCGGAGTATCTTGCTTGTATGCTACTTCCCATATGATTCATATCATATTGAATACCATTATTTCCATCATCCACACGGAACTCGGGTACCATGGCGATTGTAAAACGTGCACTGTTATATAGTTCAGGTATTTTCTCGATTTCGTCAATTCTACCGTCTTCTTCGTAAGCCTTATCGTACCATAAATAATCGATTTGAAAGTCGGTGCATATTTTATGAAGAAGTTTTTCATAGGTGACATATTTCACTGTCACTGTTCTCTCAGGGGATGATAAAAATCTGACCGCGTCCTCGATTTCTTCTCTTTCATTCGTTGTGCGTTTCAATTCAACGCGATCATTCTTGTCTCTATTATATTCTTCCACAATACAATGTTTTCCTTTATCCACTATCTGGTCCTTGCCTTGGTCATTTTGTACAATATCACCTGCTTGCCTCCATCGATAGGAAAGAGCACAATACCCATTGGTAGCATCTGAACCTGGTACTCTCACCCAATCAGAAACACGAATAAGCCATTTAGGTTGATAAGTTCCACTTGTCGCCCTGTTTCTGTAGCTACTTGTATCCGCCAAATCTACTGATGTTTGATTGTGATAGTATGTGAAATACATTTTTTCTCCTTCTTTATCTAGATATAAACGCGAATAATTAATAACGAAGCAATCAATATATATAATGACTTTAGCTGGAGTAACTGCTGTTTATCTTATAATATGTTTCTCCTCACCTATATAGTAGTAGGATCACTGGAGATAAATAAACTTGGTTTTGGTTATATACTAATTCTGTGGTGTACCTGTCAGTGAATAATTTTTATGAGGACATGGAGCGTGTCTGTACCTGAAGAGGCCGAAGAAAAAAAAAGGAGTGAAAGAAAGAATTAAAAACTAGATGAGTCTTAAAAATTACTATTGGGTAACACAACAGATAGAATTATAGTTTAGGCTTAAAAGACAAAGCCAAACATACAAGCTGGATATTATTTGTAAAGTCACAACTTACATGGATTTCATTAATGGCTATAAGGTATTGGTCTATTCACTACGTGTTATTAATAAAGTACTTGGGTTTCTAAAAGATAATAGTTAATCTAAGACAAAAGCTTATTATTGCTCTCGATGTAAGACGTATTAAAAGGATATATACAGGGAAGAACCTTAAATACAGAAAAAATATTGATCAAATACGTAAATATAAATAAATATGCACTACTCTTGTGTAGCAAACTCGGGTACAAGCCTAAACCCTAGTCTGTAACTGAGCTTAAAGCTAAACAAACAGTAGCTGTATCCTTTCTTTCTTTTTTTTTTTTTCTATTCATAAAACTTGATCGAATATATTGCTATAAGTCCAATTCTACAAACAACCTTAAACATTATTAAGAAGAATATACGTATACCCGTTTATAACATTAAGTTCATACTTTAAACCTTGTAACCTGTTGGTGAGTATTCACTTTTTTTCAATACAATTCAAAATATTAAATCAATTTCATATTTATGGCAGAAAAAAAAATAATGGTCTTTACATATGATCGTAATCAGAGGTCGGTTGATTTGGTGGATACTACAAATTATCGAAAAAATATCACTGGTGGGAAATATAGGCCCACCCAACTTATCCGTGTAAATGATTGGGCTGAAGTATTGGGTACAGAGGTTGGGGGTGGTTATTGCGCTGTATCCTACTGTTGGGCACAATCTGGTACTATGGTGGATAAAGGTGATGGTGAATACGACTGTATAGAAAAAACACAGCATGGTATTGTTGAGAAGATTGAGGAATGCATAATTTCTGGTCAGCCAAATAAAAGACAAGTGACATTCGAGCAGCTCCTTCGACAGATCTGCCAGGATTTCGAAATTGATTATCTATGGTTTGACAAACGATGCATTAATCAGCTTAACAAAGAAGAAAAACACAAGGAAATTCAGCAAATCCACAATATTTACAGCAATGCGCGTTATACGCTCGCTATCGTGCCTGAGTTTGGTATCGATCAAAAGATCGGAGTTAGTAGCACGCAAGCACGATACAATGCCACTCAAAACATGTTGAATTCCAAATGGTGGACGCGTAGCTGGACCCTTGAAGAAATTAATGCGTCGAAGCATATACTCGTTGTGGGGAAGGATATTAATATGTGGCAACATAGTCTTCATAGCTGTCGTATTCCAACCGTGGTGGATTGTCTTTCAGATAGCCTATTAGACTTTAGAAATCAAAAAGGAGGAGGTACTGTCAATCAAGCACTGAATGAAGCCCATTTCCGAACCAGTTCCAAGGAGCACGATATTATTTTTGCTTTGGGCAACACTTTCCCGGATTTATTCAGTGATTTTAAAAATATGACGTACGATACGGATATAAAAATAACATTTAATACTTTTTATCAACAAATTGCAACAAAAGATCACTCTATTCTATGCTTTGGATCAAATCTTTGTATGGATGGCAACGGGCGTAAAAAAAATACTGTACAGCATTACAATTTGCCATCATGGACTGGTGTTGCCGGATTGCATCCACCTCACCGTGTTACTACAACGACAGAGGTTTTCCTAGAATCATATCATATCAATAAGGACACCATGAAAATGCAGATTGCCACTCAATATTACTGGAAGGTATCAGTAACACCCTACAAATTCGGTTGTTTTTCAGTACCAAAAGAGGATATTGATAAAGAGCATCGAAATGGAGAATACCGGAAATTAAAAGCTGATAGGCTTGACGGACATTGGAAAGATATCACTACTGACAGTCAAGATGAAATTTTAATGGAATGGGATATCAACATGGCAACTCAAACAAGTTGTACGATGACACATTATCATCAATACCAAGGAAATCGCACTGCTACTTCTACTCGGCTCAGACCACTCTCACTCACCGAAGACTGTGACGAATGTTTTGTGTTACCAATTTTACTTGAACTTCACAAAGGAGCTAACCCACGGATTGATGATTATTATCCAATATCCATTGGTACAACAGAATACTTTAGGCGCGCCTATCTCCTTCCTGTTTTCAAAAAGTACACCCATAGTGACAGTAATCATGATATCACTACAGAAGAATTCAAATCAGTGGGGGTTTACCTTGTTGGATTGTCGTATCATCGGGAAAAATCATTTCGATGGAACGATTTCGTTGGAGAAAAAGATTTGGGTGCTACGGAGGAGAGCTCAGAAGAAATTCTCAATGCCTTGTTTGAAAACAATTGTCATGAAAAAGTAAAACAATTCATTATTGTATAAATAGAAATATCCAAATAATTATTGAAAAATAAAATACTTTAAACTATATTTCTTTCAGTCATATAGGGTCTGGTCTAGCCAGCCGGAGGAAGTTACGAAATACAACTTTGACCAAATAAAAAGCGAATGAGAATAAAGTGGAATAAACAAATATGCTTTCCAGTTTCTCTCACAACTAGTTTAAATGCACCCTGATGAATTACACAGCGGAGACATGAGACACAATTTAACTAATCAAATGCCCCATCACAACCTATAAAAAAAGTCAAACATTTTTTGATAATGTAGCACTAACTGGTCTGTGACCTATAGGCAAAGCTGGTCGGCTACTCGCGGTACTTAGATTATGATGGTGCAAGAGAATGTATGCTATACAAGATGAATGAACTAATGGATAATACTAAGCTAGATATTTGCAGCTATGATTTATTTTTCGAATTAACGCCCTTGTGGCACCCATAAGGGTAGTGACGGAGAGGAAAGAGAAACTTGACAGGGGATCAATTGGAGTCAGCGCGGAAGAATGACAGTAGGCCTATCACCCAAGAGACAAACAAACAAGGAAGCGGCATCAAAATCCTTGACCTGGTCGGCGCAGGATTCAAACCTCCAGACTTCGCGATCACAACTTATAAATATTTACATGCTATGTACAAGCCAAACTTATCTCATCGGTACTACTACTATGTAATGAAATGAGAATAAGGATTTCTTTTATGTTTATTTATATAAAAATATATATATCGTGTTTTTTTTCGACTTTTATAAAAGATTGCGTACTATAATAAGTATCTGAATTGTATGAAAAAAACTGGATTAACCTTTCATCAGGTCTACTTTTTTATAAGCTATCTGTCTATTTATGTATTATAATGCAAAATGGTAAGGAACTTTGTTGGGAAAAAAAAGAAAACCATGCATGAGGTTGTTTGTTCATGTCAAAATTATTATTGACATTTAAACATACAACAGATTCACGCAAATTAGCAGAAATCGAGTTTTTTTATTATTGTAAACAGATGCAATAAGGAATAGTAATAAAACATCATAATAATTTTTCAAATTCACGCTGTTGCACATATTAATAATTATATAGTCTAAGTCCATAAACTACATTTTTTTTCTGGATTCATGGGACTTCCTATTGGACATTGAAAAGTCTTTGCAAACTGTGGGAAGTTTTGAAGAGGTCCATTAATTCTGAATTTCTCTAATGAATGACCGTTTGTGTACGCCTATAAAGCAAAAAATTTTAGTATAAACTTTTGGTAGTATGTAAAAAATCAATTATATATTCAGTGAAAGGCACGGAGGGCATATTCTTACTGATGCAAGAGCGGATTCGGGTTGTCTTCTGCTACACCAAGTCATACCGAAGTTTACAAAGAATAATTCTTCGGGCGATAAATCAAGGCCTGGCAATCTCTCATGTTTTGGTTTCTCCCGACCATTGGCTGTTAACTTACCGTGGCCATTCCATAATTTATTAAATGCTTTATAGGCAGCTACCAAACCTCCAGTGTCTGCTATGTTTTCACTGAGGGTCAACTATAGTTTATCGTAAAACAATCAGAAAATAGTCGTGCTGATATCAGTACTTTCATCTTGTAATTATAAATTCTTTTTACTTGTGAAAAAAATATGTGTAAGTTGTAATGTCCAACTCTTATGTTATTACCTGACCATTGAGATGCATTTCTTTATTATCAGGTCCCATAAATGTAAAGTTACCAAACTGCTTAATAAAGCATTGTGCTAATTCATCATAGTATTTTGCTGTTTCTGGTGACCACCATTGGAACAATTTTCCATTACTGTCACGATATCGCCCATTGCTATCGAAGGCATGCTATTTTTTTTTTGTTTCGGTAATACAGAAACCAAACAATATTTTGTTGTCAACAGATATTTACAGGTGAAAAAAACATGTTTGTAAGTTAATGTTATTATTATCCAAAAAAAACATACCGTTAACTCATGGGCAATTACGTATCCTAATGAACTATATTTAAGATAAATAGGGTTATCAGGAACGTACAGGGGTGCATTGGATAATCCAGCTAAAATTACGATCTAAAAATGATAATATATGAAACAAAATGTTACTAAGTGATGTTGTAATAGCAGCCAAGACAAGATAATATATTTACTCTGTTGGTCATGCCGTCATAAAATGCATTCGTCATACTTGGATTCTATGTGTTTATCAATTTTTTTTAAGAAAAAGGCATAACAAATTCTCGGTATAATTTTGCAGAATAACGTACACAAGAAGATAAAATAAATTTTAAGTTTAGCTTACCATTCTCCATACGTCTGCACTCACAGGATGACCAATTTTTTCTTTGGCTTTGTTATTGATTTTCCATGCAGTAGCACTCGTCTCTGTTTCAAGGAATGATGCTTTCGAAATAGTGAGAGGCTCGTAATATTTCTGAAGATTCTGTGGATCACGTTCATCTGGTGAATCTATACTATAGGCTGCTTCGATGACGATCTTGTTGGCTTTTTCTAAAGCTGCATCGATGGTAGGTTGGTCAAACCATTTAGTGCCTTTGACAATCTCGAATAAAGTATCTTGTATATCTTTAATCATTGATTTCAAACCAGTACGCTCTTTTTCGCCACCAAATTTACGCATGGTATAGTATCGCCCTTGAAGCATACCCATGGCGTCTCCAGCATATTTAATGCAAAGTTCGTTACGAGGGGGTTCTTCATGGGAACCCATAAGTGAAAAAACCTTCATTGGTTGCCATGCTTCTCTTGTTTTTGAATCGAGCGCATACACCCATCGAATGATGATCTTGATCATGAAAAAGTCTTTGAGAGATTGTATTTGAGATTGAGGGGTAGTTAATGAGGGAGAGGATGAGGGCGTTTTCCCCGAAGGAGTAAATGCTGAGGAAAGCCATGCGTTTATATTGTCGAAATACTTTGCAAATGAAAAGACGACATAATCTGGAATTGGTGTGGCTCCATCTGTCAAAGATTTAAAGAATCGTTCCCAGTTGATAAATGGATATTTTTCTTGTATTTCTGTAACTGAGATACGCTTATAGAATTTAATTGGATTATGTAACTCGCCTCTATATAATATTGATAATATTAACATTGTTACTGCTTTTTTAAAACTAAAAGAAAGTGAAGAATAACTTTCTGCAATGGACAATAGTTGTATTTGTATAAATAATAAAAGGTGTATATGAAAAAAAAAAACAATCATGGCAGCTTACAAATCCTGAGAAAGCGACGAGATATATTTTTCTGTTTCGATAAAACGGTCAACAGTAGCACTGATTTCTTCATTGGAAAGTGGTTTTAGGTTTGCTTCTTGTAATTTTTGTGATCGCACATTAGCCATCTCGGGGGTATCATCATCAGCAGCAGTCCCAAACACAACATTTAACAAATTGACCAAGCTTTCTCGATAAATTTTGAGCGCATCAGGATTACTATAATATTCCTTTGGTATTGAAAGGTCAGGCTGCATCAGCTTGAAGGCATAAACCTCAGGTTGCATGTCATCTTGTTCAACAACCGTATTAAAAAGTGTTCGAACACTTTGCATTGTCATTTCAATCACTGCAGTTGTAAGTGTTTCGGGATCGAATTTTTCTGAAAGTGGGCCAAGCACCTTTGAAATAAGGGGGAGAACTGGTGCTGACCCCTGAGCATCAATGGCGTTCACGTCCATGCATTGCTTGTAGTAACTTTGAATTTTTTCAAAATTTTGACGATCAATTTGCTCCTGGTCAGAAACATGAAAATCGGATAATGTATCCAAATCAATATTTCCAATAAAGTCGTCAAAAGTTCCTTCATAGGTAGTACGTAAAACTTCATTATTTTCATCCATAATAGTTTGCCATGTGCCAGTGACTATGATATACACATGAATATCGTTGTAAAAAAGAAAAAGTAATTAATAAAGACACATAATAGTCGTATAAAAAGATATTAGTGAATTATAATATTTTTCAATAGAAAAGTTTCACTTGTGAAATACATACAACTTTTATCATCTGGTATATCTGGGTGGTTTTTTAACCAAGTTCCACCTATATTATAAATCATTTAATGAAAACAGTTTTGTTACATTTAAATACTCTTTTTTCCAAGGTCGAAGAAACCATCGATGTACTTTTTGATAATAAAGAAAATAACAAATGCTCCATTGTTTAGCGCTACTCACATGAATATTGATAAAAGTCGTCACATGGGTCAGCATTAAAATCAATATACTCTTTAATCAACTTTGCTGATTGCATACAAGTTGGTGTTTGACATTCCGGTTCAATGGGTGGTACTGAATTGGCACTCGCTAAAACTCCAAACATAATTTTTGCTATCTGATTAATAAAATAAATACTGGAAAGAGCAAGGAGAAAAGTTACTGAAGGAGAGAGCGAAGAGATAAAAAATAATTTTTTTGTGCCCAAAATCTTGATGCATAACAACAAAATAGATGCTTCCAAACATATATTTATATACATTAAAGTTTTTTCTTTTACAGTGTTAATAGTAGCAATAAGAAGTGTGCCCCTTTTTTTATATTGCAGTTGCTATTTTCAGGTATATCCGTTACGAGGAATATAGTATAACTCACCCATAAAAGACACAGTTCCCTCCTCTATATCACGCAAAATATCAAAAATTTATCTTGAAGAGTAATTAAAATATTTTTATTCTTGCCCATATTTTATTCATTTAATTGAAAAGATAAAACATCATACCAATCCCAAAAAAAGCCCAGGAACAAACCGCCTTTTAGAAAAGCTTTCGTTTTTGAAACTGAACAACTTACCATTAAACAGTCAGCTACTATATAATAAAAAATCCAAAAACCTCACCTTTACGGCGGATCATATCAGTACCATTCACATTACATGGTTTTGGTACACCTACACAAGTGTCTTTAGAACCAGTGTTATCAATTTCATCTACAAAAGTGAAACTGCCACCGTTCCAGTTACAGCCATCTGCTGCTGTATTTTCAAAAGAATTAACGCTCAAATAACCCTATACTAATTTTTTTTTAAAAAAATAGCTGGAGCAGTTCTACCAATTATTTAGCTACATTACCCGATAAACTGTTGTTAATACCATCATTGATCCAAAGAGCATCATCAATGAATACAATATCTACATACCTCCATCCCAGAATAAAAAAAAAAGTACCAAAACTTTATGTGGCAGCATAATCTTTTCAACTGCCGTACCAAACAATAATAAGCATTCCTTTCCGAATGTTTATATCTCACATTGGAACATCTTCTGAAAGATATATTTTGCTACGTATTTTCTTTGCTCACTTGGGAATAACTATAAATCATGTGTCTTTTCCTATAAAAATATCCTTGGTTTGTTAATTCATATTCAACACCTATCACAAGCTACTTCAATACTAAAACATGCAACCTCCTCCCCCAGCACACATATGTTTGATTAATCCAACCAACTCAACTCACTCAAATTCAGCTTACAAAAAGAGAAGAAAATTAAAAACATTATTATTATTGTTGTTGTTATCTTTGTTACTTTTACTATATCATTGGATAAAGATGTAGATTTTTATTAGAATGTATGTTGTATCATAATAAACTACTTATTTTATTTATATTCCCATCAAAAATAGTGAATTTACAAGGAAAAAGCAGAAATATCCTATAAGATTTTTTCTCCGATCAATGTTCTCGTCGTTCCCAATGAATCACTCAGGTGGCGAATTATAAAGTGTTTGTGTTTTGATTTTACTGACGAGTTCCTGTGGCATCATCACCAGTCTTTGAGTCTCTATCATCCACTTTTTTTCTTTGGAGACCTTCTCGGAGCTGGTCGACGGTATCTCCTAATAAAGGATTAGAGGGCCGAGCTTCAATCAACATCAAAGTGCTGAGTACAAAAAGAAATATAGCCGTAAGGTTAAGTTGCATGGTAATAGCTGTCGTATTTCTTGGTGAAAAAATTAAAAAGGACTTGTTTGCTTGTTTGCGTATTGTGTGGAATATTTTTGAACATCATTCTACGTTTATTTTTATACTTTTTTTTATTTGTTGCACACTACGCACAATTGATGAGAAACCTTAAAAAATACCCAGATTAACGAAATTATCTTTATGATATATAAAAAACAATAAGTGATTAACATATTAAAATATTTCACTTTTTAAGCTTAAATTTGTTGCACCCCCTATCTCAATTATTCACCCGTTAAATTGATCAAGCAAGTGAGGTTAATAAAAGTGATTTTTTTTGCAGATTAAAATTACAAATCATCTCTGTGATGAATTTTTACTATCCTGGACAGAATGGTCTTTGCACTATCAACAAAAAACCATCATACTATTTTTCATGTAACTCAACTTATACCATAAAAATGCGCAATAAAAAACCATCTCTTGATAACAGTGTAAAAATATATAAATGGTAGCGATTTTGTAGTTAAGACTTGTAATATTATACAAATACAGTAAAAATATTCTCTACTTTCTATTATGTGCAAGAGGAAGAAATGAAATCTATAGAAACATTAAAAGATCATAATATAGGGGCATGTACATATGGATATTTGAATTTAGTAATGTAATTAGAACCATTTGTAACATTTAACATCTATGTTAATAAGTGCTACTAGTATCGATATACAATTACCATCAATGGAGGAACAGCGTTAATCTATCCTCCTATTTTTTGAATTAGATAATGGTAAGGCGCAGTCCTTGAGCAATCACAATCTATAATATACAATTTACACGTATTATATATAGAATCTGTATATGTATGAATGAAAAGAATGATGCTATTAGACAAATGGGCGTCATAGGAGTAATCACATACCTTTGACAGCATGTTTTTGAAATTGTACTATTTGTATTTTGAACATCTTTATAGTTTCTGCATATACGAATAAAAGTTTTTATGGTTACATATAGTAATCTTTATTATAACACAAGCTGCAAATGATTATCAAATTTAATATACGTACGTAAAGGATAAACGAACATCTTGAATATTACTAACATGTTCGTTCAACCTTTTCTTTCTGCATTATACTTATTTTGATACTAATTAATCGTTGTTGATATTATTAATACGCAATTCTGTTTATTTTTGAATAAGACCTTTTTATTCTGTCGGTTATAAATACTGAAGCGATTTCTTAATTTGACATTAAAAGGAATATTTCCTGGATACCAAATAGTTGGTTGTTGCTTATACAGTTTTACAGCTTATTCCTTGTTTTTTTTTCAGCAGGTTTACTTTCTACATATCCTTATAGAAAGTGAATTGGATTTGCAGATCCTCAGATATAGAATCCTGTAGCAAACTATATAGTGCATTTGAAAGTGGAGCTTTACTGTGACGCATATGAGCATCTTGCTTTGCCATGGTAATATATAGTTGTATTACCTTTATTCAATGATTCTTGATAACCATAGTGCGTGTTATTATTCCTTCCAATCAACAGTCCACAAAATAGTAATAAATTCAATGTCAGGTGCTACTAATAAATATGAACACTTTCCCATAATTATGTATTTGATGGTCCACTACTTATAAAAAGAGATCTGCATATACGTATACGTAACATATTACTATAGAGGAAAGAAGGAGGGTTCTATATTGTAACCATAAAGAGATTTATTGAATTATCATAATGAAGTTTTATTTTATTTTATTTTTTTCTACGAGGTCCCTCCTTTTTTTTTAAAAAAAAATATCAAAAAATGTTTACATATCTTATTGTCGTGTGATATTTCTGGCTTATTTTTTTTAGCCAAATGCCACTTATAAACCAATTATCAAATAAGCACACATTTCAAACTCTTCTTGCAATAATTTCTGAAGTAAAGATAAAAATAAACAACTGAAAAAGTAGCGTGGAACGTTGAGGGAGAGTGTTGAAAGTACTCAAAATACTGACAAGGAGTAGTATCCAAAACCTACCGTCCCATGCACGTATCCTACATACATTTCTTGTCTTCTATGAAGCATCAGTAGTAGTTATAAAACGCGTTCCCCTTTTTCTTGTATTTCTTTTATATCCGTACGTTTTTATGTAAACGTAATAAATAAAACCCATTAATACGTATTACATGTTAGTTTATTTATTCAATTTGATAATAATAACAGCATCATCTAAACTATCATTTTAGTGGTACAGGTGGGTTTTAGATTATTTACAATCAGAGTTTTCCATCATTCAGGATGCGGGATGGTATATAAAATAGGTAAACTGACAAAAGAAACGCCAAAATGGATGGATATAATACATTTTTAGCAGCCAGGCAACATTGATCCTACTAGATACAATTATAAATATCTTATTAGATCGAAGAATATAACTATTAAGCTGTTTTATACTTCCATTAAAATATATTATCCAGGATTACGTATATTCATCTTACAATGTAGTACTCTCTACTTTTTCCTATATTAATTTATTATACATTACGTTATAAGTTGAGGGTGTTCAGTCCGAATGATATAAAACACAAAATCTTTTAATTTTATTGTCTATTGTGGCCTACTAATCTTAAATCATTTCAAACTGAATGATTATTATCCATTACAGTTTATATATATATATATATATTGACTTACTCCAAGAATATAATATACAATTTAGCTTACTGTAATATTTTATTAAATTATTTTTACAAATCAAGATACTTCTAATCTAAGCCAGATCCAAACAAAATGCTTATATCTAAATAAAGAAATAACAATGATACGAGTAAGTTAGTAAACGATTATAAAGTAACCACAATGACACTCCTCTTAGATTCAATCCTCAATAAATTATTAAATGTATAATAAATTACCATTTTAGCAAATTGTAAGGCCCTCGCCAGAAGAAATATCTTGACATGTTGAAAAAATGATGTCGCATTAGTATTATTGTTTGGTAATTGATGTATATAATGAACAAAGATTAAATGCTTACCACGTAAGTATAGAGGATGCCTCCTGCCGATGGCCACACCCCCCATAATTCATCAACTTGTGACCATACTTGTACTGAGCATATACAAGGTTTTTTTTACAGAAACCTTGCAGGAACTCCAAGTAAACGGTCGTTGATGAAAGGGAGGAATCATTCCAGGACACCCAGAATATTGTTGTCGATAAATACAACACTACAAAAATAAAGAAACAGTTCGTCATAACAAATTAGATATATATATACATTAAAGTTAAACATCACATTCCAACTTACCCACAAAAGAGAAATAGTAATTAGAAATATTCTGAGTTCAAACAGCCAATCGTTTTGGTGGAGAAGGACCAATTTTTCCAAAAAATGGGTTAGCTTACTGATATGCCATCGCAAAACTCTATTATTCACTTTTGTTACCATAATATAATTACACCGATACTGAATATTATATTGGTACATACTAACTCGACGTTACACACTCCAAAAATCAACTAAAAGCTATGTCATGTAACTAAACCACAGACAACACCTACATATCATTTGAATTATGTAAATAAAAACATATGTCACCTCAACTCATATTATAATGTATAGATAACAGTAATTTGCTTTTAATATATAGCAGAATATAAAAATGCTCATTATTTTTATAATTCCAAGAGGAAGATCAAACAATAAAAGTGAATATTATTTAAAAAAACAGTTACTATTATTGGATAAAGATAAGTGTGCTTTATAAAATTAAATTGTATATCAATATTTTATTTTTTTCCCGTAAAAAAAGGTGAATTTACAAAGAAAAAAGTAAAAGTATTCAATAAGAAATAATTGATAAAACAAAGCCATATTTTTTATAAAGATATTTTTCCCCCATCAATGTTCTCGTCGTTCTCAATGAATCACCCAGGTGGCAATTTATAAAGTGTTGGCGTTTTGATTTACTGGGAAAATTCCTGCGGCATCACCAGAAGCTGTACCCAATCCTAATCCTGTACCGCTGTCGGTTCCTTGTCGTTCAACGTTTTGAGCAGTTCTTTGGAGGCTCTCGACGCCATCTACTGTGGGTGGTTGAGCTTCAATCAACATTAAAGTGCTGAGCACCAAAAGAATTGTAACTATAAAGTTAAGTTGCATGATAGTGGTTGTAAGGAAAAGAGTATTTAAACTTGTTTTGTATGTTGTGTGAATAATTTTTGACCTTCATTCCTGCCCTCTTTTTATACTTTTTAATATATATATATTTACATGTTACTATGCATGCTTGATAAAAAGAACCCCTGAATTGTTACCCAATAAAAAAAAACTGTAATATTAGAAAAAGCAGCATTATCCTGTTAAAAAAGTCTGGCGAAAAAAGGTACACCCCTTTCTTTTTTGAAACCTAAACTTCTTTCACGCCCTATCTCATTTCTTTCACGAGATAAATCTCGTAAATCTTATGGAGATTGCTTATTTACAGTTTAAGTATCTTTATACTTAATGCCACAGATATCTATGATAAATTTTTCCACTCTGAAAACGATGGTCATTGTAATGTTGGCAAACAAGCATTTCCTTTATATTATCAATATGACTCAATTTATATATTAATAAGAGAGCTTAACAAATCATTCGATGAGCATTACAAAAAAAAATCAGAATCTTATAACTAAAATATGCAGTATACCCTATACTGAATGTAACAATACTTTCTACTTTTCTCCTGTAGAAGATGAAATGCATTGGATAGAAAATTATAAGTTCATAGTGTAAGGAGTACATACCTATGCAGAATTTGGAAATTAGCCAAGAAATCGTAAATGCATGGAATCGGATTATGATGAGGCCTAACTTTATTGAATAGTTACAATGATATATAGAATGCAATAAAGTCCGTACATACAGTAATGGAAAGAAGGATAACTTGGAGCCATCGGGAACTATCATATAGCTTTGATGGACGTACTATGGATTTTCATCATTATAGTTACTACTGTATATAATATAAATAGGAGGTTTTTGTGGCAAAGTTGTAGATCATCGAATTTTATATGTATAGTAAGGGATATAAAGGATAAACGAATATTTTGAATGTAGGAGCATGCCGGTGTCATACAGGAAAGATATTTTCATATTGCATAAAAATAGAGAGTAGAGGTGTTGGTATTATCAGCTACCCCAAAAATATTTTATTTATAGCCAGTAAGATATGAAAGAGAGGATTTATAGCAAGGAAAGAGTAGAAAAAGTTTATTAAAAAACAGAGATCATATGTTTTTTTTTTACGTAAAAGCAAATGTTTTCTCTGGTCATATATTATTATATTCACTATTTTCCATAATAAACTACTTAGTGGATGGGCTAAATGGATCTGACATCTTCATATTCACGACCAGCGAATCCATCAGCATTCTATAAGATATTCCTGCAGTACCAATATCTACTTGTTTTGCGCCTTCTAGTTGCTTTTTGCTTTTTGATTTCTCCTTGAACTTCGACGATCAACATTAATGTACTGAGTACCAATAGAATTGTGACTGTAAAGTGAAATTGCATAATGATGCATGATTCTTCTTGTTTAGGTTTCTAGACGAAAAAAGTATTATATGTAGATGTGTGGTGTATATGTGTGCTATTCTATTATCACTTAACTTATCTCTTCTATACATTTTTTATGTCGATTCATACGTAAGGATTCACAAAAAGCTACCTGGGCTGACAGGATCATCATTGTAGAACATTATAAAAGGAGGATTAGACGTAAGGTTCTCACTTTATACTAAATGAAGCATTGTGTGATTGTATCTGGCAGAACGATATCAGTACATATATAGAATTGTGAAAAGTAAGGAGGTCTTAGGGGGTAGTCAGTAGATGTTGTTATTCATGATCATCGCCCCAAATATATGTACGTATTGCTTAAATAGTATCAGCGAGTGTATTAGCATCCACATAAATATGTATAAACATGAGCGGTGAAGCAGCAAAAAAAATTGTCAGTATAAAGAAAATGGCGATAAAAATGAATAGGAGGTCACGTATTGGGGGAGTATACCAACAATAATAATTATACAAAAGCATATCACCATACGTATTTTGTATACCGAAATTCATCACTTACGTAAAACAAGTTAGTATTTTGAGTTGTAATGATGCGATTGAGTTTTTATTTTTTTATTTTTCCATACGTGCATATTCTTACTGTTACGTAAGAATATTTAAAATGATATCTTATGATTGGCTTTTAAATCAACTCTTCTTGTTTTCTTCAAGCTGATGCTACAAAAAAAAAATACTCGACTGAAATCTACGTAATAAATATAAAATGTGTCACATAATAAAGAATTATACATCGGAATTAGCAAACAATGGAATACAGCAATAATAGTTATAGGTTGAGATCAAAAAGAGCCTTTTTCCCCAGAAACGGATCGTGTATGCTTTTCTGTGCATGAATGACACAGATGAATTTGCTTTAATTGCTATAATAACAAAAAGTAGACTAACTTGAATATCCAATATCCTACTCCTTACCATCGTATATTATTATATGAAGCTAACAGCATTAATTGTAATAATAATTCGATAGTACGTAACAACATAAGTTATACAATACATAAGCGTTTTTTATTTAAATGTCGTATTTGACTAACAATACTTCTACATGGATAATAAAGAAATAGTGAAACGATTTCTATTTTATTCTGTTGATTAAAAAATTCTATTTTTCATCCTATACTTATCTGATGACATATAAATAAAAGTTGATTTGAGTATTCATTTTTAAACTTTATTTTCAAGTATTACTGTACCGTTTGCAGTCGATCCACGCCATTGCTTTACTGTGTTAGTACATAGGATACCATGATCACATTTTTCTTCAAAAAAAAAGAAGCCAATAATTTCTATAGAAAAGCAGCGCATGTATACAATAATAATTATAAGCCCTATCCTTGTACAATTGGAAAAGGGGCTGGTAAGAGGTGTCATTATTTTATCACCTCTCGATATCTGTACGTATAATTTGAAAAAGTAACTAATGATAGAAATATGCAACATGCCCCTTATTAGCAGCAAACAGATATTCTTCTAGAACCCGATAATCGCAAAATAGTTGTTTATTAGTATGCCACAATTGATGGATACACATTTTTTCTCGAGCGAAGAGAATATAATCCCGTCTTGCAAATTATTGCTATAATTTTTGTTTTTATTTAATATTACAGAATAGTGAAACAACAGTCGCCAAATAACTATACGCTATTTATTTGAAGTGTAATCATTTTCCTTTTTCCAATAAGAATTAAGATATCCTTTCAGAGGAATATATCACCTTGTAGATACAATAATACTCGCCCCATCACTTTTATTATTCAGAGAATGTAAAAAAAATATGATAGAAAAATAGGCCCTGTATTCCAGGTAGTAGATTGCTATTTTTTTTCAATAAAAGTATAGTTTTCTCTACTTCATTATTATGTTGTCCATAAAACCCTATAGTGAAATAACATATAGAAGAGTGCTTATGCAGTAGTTGACTGGTAATTACGAAGAAGTCGCCTAGAAGTTATTATTGAATGGATAAAATGCAGTAAAAGGTATAAATGTGATCAGTCCTTAACACTCACTATTATGATATGTTGAATAGTATATCATCCGTATAATATGTAAATGGCAATTTATAATTCAAACAACTTATTTATCTTTATATATCGTGACAAAGAACCATCTTATTTATTGGAGATAGGACGCATTGGAAAAAAAAGTTGCAAGGCCTTTCCCTTGATTTTATAGTGTTTTTACTTACTCCGATTTCTTTCCAGCACAGAGACGCAATAGAAAATCTGCCCTGACAGCAACTTGTTTTCTAAAAAAAAAAAAACCGACACCATGTCTACTCTTCGTATGGTAATCATCATTTTTCTATTTATTGATAAATAAGATACATCGCCATCACATCATCATCATCATCATCATCATCATCATCATCTCTCTGTTGACATGTTCATTTATTCAATTAGCTTAATGAAAAATCGGAAAACGATGCCGACATTGAAGTATCATGGGCCGATCAACAAAATATTAACGAGTTTAGTAAATTAAACGCGAAGATTGATAATCTCGAAGATCAATATGATAAACTCAAGGTAATGACATTTAATTGAATCGAACAAATAAAATGGGGATCAACATGAATTCATGGGCATTAACCAACAAAAAAAAATATATGTTTATTATAGCAAGAAAAAGAATATTTGGACGACGTATCCATGGAATTAGAACTTGCAGACGAAGACGAACCTATTCGACATAAAATTGGCGACGCGTTTGTTCATATTCCTGTCTCGGAAGCATTGGAACGTGTAGAAAAGGATACAGAAAAACTGAATCTTCAAATGGAATCATTGCAAAGCGATATGACGTCCGTGCAAGATAAAATGTCAGAATTGAAAAAGGTGCTCTATGCAAAGTTCGGTAATTCGATCAATTTGGAAAAGGATTAAATAAAGAAAAAAGTATCAATTTTTTTTTACATTAAAAACAACATATCACAACAACAAAAAAAGTAACTTGAGGAAAAGGGAAAACAAAATGCAAATCAATCAATCAATAATAATAATAATTGTAATAATAATAAAAAACAACTTATTGGATGCATGATTTTTTTTTCATGAGGATTCCCTTTTTTTAGTGAGGAGGGGGTTATCAAATTTATACGACAATAGACGTTTCATCTTGATAAATTCCTTTTACATCAGCAAATACAGCCTTAATACGCTCATCAATTTCATTAATGAAAACAACCGTTTCCATGGTAGTTAAGAATCCACTGCATTCCTTGTAATACTAATCAAAAATAAAAACAAAAGTGGGTTAGTTTTCCATGGTATAAATTTATGATGTATGAGTTGTTGAGAAGTGGATTTCATATTTACCAAACGCATCATTTCTCGATACCATCCAAAGATCCAACGATAAGTCCATGTTACTTCCATATCAGGGTTTCCTGATGTCAATTTTTCTTGTAAAACTTGAACAAACTTTTGATAAGCAACAATAAACACTTCTTTTTGTTCTCGGGTTACCGTGGATAATGAATTTTCCATTAATCGTAATGTATCTTGTTCTTGTTGTGCTTCAGCTTGTGCCACTATTTATTTTAAGATCCATAAAAAACGGTTGAGTAAAAGTTATGCCATATGGTTCCTATAGATATCCATATTACTCTGCATATTGCCAGTCGGGTAACAGTAGTAGATGATACTTTACTTTCTGTCAATGTTTCCTTTGCTCGCTTCGCTTCATTTTCTTCATGCATTTGTTGACACCCTTCAAGTTTACTCTTGACTTGTGCTACGCGGGTCACAACCTTGTTCAATGTATTTTGCAGAATTTCCCAGGCAAATGATCTAAATAATTTGATAATTGATATGAATAAAAGAGTTTATCGCATGACCAAAAAAAAAAACCATTATATCCAATCTATTTACCGTTCAGCATGTTCCAGTTGTTGTTTTTCAAATGCCCAAGTGATCACAGATGTTGGATCAATCACTCTATAATTAAGAAGTTTATCAAGTAAAATACCAAGGAACTAAAGACATAGAATTACACTGTTAGTATCATTTTTCTCTCTTCTACTCATTGTGATTCCATTCATCTTTTTATTATTATTATTTTACCTGAGAATTATGTTTCCAGAAGGAAGCAACCACACCCACGGTATGTACACGGGCTTCTGGTGTAGTATTAACAAATCGAAGCACTTCCAAATATCGTTCCACCACATTCAATACATGAGAGAAACTCTTGCTACCAACAAGTAACATGGCTTGAACAAAAAGTTCATGGGTCAATTTCGTTTGTTCTTGTTCATCAGCACCTTGTTTAGCTTGTTCTTCTTTGAATCGTTGTAAAATAGCTTGAATATCGTCCGAAGATTTCTTTGTTTTCATACTATTGATGACTTCTTTGGCAGAGTCATGCAATGGGTGGTCCCCATTTTCGTATTCGAAATCAGGGGCAGGTGGTTGGGATGGTATAAGTGCATGGAATGGTTCAGGCACAGTACTCTTGATACGTTCATAGTAACTAAGTCGAATATCCTTTTCAAGTGTTTCTCGAATAAAACACACCTTGGGATGAGTTGGGTCAAGGGATAATGCACTTTGCCTAAATATATCTCGATCAGTCCGTGATCCCTATCCAAATGTCATTTTGTCATGTATATGGGGATCTGCTCCTACCCCCCTTTTTTTCTTTCTTTCTTACCATGCAGCCCAATCCCATTGGAATCCAAAGTTACTCAAATGATGAGCAAACCAAACAGAGAAACGATGAATACATGCGGTATCCATATCTTCAATACTATCAAACATGACCTTGACGGTTCGACCTAAAGCCTTGGGAAACAATGAACTATCCGCACGACACAATTCAGCAAGTATACATGTATAAAAGACCTGACGATAAGGAGCTGCGGGAAGATCAAGCATTTGAGAAAAGACATTCTATATGAATCAACCAAAAACCGTGGATTAGTTGTTCAAGTTATGTTACCTCTCTCTTTTTTTTAGATCATTCTTGCCAGGTTTGATTTTTACCTCAATGAGAAGATCAGCCAAATTCCATCCAGTGGGTGGTTCTTCTTCCATATTTTCATCCTCATCGTCTTGTTGTTGCTGTTGTCGTTGATTACTATTATTGGAACGGAATTTGTCGGTTTCAAAGTTGTTGCCAATAGCTAGCAGATACTTGCTACATTCTTTACGATTGGATTCAAAGGTATGAATTGTGTCTGCAATAATATCTTGCAAAATGAAATATTCAAAGCTATCATAATCAGGTCCAGTAGGAAGGGACTTTATATATATATAAAACGTTAGTTTTCTTCATTACATCAATAAAAAATTTGAAAGTGAGCAAATGACAGTTGGTATTTACTTTGCCAGTATCATCCACATTAATTCGAAGTGGGCGAGCTGGTTTGGTGTATTTGGCGCTTTCTGTATGTTTGGGTGATTCAATTGTAGGAAGATCGTGCTAATATAATATCCAAAAAAAAGTCCCATCCTCGTATTTTTTAGTAACTTTCTATGATTGGCCTATCATGGACATAAAATTCAACGATTTTTACCTGTAAAGCTTCACTGAATTCCTTGTCGAACCATTGGTAAGGTTTGGGTAAAAGAGGGGCATTCCAGCCTTGATTACGAAGTCCTTGTACATGTGTCCATAAATGCATCAATTCCTAGTGATAGAACCACAAATCAATAAACATATATACAAGATGAACTTATTTGTGGATCCTTCCTCTTCTTGTCCGTTCTTATAATATCAATTTTCAAAATCAATAAATAGATAATAATTACATCGCGTTGAAGATCATCATGGCTTCCACTTCGATAACGTCGTAAAATATCTCGGTTGGGGATTTGTCCTCGTCGATTCATATAGGTTTCAATTCGATGTAAAATCTCGTCCAAATTGGATGTACTTCGTTCACTCAATTCTTTAGCGCTCTATATAGATAGGATTAAATACATTAAGGATAAGCCATCCAATTTCGTACTTCACGGTTCTACTCAATTCTTCTTATTATTACCCAAGGTAATGTCGAGAGAATGACGTAAACAATACAATCAAGATGACGCTATAACATAATTATAAAGCACAATGCGTTTTGGGTTAGTTTTATAAATTTTTATTCTCCAACTTTCCCATCGATCCAGTAATTTCAAACCTACTCTCTGTTGATCGGGTTCATCCAAAGCCGATAAAAGAGTACTGATCAAGGTACAATAAGAAGTAGGCAAAATGACATTGGCATTGACCAATTCACCATAAAATCGAAGCAATTGTTTAATTTTAAACCAGTTGGCTTCTGCCAAAGCTTGCTTGAGTAAATTATTGATTTCATACATGAGTTTATCCACTAATTCATGACTCGATACATTCAATAAGCCAAATAATGTACCATACACAGGTGCTTTGGCTGGTAATTCTGTCACACTATAATATATATATATATATCCATCGTCATCTTTCTTGTTAGTTCATTCAAAAACGCAGTATTTATATATCGATCCATCCATAGACAGTTTATCTAAAATGTTTAAAAAGGGTTCCACTAATTTTTTTTACCAGGCTTTCAATGTATCTTTGACAGTATCTGGATATTTCGCATAGTCATTTTCCAAAATATTCTTCATTTTGTTGAGATTGATCTTGAGTTCAGGTGAGATCTATCATTATATAATTCAAGAGTTACTATGGAGTAATGGAATAGGGAGTGTATCAACAAAAAAAACACAGTAGATCGAATGCATTGTATATTACCTTGTCACCAATTTTAATAATCAATCCACGTAAACGCACTTCGATATCTTCGGCATCGTCATCTCTGGAAGGTGAAGGCTGACGATGATGGCGTCTGTAACCACTTCCTCTACGATCGTCTATAGAAAAAACACGCCAATTTAATGGAATGGGCAACAGTTGATGCATGAAGAGGGTCCTGGTGTCAAAATAAAAAAGACATATTTATACCTCTGTTGTAACGGCGATCGTTATTATAACCTCCTCCACCGGATCTTCCGTAACGATGACCTCCTGCTCCTAATAATAATGATAAATGTATTTATTAGAGCCTCAATCGAAAAAGAGTTATAATTAGGTAGTGTTTTTTTTTTTTTGGAAAGTACCATCTTGACGCGATCTATGATTGTAACTCATGTTGGGTAGATTCTTTGAGCGTTCGGGTGAAAAAAGAAAATTATCAAAAAAAATCGCGTTTGCTTTTTTCTAAAATTTTGGGATTATTTCTTGTGCTCCCGCCCCCAGTTTTGCATGGTTTTAATGCTTTGGGTATTTGAGGTCAACAACAGTTACTGTTTTTTTCTGTCCATATCAGCAATGGTAAGTATCTTGGTTTGGATTTGAACCAAAAATATGATGCTCTTCATCTCACCTTCCACATTAATATAGAAAATTCGGAATATGTTGTTTGTATAAACCTTGGGTGATTTAAGTGTCAAATGAATCATCCTCTTTACTTCACATGGTCGCAAGCCGTTGTTTTGGTTATCTAGTAACTAGTACACCAAAAGATGTCGTCGATAAATTTATTGCATTTGGATTTAACAGGATAACAACATCTAACGGTTCATTTGACGTTTATCGGCCAAGAAAAAAAGATGGGATGATCATTCTACCGAACATCGAAACCTTCTCTTTTTCAAACAACACTGTTATTTGACAACTCATACCAACTATCTAATGATTCTACCCTAGCTAAATCTCATTCGAACCTTAATCACCTGTCATCGAGCCAAAAAAAAAATCTTTCCATTCAAAACAATATCCTCTATCCATCACTCACTATCGTATTAATGATAATATTCTCCCCTTTTCAACGTATCTCTCTCTATTTCTTCCAATATCCATCATCATAAAAATAAATATATAAATTCCTTTTTCCAACAACCTATCCATCGAAACCTGTTCAATGCAAATACGAGACATTCGAGAAATAATATTATATACAAAAACAAACGCAAGCGAACCTTGGTTGGTGGCATTGGGGATGCTTTTTTTAATAGTAATATAACATTCGGGAAAGAGGGTTATTTTTTCTTTTTGCAAGTTGAAAAATAAAAGAATCTCTAGTGATGTTCGACGTTCTTGTGGTGCTTCAAGTGGAAGTGGTAGTCGATGGTATAACCAGCGACAAAGACACCAAAGATGAGGTGAATCAAGGGGGTGACGGAGGCATTGTCACCATCAATGTACTTGGCCTTGTAACGACCAAAGAGACCAGAGGGCTTGGGAGCTTCAACGGTACCCTTGGGCAATTGCTAAATAAAAAAAAAATACGCGCGTGTTTTCCAATAATAAATTATTAATGAATTCATTTAGATTAAAAAATAAACACAAAAAATCTCGATGCGCAAAAAAGGGTAATAAATAAATAATAAAATAAGAAAAGAATTGAAACATACCTTGTAGAAGTTAACAAGTTGACCAATTTGGGCATCCTTACCGGCGCCAGAGACCTTGGTGGCAGCAGCAACGTTAGGAGGGATGAGAGTCTTGGTGCTGTAGGCACGGCGGAAAACGGTGCTCATGGCGTTCATTTTTTATTATATATATGCGGAAAGGGGTTGAAAGGATTTCAAACTGGAGCCTGGTAATAAAGTCCTATAAAAAATTTCCCTTTTGCCTAGCCAGGGTTACAACAACGTCACCCAACTGAAGGTTTCCAAAATTTCAAGTTCTTGATTGGATATAAACACGAGAGTCACATGTCGGAAATTGAAAAGAATGGGTTTTTCTGTACCTTTATAAACTTGACAACTCTTTCGAGCAGGGATTATCATCCTTGGATCTCAAACGAATACGAATTATGAAAGTTTCTGTTCACTTGATGAATCATTTTAAGCAATCATTTTAAAATAGATGAAATACTATTAATATGAATTTTGAGTTGTTAGTATACTTATTTTAACCTTAAACGCTGTGCTGTCTCAACCCCGTTCACGCAATCCTGGCTAGGAAATGAGTATTATCTTGTTAAATCTGACAAAACCGACAACTTAAGTTTATCATAAGATACTTTTTATGGAATGTTTTGAGAATATGCTATATGTAAGAGCCAACTGTTGAGATAAACAAAATGATAGCTATAAAAGCTGACTACACCATACTATTTTGTAAGTTTTGGTTTATATCAAAAATTAATCGATCCAGCCTCTTCTATAAGAATATACTTTGCAGTCGCATTTTTTTTTAAAAAAAATAGTGAATGGAACTTATCGATTTAGATACGTATGGAAATGACCACTAGGGAAGCTATAATTACTGATGAACAATAAAAAGCCCACAGCATAATATCTGCTGCTAGCCAATCATCCACATGTTTTCCATGCCATATATAGTATGTCTATCAAATAAATACAGTTTCTTTTTATATGGTTCTATAATATACTATTCAAAAAAAGAACACCTTTTTGCGCAAATTATAGTATATATATAGAAAAGTAATGACCCATTTTACTAAAAACAAGATAAGTGGTTTTATGGCTTTATTATTTGCAAAAATGATCACACCGTGGTATAATTTATCAATTAATAACTAGTTAGCATGACCATAATAAACATTAATGGAAAAAAAATCCATACATAGTGTATGCCAGTAATTCCCTTTGAATCGATGTAAAGTCCTGAATGCTTTACAGCATAGTTCATGATATGCATTCTATGTGTATAGTACGTTCTAGTCATTGTTATTTTAATCAGGAATCATTTTTGATTGTCAGTTATCTCACAAGACCATGAATGGGTCAGCTGCTCAGGGATTTCCACCCAACAGCTAACAATAGCTAGATTCAAGGGACCTGTGTGATAGAATACGAATCAATCATGATGAGAATAATTTCATGTCCAGTACTAGCATATAGATCGTTCATTGATTTTCATTATTCAGCATGCACGCACTAGAAAAATTTTAAGTTTTACCCGTCTTTTTTAACACTCTCAAAAAGTTCAAAAGAAAAACAAAAACTTCCTTTTTTTTCATTTTGAAAAATCATCCACATGGTTCATCTGCATATTTAGTCAAGACTACAATAATGTTAACTATCCCACGGACATAAGATAAAGTACCTACTGCACACACCTTACACCAACAACAAGTAGGTAATACAAAGAAGTAATAAGAATTACAAATACAGTAAAAACCCCACTTGTTGCAATCACTGGTTAAGATATTCTTCTTATCTTTCATCAATATATTTAGTTACCAGCATTTAACAAAAGCAGCGAAATTTAAGGGTTAAACACTTCTTTTTAATGAAATGCGATATGACATCAATTAATAGGAGTGTTCTATTGCCAAAATACAATATTATCAGATTAACAAAAACACATTGTGTCGTCATTATTATTATCAGAAGATCTGCAACTTTGACACTACTGCTCAATACCTACTGGGGTGATGAATTGTAAGTATAATTTATTTGTTGATGGGAAAATTAAACGCCAAAATCCAAGTTTTATCTGCATCCTGTGATGCACCATGATATGCATGTCGTACCAATGTAATTCATTGAAATCACACATATTTACCGGGAGCGGGGGAAACAAGGATAAAGAAGTATCACCTATAGGTTATTGATTTAAATCAAATGAGAGTAGTACGCGCCATCTTTTTAAATTTTAATAGTAATAAACATCATTTATCAAGATAAATTCATTCACCCAAGAAACAACAACAAGGTTCTTCTTGTTATGAAATAAATAAACAAAACAAAAACATTGTTGTTGGTGTTGTTGTTGTTATTGTTCGATCAACAAAAGAAGGCGAACGAATGGATTTTTTTTTTACACGGACCCAAATCATGTTTTTTTCACATTGTACAACAACAAAAGTATTTTCCCTTCTTTAACACCTTCTCCGATTCTAATGGATCCTCGAATCAGATCATCCAAAATGAATACCATGGTCACTACGCATAATAATAATAATATATTATATCTTTCGATTATAATAAATGATGGTTCATCGATTTTGTTCGACGTGATACGCTTATCTAACGTAATACGTATTCGGCTATTACAATATTTCGGGGAAGAGATCCGTTGTTACATGATTGTATAAGTTAAAAAAAAATGCAATGCATTCAACCAAAAAAAAAAAAAAATACATCGGCACCGCCAAAAAAATAAATAAAGTACAAACGCACACGTACGCACGCATTTTTTTTTATTATACGTTAGACACAAATAAAAGGATCGGGTTCTTTCTCCTTGTAAAAATTACAGTTTATTTGAACAAATATGGGCTATGTGTTAACACTACGAATTCAAAAAAGTGTTTTGACAACAAAGAATAAGCACTAGCTAATATCTTAAAGTAGTTTATCCGTTTTGTTTTTATTTATATGATAGATGCGTAAAGATTGGCTAAACAACACGAAATGAAGTATTCAAAAGGATTATGGATAAGATTGTGCTACAACTGCGATCGTAATAATTCTACCCCGCTATGACCATGAAAAAGTTGAAACAGCTGATTAGAACAGTTATTTGGTATTAATGATGTGAGTGTGAAAAGCAATGGGCGGATATGACGGAAGAATGAACCCGACGGATGATGTAACACAGAGTTTAAATTGATTCCTTTACTTTACTTAATGAATTGGAGGAGAAAGGAGAAGCATTGAAAAATCCATCATGTACTGTATACTTGTACATACAAGAATAAACTTAATGTAAATATATTTATATACCAATAAACACTCTTCCCCCCAAAAATAAATAAATATCTTTTAATTTCTTGTGATTCTCTTTTATCTTCTTTCCTTTCCTCTTTCTTTTTTTTCATTTCTTTTTTTTATCACCTCTTTCAAACAAAACAAAATGATCAAATACCCCAATCGTCGTCAACCTAATCCATATCGTCAACATCATCTTCATGATGAAGGAGGTTTAGTCTTATATGACAGAGCAAGGAATGATATGTTTTATAAACAAATAACTACATCTTCTTCTACCGCCATGATCACAACAACAACAACGGAGCAACAACAACAGTTACAACAACTGAAACGCGTTCATTCACTATTTGAACAACAGGAGGAAAATACTGTCGCCATACGTCATCCTTCCATTACAACCATGATGTTATTACAATGTCAAGTGAGTTTGATCCAAGCCATTAGTACATTACCGCCTAAGCGGAAACCTACCACAGATTTTGTCAAATTGACTGTATCTTCTGGCCAACAAGTTCTAAGATGGTCCATGTTGTGTGGTTTATTTGTATTGGATAATGTGAGTCGTATGTTGGGTGTTGAAAACGAAATGGTTTCGTTGGATGATGAAGCCACTGTTTTTGTGGATGGTCAGGTGCATGATGATCAACAACAACAACATCATCATCATGTTTCGCCAACAACAACGATTACTTATCGTCGTCCTGAAGATTGCACTAGTAGTAGCAGTACAAGTACCAGTGTTAATGATCAACATCATCTTCATGATCAACAACAAAAGCAACAACCTGTGGCTACATCATCATCCACCTCTTCTTCTACAACCCCTGTAGTGGAAGGACCACCCCCATTCACATCCGACTCTCGTCCTTCATCTGTGTATTCAAAGACTTCTACCTCACCAGAAATGACTATCACTGATGTTTCACAAACACAACAACAACAACAACAACAATTGGAGCATGAAGAAGAAACAGAGGAGGAGGAAGACAAACATGAGGAAGATGAAGATGAGAAGGAGGAGGAGCAAAAACAAGATCCAGTAACACCAACTCATAAAACAACAGAAGAAGCACCAGTATCACCCTCTCATATTACTCATATTGAGGTAACACAACCTGAACAACAGCGTCAAAGCACTCAACAATTCACTCCGCCATCGCCGCCTACATCTTCTTCCTCCTCTTTGCCACCCGGTCGATCATCGCCGACACCGCCATTGGCTCCTATTAATACCGCTCCCGTTATTAATAAAAACAAGACCGTTCTCATCAACAACAATAACGCCACTAGTAGTAGCACTTCCGTTCCTACTAGTCCAACTACAAGCCAAAGTGCTAGCCGATTACCTTTAGCTTCTAGAACCCGTAAAATTTCACTTCCCTTGGATTCTCAACATCCACAACGGCAGCATCAACATTCGCATGTTCGTTCTTATTCTAATAACATGACAGTGCCCTGTCAACATGCATCATTATCCAGACATCATCAACAACCTAGTTTAAGAAGAAGTACGGGTCGTCGCGATTTAGCTTCTAGTTTAGGAGGTAATCATAGTAATGTATCATTGAATCATATTACCATGCGTCCTCAGTCGACTTCTTCAGCAGATGATGTTACCCAAGTTCATTATCATCATCATCATCATTATCATCAACAAGACTTACCTACAAATACTTCACCTACGTCCACTACACGATCGTCGTCTTCTTCCATGAAACGAAAAGTATTACCTTGGAAATCATAAAAAACATGATTGTTTTCTTATACCTTTTGCGTTATTTTTTTTATATATTCCCCAATTTTTTTCATTTATTATTATTATATTATTATATAAATAGCTTTTATTTTCAGAATCCAAAAAGAGAAGAGTGGGGCTAGGATAGCACAATTGTACAAACTTTCCCCTTTTGTATTTCGTTACGAAAAAAAAATAGGGTTTTCCTTTTTTAAAGAGGAGTGGAGAGAGGAGGGCTAATCAATCCAACCAACCAACCAAACCAAACCTATAATCCATATTACCCAACACTCATTCTAGTTATCCTATCTATCCATCGACCAACAACAAAAAGACCTTTTGAACCTGACACGTTTCTTCTTCTTCTCTTTCTCTCTTTTTAACTTTTTTCTTATTGTACTCTTTTTTTTTCCTTTCCTTTTTATTTTTTCTTCACAAGTCTATTTTACATTCAAAGAATAAAAAAAATTACTATTAAAACAATGGAAGATACATGGTCCACATTCAAGACAAAACCTGCTACAGCTACTTTATATACTGAAGATGCTACCCTTATTTATGTTCCTTCAGGTGCAGGTGCTAGAGGCAATGCTCAAATAAGACGTTTTTATCTTCAACCTGATTTCAAGTCGACTACGATTCAAGAACAAGTCCATAGTTCTGTTAAACAAGGCAATAAATTATTCGAAGAGGTTGATTGGACTATTACTTTTAATGATAGTGGTTCATGTACTTGGATGGTTCCTACTTTGGATGAAGGTGTTGTGGTAAGTTCTACTTTGTCCTGTTCTTTGGGTAGATAATATATATCGCAATCACAAGAAGAAGAATATATAAAAGACTCATTATAATGTTGTGACACGTGGCTTAATTACATTGTGTAACATAGGCCAATACCACCGTAAAAATACCCGTGGTAAGTTTTTTTTTTTTAACAGAGATCTTCATTTATTCAATGGGATGGGATTGGGTGTATTGGGTCATTGGTATTATTATCCATTGAGAGGATAGGATATACTTATCAATAGATTGGGGGGGGTGAATACATGTATTGTAATAATTAGGTAATTTCGGCTACATTTGAAGGAGACTTAATCTCTGTACTGCGCGTTTATTGGGATCAAGCATCCATATTGAAACAATTAAGAGTAATTACGGATCGTCAAAAGTGGCCGGTGCGAGGAGGTGAACAAGTCGATGCATTGAGAACCCCTTCTTCTATTATATTGAATCCATTCGCTCCTAATGAATCTTTAGCTTCTTCGCCACCTACCAATTCACAACCTAAAAAAGGATTAGCTATTGACGGTAAATTTCACTCTCTTTTCTCTCTCTCCTTACTTGTCATAAAATGAAATGTATTAACTTCTCTCTCTCCTCATTTTCATATGTTAAAATATATATATAAATATTTATATATACTTTAGCCCCCGGCCGTATTTTTGGTCCTATCCGACCTGAAGATCAAGTGAGCCATTCAGTGCGCCGTAATTTGCATGAACCTGCTCGAAACATTTTTGCTTATGAACCACCTGCTCAAAAACCTTTGGTGGCTCATAATCCTAAACGTTTAGATTCTACCTTTTCATTTGGTCATCAAGAGTCGAATCCTTCTAGTCGACGTGCTGCTCCCAAAGAAACTCAAAATTTGTTAAGTCATCAAGATATGGATGGGTTGACGCAACAAACCGCTGGGATGACTTTATCCAACTCGGCATCGAATCGTCAACAACAACGACCAACGTAATTTTTTTTTGTTTTTTGTTTTTTTTTTTTTTTTTTTTGTTTGGGTAGTGTTTTTTTACATGTCATTATTTATCACATTGTTGTGTTTTAACATCCAACCTTGCTTTTGTATACATTTTATATAGAAACATCCTCGCTCATGAATAAACTCATTATTACACATTATTATTATTTTATTATTACCTATTTTATTATTTGGATATAAAGGAAAAACAACATCAACAACAATTAGCATATTATTATTATTATTATTACGTACCTTTCTCCCTCCCTATTTCCACACACGCACACACTTCCTATTATACACATCATTTTTTCTATTATTATCACATCCATTTGAACTCACCACCAACCACTTTTTTTTATATAGCTATTTTTTTTTCTTTTATATATATATTTTATTAAAAAAAAAACCATTGATATAGTTTTAATCATAGTGTTTGAGGGATACGTTTGATAGGTTTTGGATCCAATTCAGGAAAATGAAAAGGTTTGGAAATTCAAAACAGCAAAAAAAAAAGGTGTTTTATATATGTATATATTGGATGGATGCGATGGATGGATTAGGATATTTAAGATTGTTGAGGAGCAGTGGTCAATAAGATTTCTGCGGCGCGGTTCATGTCATTATGTGCTGATACTAATGCACTTGTCACTGCATCGCGTGAATGATCAGGGAACATACTAGCAATGGCATTTACATTTTCTTCTGTAACAGTAGGCTAAACACACAAATTCAATTAAAATTAACCTTTCTTTCCCTCTATTCTTCCCATTTTTTATTTTGAAAAAGAAAATATGATAACAAACAAACCTGTTGACGTGGTGGTGAAGGTGCTGGACGATGTTGCCTTGGTTGTTGACGTTGACGTCTCGAAGAAGAAGGACCAGGCACACTTGGTGTATCAGACACTGGTCTTCTACGAGGGAAAAGCCATTGAGGGAATCGGTATCGTTGAATACCAGCCAAATCCATATGATACATCATACCAGCAATGAATCCACATAAACTAGGTGCTACCGATGTAGGTGAAAAAAGTAATTGAAGTGCTGCCATGTATACATACATTTTGTCATTCAAAACCACACCCGAAGCAACTGAAAATTGTGAAGTGACAGGTACAATATGATGGTAATGATATAACATGGCAAATACTAATGCATATGGGCCATTGTATCCCTTGAACCCAACTTGGAATACAAGGGAAGTCACCATGGAAAAAAATAAAAATGCCTATCATCATCCATCATTATAAGTGCTGGGTGGTGGTTTTTTTTCGGACAGATAACCATTCTTCATGTGTCATATATTCTATTTCCCCAACCCAGCCCCACCATATCTATCTATCTTTTTTTTAATACACCCATAATAAAAACAACATACCGCATATTTTGGACTACCATAAAGTCGTTCCACTACACGCATTCTATAAATGAGAAATGTACCAACGACACCAGGGCCTAATGCTGGAAAAGCGATTACTGGACTGACAGCTCGCCATACCTAGTATTTTTTTAGAAGAAAAGTAACATACCGTCAGTGATTCAAGTTCTATTATTACTTTTTTTTTTCATTAGATTAAAGGTATAAAAAAATAACAAAACTTACAGGATTACGTAGTATATTGGCAATAGGAGAAGAGCGACTTTGAAGTAAGGAAACTGCTAAGGAGCAGCCACCAATGATCTGGACCAAGAATTTTGTTACCGGAGCATTGCGAAAGCCTTGACACGGTTAATTTATTTGTTTTAACATGGATAGCCTAATGAACTGCATGACAAGTTATTACCTGATGGACCTGAACTGTCCATTGTTTCTGTACGGTATATGTGTGTTGTGAGTTGTGTGTGAGTTATATGAAAGTGGAAGAAGAAAAAGTAGAAACCTTCTATTCTGAAATCCTACAATTGCGTCAACTAATATAACCTGCGCCCGAAAATGCGGGATGAATATATGCCGAGCTTAGCAAATTAGATTGTGAGACTTGTTCATATGAAAAAAATGGGGGAGACATCATCATTTCTACTTGTTGGTAATAAAAATGCATGACACAAAATGATATTACCAAAATCTTTTACGCTGGTAGAAGAAATCTAATATATATTAAATATTTGTTAGTTGAAACAACAAGAAAAATCCAACTTGGTATAGAATGAAAACGAACAAAAAAATGAGAACCATTGTCTATTACAAATTATGTAGGATATATGAAGTATACACCGTAGTGAATGTAATTATGAAGTACGTGGCACTATAATAAAAAAAAAACAATACAATAAAAGATATTGGTATAGACGAAACTCGCTCTTTTTTTATCCACATTATCACCTTCTAACTATACAATGTTGAACACGGTTCAATACAGACATATTCCTATGTTTTCTTGTTGTATGACTTGTCGTGATTTGTTAACAAACATAGAAAAGGGCAAAGTATTTATTTATTTTTTTGCTTCCTCTCCAGAGATATTTTTTTTTCCAGTCTGATGCATGAAAAAAATAGGCAGAGTCAATCGTCTCTGTGCTGTGGCACAAAGTCGACACCCTGTCGTGCCAACACATTGGATTGAATGACCTTTGGATGGCAATAGAAAAATGTTTTTAATGCTTTTTCTTTCAATATACTTTTCAAGGTACGTACGTAAGACTATTTTCAAAGTAAAAGAATATTTCTTTCTACTTGGTCTTCGAGGTTTTTCTAGGATTCAAAGCTATCGTGGTGTATATAAATAAAGAAAATAGTCGATGACGATTGCCAATTAATCTTTTTTATAAACATAAAAAAACACAGGAAAAACAAGGTGGTATTAGAAAAAGCATACTACTCTATTGTTATCAATTTCCTCCCTATACTTAATGTAAATCATTTATTACTTTTGGTACAACTAGAGCTACTATATTGTACACTCAGATTCATTCCTATTCAATTTTTATTACTCAGTGATGCACGTCAATCAAATGTGTCTTTATGGAATATAAAAAAAAAGGATTTAGTCATCATGATCCCCACAACAACAACAACGAGAAGAAGGTTTAGAAAAAAAATATACGGTCCAATTTTTGGAAGTATAGCGAACGATAGACCATGTAACCATTAACGCGCTTTTTCAACAAGTTTGTCAAGATTTACAAACTGAGTGTGTGTATGATAAACTTAATATCAATCGATCCAACAAAGGAAATCAAATTGTAAGAAATTAAAACAAATGTAATGTAAATGTTTGTTATATGATAGCGATTGTACCTGAAATGGATGTGACGCGCTGAAAAGAACAACTTGATATGGTCCATCCAGTGTTTGTAGATATCCAAGCCGCAGTGTCAATATTTGGAACGGGATTTAATTACTTTCTCTAGTTTCGTGGAAAACATAGTTGAAGCTTGGAAGAAACAATGGAATCCAAACAGAAGTTGGTGGTTAGGGCCATACACACATCTATGGCAACATTGTCTTTTATATTGGACATACCTGCTACTACTATACCGTTAACACTTCCTACAAGAATACTTGAATTTTGCAAACCAATAACAACCATGGTAGAGGAAGTGTCCATAACCCCCATTTTTGCAAAGCTCATTTTCGAACAACTTCATAAGGAACATAAGATTTTTTTTTCCTTGGCCATTATTATTTCATGAATTATTTCATGATGGTCCACATATGGATGTTATCAAATAAATATGAAAAACAGTCCTTTCATGTATTTTATAAAAAAAAATGCCACCCAGGATGTATTTGTTCTTTGTTTTTGGATTACATCTCAGTATCGTATTTTGCGTTTGAGAATGTACTTTTTGGGAGGATCAGATATACTCTTTGGCATCTGTAAATGTAATTTTTACTAAGTATTCTGAATAATTTGCTTTACCAATATACTTTTCTTCAACTCAATGAAGTTTTAAGATTCAATGAACGATGTCGAATCAGTATTGAATATGAATATTATTAGTTTTACTGTATATTTTTTATTATATGTTATTCATATCTAAATATATCCCAAAAAAAAAAGACGACCCAGAGTGTCGAATCCATCCTCGACAAATTATGCGAGTGACAGCTTTGGACGCGCATCGCCAAGTTTTCATTGATCTTCATTATGTTTTTCGAACAACCACTTTAATTTTTGCCCAGCATAATTCTATAGGTGTTCATGAAAAAGGAATACAGAGGAAAAAGCAAGAGCGAATGACGATGGGTCTTGATGATGCAAGGATCAACTTGGGTCTGCGAATGGGTGTGTCATCCATCACGATAATATATGTGATGCATTTCAAGCTTTAAGTGTTAATGCTATCTCCTCCACAAATAACAAAAGAATAAGTCAGGTTTGTACCATGAGGAAGGCCACGGTTCTTACTCATACTAACAAGATTATGCTTTTTACTCTTGAGTGGTTTAGGTACTTGCTAGGAGATGGCAATTAGCTCATGGCTCAAAAGACAACCAAAAACACTAAGGTTGATACCACGATTAATGGAAACTTTAACCTTAACCGGTGTTCCTACCTTTGACCAACTAACAGGACGGAAAATGTTCTTCAAGAAACTGCTCTCGTCGACAAAAACGTTTTTCTTCCGAAAGTTGGTATCATTTTCTTAAAGTGCTTGACAAACTGTCTGCTTCTAAGATATCCTCAGAATTACGTTCAGTAACTTCTGGAAAGGAACGGGTAGGAGTGAAGGATAGCTTGTTAGAGCTATGTGCCGATATACTATTGATTCGTTGATGGTAAAACCTCGGGATGGATCACAAAGTGATAGTGTAGCATCTTTGATGGTACAAGTTGGTTTTTGTTCAACATATTCTTCGAGAAATTGTGAATGGTTTATCTCTTGACGTCAGACTGTGCTTTGTAGCCAGGCAAAACAGTTGCCACCCGTTCTTTTTCTACTGATAACAAGCGTAGCCTGGTTATCTCCCTGAAAATGGTTTCCGAGTAGCAGGTGCTGTCTTTTTGTTTCATTCTGAATAAGTGTAATGAAGTGTGCTATTTGTATAGGATATAGAGCAGAGTTTTTTTTAATGAATAAACAGACCCAACTGACTAAAATGGTAATCCCCTTGTCAAAGCAACATTATACGTCATTTGATCCTGTATATCTTTAAATATATAGCCAGTGTCTAACCTCATACACATTACACATCTCCTCCTCTTTCAAATCGTCAAGAAAGTCCAATAAAACAATCATTATTAAGAAAATGAGTTTAAATATATACTTTATTTTTATATATGATTTGCAATAAATAAAGGAAGGAAAAAAAAAGTACCTGAAACTTGTTGATGCAAATACCTACACAAGTTACCATCCAAATTCGCTGTCCTTATCCCGTCATTCTTTCTTGATCTATATTCCCACACCATTGGGTCGAACAACACTCCTCGAAAAAAATAAATAAATAAATAAATAAAAAAGCCATGATAACACATGCCTTGTTCCATTATTATCATCGTCATCATCATCATCTAATCCATGTTCGACCCGTTATTCTCTTTCCTCTTTCCAATATAAATAAATATAACCTCATACCTGTTCGGGAAAGCCATAAGAAAGAAAAATATTTGATTAGCAGCATGCATCTCATTGAACACATCCCGGTTTCCAATGACAACATTTTTTTCCCACATGAGCCCCTTTCGATGGTCAAAAAATTGTGTCTACGTACCATTGTTATCATCACCATTTTCATCATGATAATGCTATTGATTGACTGTAAGTTTTCATCCAATCCATCCGGTTGACCCCTTGTATTGCCATGTTTCTCCAGATTTACTGTAGCATCTACATAAAATCATGGTCCTTACACACAAGTATTGGAATGATCATGCTTGAAGGTCGAGTGAAGCACATTGTAATATGCTAGCATGGGGCCAGAATTGTTGTTGTTGTTTGTTGTTGTTTCTCGCGACTGCTGTTCACTTGATAGTCTAGACCGATAAAAAAAAAGATGAGTCATTTTCCATGGATACTATGAAAACTGTTTCTTCCTGTTACAAATAGAAAAAAAAAAGGATCCCGACTTTGAAAGAAAGAAAAAGATATATAGTTATATACCCGAAAGTTGATTGCTCAAATTGCAAATGGATTAGGCTCCCTACGATAATGAGGACGCGTCCCAGTGTTAGTTGACAAAAGTGAAGATTGAGATGACCAAGTCTCTTTTGAATCGGTTGTCAAGTTTGGTCAAGAAAAAAAAATATATTACGCGTGTATTTGCTATCGCAACAGGATATTTGGTTCCGTAACAGGACAAGTGGAAGGGTATCAACTGAATAGATGGCCATGACATGGATTGGATTGGATCGGATCGAACGAATGGGAATTGAATCAAGGTTAAGTATTGACCGTGTGTATATTTATGTATGTATGTATGTATCAAAGAGAGTTTATATGCAAAAAGAAAGAAAAGAGTGAATGGTGTGTACCTATTTTTGAACGTCTAAATGATATCATGCGTGTCGGCGTTTCAATGTACGAAGGACCCACAATGATTTAATCAAATAATAAAATGATGATCACATAGTAGTCATTATCATTTATATATATATAATAAAGTATTATTCAAATGATAAATCCATTAAGAATGCAAAAGAATAATGATAAATCGCTGTTACGTAATCTTGTGTGTTTTGCTTGTGTGTGTTTTTGCAACCTAATCAATAATATAATGAAGCATAGGAAAAAAAACCACCGTGAAAACCCCCCCTTCACGGTGTTTTTTTTCTTTCATACCATGCCCATATGCTTGCATATAATATACATTTGACGTTATTAATAATAAAAGATCATGTTTCTTTGTTCCGTTCTTCCACCTTCCAATTATTAGTAACAAGTAACAAGACTAAGAAAATTACACTGAACTATACAAATTTCATTATTATTATCACAAATGAAAAAGAGACGATTATTTTCTTAAGATGGCTTAGGATTTACTACAACAGGCACATCAATCATCACAACAGTTGAAATGTTGTAGAGCATAGGTGCAAACCAATAAGCCCTGTTTTCTTTTTGAATAATGAACCATCCAATATCTCAACTTTATAATCATGGCCCGTGCACTCGGAATCATCCCGATAAGGTTGATCAAGTACAAACAGTCATTATTAAAATGAATTAATTATTTCAAACATATAAAAAAAAATACCAACTGAGTCATGTTTTTTTTTAAAAAAAAATGATGTTTATTAAAACGAGGAAAACCCACCTATCCCTCAGTTGGTTGACCCAACTGCACTATGTCAAAAGACCCAAATGTTTTTGTTGTTCGGAAGTAAAAATTGAATGACTAAAGGAATACAATTGTAAATGACCAAAGGAATACAATTGCGAATGACTAAAGGAATACTATTATGAATAACTTGGATGGCCTGGAGGTCTTTGTTGCAAATTGGTCGATCCATTAAACGTTGCTCCCTGTTGATCAATAAAGGAAAACCCACGCAGAGAGACCATGATGAAACATAAAGAAAATCGTTCACCTTGGAAACCATGTCTAAATACATATGTTTGTCAATTGTTCTTCTTCTTTTATAATAAACTGGTTATTGTTCAAAGATACAGAAAAAAAAACATACCCCCAAAACAGGGACGTATCATTATTAAGAATCGTCAGCTTGAGAAACGGCATAACCTATTATATATATTTATATACAACGTATATTAGTTAATTGCTCATATATAAAGTTTCTTTTAGCAATGAAATAGTTATAATTGAATACATACAGACAGAACAGGAGCAGATGGGCTATCAATGTTATGAATTCATATTGATTTTTTTTGTTGGCTATTGCACTCGAAATTTCACCTATTATTTTAACAAAGAGAAAAAGGTAAAATATTTCATGCATGGACAACTCTCTCCCTTCGCGTCCCTCTTTTGTTTTCGTTCCCCTCTTTTATTGGTTTCACCCCCTTTTCACATAGCTTTTTCGCCCGAGCACTTTTTTCTTGCTGGTGTGGTGGAAGGCTACCATGTAAAATGGTAGCACTGCCTCGACAGTTTTTGTCATGAACGGACACAGCATTTAGAGTCGACTGCAAAGACTCATGGGCGACCGAAAGCCGTTTTCGAACACTTGGTTGTACTAACTGCACAAGCGGGATGACTATGGATAGTCAAATTACTCCCAGGGAATGCGAGTTCTGTGGAATTCAGAGACGTATGGCTATCGCACTGTTAGCCTCCAAAATGTGCATTTAGTTGATCAAAGGAAATCAACGTCCTTCCAGAGTACACAATAAGGACAATTCTACCAAGATTATACAGACTGTTGTGGGCACATGCAAGTACTGTACCCTGGCCAGTTCCTAAGTCTGACTTCTTCCCTGCATGCGATGGTTACTGACCACAACCTTGGGTGTGCCGAAAGGGGAACAGAAGGCCGCACCTTAACCTCAGCTAAACCAACTGTCGTCTCCTCGGCTCCGTTGGATTGTCAAAAAGACGCGCCATATCCAGTGGGACCTGGCACCAACAAGAACTCAGGCCCCTTGAACCAAGTACAGGAGTCGAACCCGTCGCCGTATGTACCAAAACTACATAGACTTGGCTGATACGAAAAGCAGAGCATAGGCTAGACCAAAAGGGAAAGAAATGGCATCGACCAGAAAAAGAAAACATTGGAACCCTGAATGCTTTGGAAACAATATAGCGGCATTCATTTCGAAATGACTTGAGAAGATCCAAATAGAAGAATGAACGTAAAAAAATAAGTTTGAGAATACTAAAAATAAAGAATATAATATAAAAAAGAATGCATAAGCAAAATGAGGATATGGAATGGTAAACGAAAAAAAAAAAGTATTGGAGGAAAAATTTGAGAGAATAAAGAAGGTTGATTAAATAAATCAGTAAAATAAAGCAATTAAGGCCATTCAATGTCAAGAGAGGATCATTGAAAACGTCGTAAAGATTTCAAAAGTACCTTTTTGAAGAAGTAGAAGAAAATGTGTGTGTCTATTGGTTTGAGAGAAGAATGTTGGCCAAATTGGGTGAGAGTTACTGCGCCTTCAGAAATAGCAAAAATTGATGACGTTTAAGTCCCATGATTACTACTGCTCAATATTCTGTTTCCAAGCATAAAGCACATTTACCTGCGCACATCATTTCAACATGCTTTTATCATGAACGGGAGAAAAAAGTTTTTTTTTTTTTATTATGCATCACACAATAATAATAATCCATTTCAATATCTTACAAAAGGGTTTCTTTTTGGCAACTCTATTAACACCTTAGAAAAATAATATTCAAAAAATATTCATCATAGACACAAAAAAAAAATTACGTAATAATATAATAATAAGAGACAATCTTGTATAAACACATTATAATCGATCTACCTTCTTGTTTTACTATTATTCATGAATGATTAATAAATGGTATGTAGTTGTGACTAAAAAAAATATTTTTCTCTTCTTTTTTATAAATTCACACGTAGACAATCATGTTAAATCCCGATATAATGTGGATATTGTATTAATAAAAATACCTTGGCTATGTTTTCATCGGCGAGCAACGAAATATATATATATGAGAAAATGATTTTGTTTTCTCTATAAAAAATACATACGTATATATTGAAATTATTGTAGAAGAGAAAAGAGTGTAAAGAATTATGTGTGCGTTTGTAAAGATATTGGTAAAGAAAAGGGTCCTATATATGCATATTATTGAGCAGGGATATTGGCCATGACCAGCTCCTATGACCTCAACCCTAAGATAAGCAAGCACTATGATAAACAAGCACTATGATTCATTGGTATGTAATTTAATAGTTTTTGTTCCGGTTAGAAACTGTTTTTTTTTGGCTATCTTTTCATAAAAGTTCTATATCAACTTAGTAACTACTAATGCTTTATGTAATTCATTATTCTATAAAGAGAGAAGATCAAAGAAATTGAGTATTAAAAAGAAATAATAAACGAGGAGAGAAAGCTTAAATTGGATAGGATGAGAAGAGAACTGTTCTTGGTAGTAGGACAAATATATTTATCACACGATGGTGACGGTATGTAGATATTAGTGCTGTAAGACGTTGTAACCCCCCCCCCGAAAGAACCGCAGTTATTACCATTAATACTACGAAACAGCTCTATACTTATATACTCTTACTGCGACAATATCACATTATCTTACTTTTGATATCTTCCAATTACCATGTAATAGCGCAGGTCCAATATTGTATACTTGCAATCGGGTTCTGTTGGACACTGTGATGAGGAAGCGCGAGATATAACAAGAGATAGAGGGAAAGATAGTAACTGTAATATATCATGATAAAACGATATGGGATCTTGGTCTACAAGATCCCTCTTTTTATATACATCGAAATATAAGGGGCTAATCTAACGTCTATACTAAATACAATGATCTACACTAATAACTAGAATATCTAATATTTCCTATATTTCTATTTACACCATGCCGTTCAGTTATCCGTTCATCCACAACATCATATATTTATCGTATCCGTGGATATTTTGATCCTTGACCGCATGGGTCACATCGTCGTAATGGTATGCACCATTACATACCAAGAGATACATACACCCCAGCAACATATCTATAAATACTATAATTATCACTTATTCAACACGTTATATTATTATTGGATATTCATTTATTACTGCAGTATCTCGTAGCAACCGCAGTATCTTCACATGTTGTTCCTTGGGATAGAAATATTTAATTATTGAAAAATATATAAATACCCCAATATTTTGTATCTGAAATAAAATCAATCAGTTTTACTTCTCTTTATTATATATATAAATTTTAAGTGTTATTGATTCGCTCAAGACCGAATTGGCTTGTTTTAATTTTACTGTAGCTTATAGAAAACTCAACATCATCAATATAGGACAGACACAACATTCCTGGTCCTTATTCTATTATCATTACCAAGTCAGAAGTAACATACCTAACTTTTATTATCATCACTGAATTCAAGACATTATATCAAGGCTTACAGTGGACCCCCGAGTTTTGCAACAGTCGGAATTCTACGAATTTGTTGCAGAAAGTTGATAGAAGTGTTGCAAAAGTGAGAGCCAGTATTCTTTTTTCTATTGCATGCATTATTTATATCATACAGTTTTCCTAACGGATGGGCTGACAGATAAATAAATAAAAACAAGCATTATATAAGTCAATAACTAAGGCAATCAAACGTGAATTATCCTCTTATCGCTTCTTAATTTTTTTTACTCATGTTTTATGTAACTAATGGCAAAGTCCAGTTTTTGTAAACTAAGCCCAAATCGGGAAGATTACGTTTGGGAAGAATATAGCAGTGGTAGAGCTAACTCCTTGTCGAGCTTACAGAGATCTTTCAAAACCAAGTACCCTAACTCGAATGTACCAGCACGTTCGACCTTTTCTCATACACTTAAAAAAGACGCGTCAATCCATCAGGTGAATGGAGATCGTCAGCAACTAGGTAGGTCACAAAATGCCATGGAAAAGGAAAATTTGCTGTGAGCTACTTAACTTATTTACTCAAATTCCTGGATGATGAATCCCACTATGAAACAAAGAGGATCTTACGCTGTATTCGAGATAAATACAAATCACGACAATTTGTAAAACAACCTTGTTGGAAGAGTTCTTTTTCTCTGATGCTATTGAAGATAATCAATGAATATCATAAGTATTACTTGTTTTTTTTGAATTTTTTTATGCCATGGGTTTTTTTTCATTTTTTATCCAGTTTCTTCGTTATTGCCTTTAGTGGCTTTATTAATTTCCTTGATTATTACATGTACTGTTTCTGTTTATCTAAATACTTTAAATCATTACAAAAAATGCTTTCTGTTTATTTATATATCTTGAGTGTAACTTTTTTCAATAAAAACATAAGTATATAACCTTATTTACTTTACCTTTTAAATAAATAAATAAATAAAGGCATTACATTATAAGTATACCTTTATAGAAAGAGAAAATTCATATGAGGGATTTGTACATGAATAATAGCAATGCATTTTATTGGAATCTGGGTTATAGTATGGTTCGGATAAACTCCAACAGCTGCCACTATGCTTGGGTGTTGCGTTTATTTGAGAGTACAACTAAATGTAACACCTTCTCACTTTTGTTGCAAGTTGCGATATTGCGAATCTATTTTTTTTTTGACTTTTCCCTTAAAATTGTCGCAAAACTTGTAAAATTTGCAAAAATGGGGTTTGCAAAAACGGGGGACCCACCGAGTATCACATAATAACATACAACACGAGTTACTCATTTATAATAACAAGAAATGCTAATCCAAGATTCGCTTGCTATACATTTTTTATACTTCAAACAATAATTCAATTATATATCATATCTTATTCGTATTATATATATTATTGTGGCATAAAGAATCCACGCTAGTATAGCTGTATAATCACATATAAACAAATACTTGCTTAGAACATTAGTATTATTGTTATCTGTTGCTTTAATCAATGTAATATACGTTAATATTACTGGTGCTTACTAAATATCACGAACTGATATATAAGCCTTAGTTACTATAAGAGTTGTAATTATAAGAAGCAAATCTTATTAGTAACATTGTGTTGCTCACCAAAAACCCTGTTACTCAATATCATTAAATATAACTGATTAACACATTTTGGTGTTTACACTAAATTATCATATCCTAAATTATTATCCATCTTACAAGCAACACATCTAGTGTTTACACTTTCATCACCACAAAACTACCACCAACAAAATATCGGGGCAACAGCGTATTTTAGTTTTGTTTATTATATATATATATATATATATATATATATATATATGTATATGTAAATGTATATGTATATGTATATGTATATGTATATGTATATGTATATGTATAAATGATAACTAACTATTACTGATGATATATACGCTGGTAGCTCTTAAGGCTGTTTGTACAAAATGTTCACTAGGATTCGACCTTGCATGATAAGGTATAGAAAATCTTACAAATATCCCTGCAGCTTCAGTAAGCTTAGTCATGATAGAGTTACAAAATTCGGATCCATGATCACTTTGTAAGTATCTAGGAAATCCAAAGTCTGAAAAGACTTGTATTAATGTTCTTGCAATAGTATGTATCAATTTGTTTGTTAGGTGTTACTCTTAAGATGAAAAATCTTGTACAGATGTTTATCATAACAAGTAAATAAGTATTACCAAGATCAGTGATGCGAAGTGATCCAGCTAAGTCAATAACCCAGTGGCCTGCCAGTAAGTAAGCTTGTAAAGGTTTTAAAGGATGATATCCTTGTTAACTATGTTGTGTTTTGCACATGTATTACATGCATGTACAGCGTTTAAAGCTTCGTTAAATAATTCATTCCAGTTAAAGCCTTGATTTCTTAAGCCATTTGTCATTGCTTCAGCACTAAAGTGACCAAAGTTATACTGGTCCATTAATAATTTATGTCGATCTTCCACAGGGAGCGTGATCATGTCAATAAATGGATTATCAGCATGTAAGGTGTTAAGGTGGATTGCATTTTCATCTTTTTCTTATAATTGCAGAAGTGAGTATTTGAGACGTGTAGAAACTCGAGCATTGCCCTCTTTCTAAAGAATCAGTACCCTCTATGTTCTCGTATAAACGACTGAGGAGACCTGGCAGGTGTTTTGTAAACCAGGCAGATGCTGTATTTCGATATTCGGATAATTCAACATTGTTTCAAACCAGCCAATGATCATTCTATTGGCGATATTTTGTGTCATGATTCAGCAAAGACTATGATGGTCTGTTTGAAGGATTTTCTTCAGGTTGTAAGTATATGTATGGATGAAAGGAACCCAAAGAATATACGATTGAACAAAGTTCTTTGCGCGTAATGCTATATCGTCTTTCTGAACACGAGAGCGCTCGTGATTTAAAAGCGATATGTTTAACCTCTTTATCGATGATTTGATAAAGGACGGCACTTATTCCTATATTTGATGCATTTGTAGCTATGTAAAATGGACAGCTGAAGTTTGAATAGGATAAATTGGAGCTTTCGTTAAAATGATGCGTAAAGCATCAAAGGATTTTTGATATATTTCTGTCAATTTGTTACAAATATCTTTTTCATGACATAAGACATCTAAAGACGCGGTCAAGGTAGAGCATATGGGAATATAGGATCTAAAATAATTCACTAATCCAAGAAATTTCATGTAATCGCGACTAGTGTGTAACTGTGAATAATCTAATATAGTTATTACTTTTCGAATATCAAGTGCAATACTCTTATTTGAGATACAAAATCCCAGTAGTGTAGTATATGATTGTGCAAAGTTACATTTTTCTTGGTTTAAAATTAACATGTTTTCATTTAATTTTTGGATGACCGTATTGACGTGATCAATGTGATCGTGTATTGTTTTGGATACTATGACAATGTCGCTTATATATGAATGAACATATGGAAGATTATGTAAGATGATGTGGATTACATGTTGAAAAGTACTACTCAACGTTTTTAAGGCGAAACAACCTTTTGCATGACAGTCTTGTTTTTTGCCAAAGAAGGTAAAACTTAGTTAACGTTGATGTTTAGGTAGTATAGGAACTCTTTGAATTCCTGATGTTAGATCAAGCGTGGAAAAAACAGAGTTTTCTTTTAATTTATGAAAAATGTCATTTATAGAAGCAAGTGGGCATCGATCGTGAGATATAAGGATGTTATTTGGTCCAAGTGTATCTAAGCATAGTCGATGTTTTGTATTACCCAATACTAAGAGAAATTTGCAAGTCACTTAATGCATTTTTTTATAAACCATTTTTATTTTTTGTTGTCAAAAGGATCTTTTTGCCACTATGCAACACATACCAAGGACTACGAGACACCACCTTTGTCGTACGTGTTCATTACAATATCACTCTTTTCTTATTCCATTACGTACCACTACTGGTGTCCATTCAAAAACACCATGGTCAAGTCGATCCTATTCCCAATCCCAACATCATGAAAATCCTCATGAATCATCACCTACCAACACGAATAATAATAATAATAACAATAAAACCAACCACAATCCACTCGACAATGTTCTCGATCGGGAACTCGATGCATTCATTAAAAAAAATGCCAATAAAAAAGAACAACAACAATCACTGGTCCAATCCAGTAGTGCCCGTGATTTACAAAGTATATTAAAATCCTTATGGCCAGAATCCGAATGTGGGCCTATCCAAAAAGCTTCTATTACCGTACCACCTCCACCACCGACGACTGCTTTTCAACCCCAAGATCCCAATGTAGCCAAAAAGACTCAACGCATTCAATCTCAAATTGAAAAACAATTATTAAATATGGTACGAAAAAGTCAACAACCACATAAAAAGACCTCACCTTTACCAAGAGGTATGTTGGGATCATTTTATGGAAAATCGGTATTTCAAAAATCACGACGGAGGATGGATGAACCGGCCATAATTGTTAAGACTCATGATGAAAATATTATGTCGCGAGACAAGGAGACAAACGCAATTAATAGTCTATTGGAATGTACGACGGGTCGACAATTACTGGAACGCGTGATTAATTTTACCACCTCAACGGATAGAAAAGAGAATGACGACAGTAACTATCCACCTTATTATGCCAAATTATTAACCCACGCTATTAAAAAAGCCAGTGTGACATTCCAAGATCCATATTTAGCGTTATCGATCTTCGAACATGCCAAAACACATAGTGTGATGAGTTATGTGGCTGGATGTACCACCGAAGTATATAATGCGTTATTGATGATGCGTTGGCAACTTTGGCAAGATGTGCATGGTATGCTTCATTTGGTGGATGAAATGATGGTCAATGGTGTTCATTATGATTATGAAACGCGCTGTATTGTACAAATGGTGGTGTCTGAAGTCGAAAATGATCGACGATTGGATGACCCAGAAGAACAACGATCAGAGGAAGATTGGGATACGGAGGATTTAGATTTAGATATAGAGAGTAATAGGATCAAAGATGGGATGGTGTGGAGTATGGATGAGCGACGATCGGCCAATATTATGAAAGCATTGGTTGGAAAATGGTTGATAAAATAGCAATTCATCCATCCATCCACTTCCTTCTTACTACTCACTATTACTATTACAACGAGTATATGTATCATAGATTAAAACAATGAGCGCCGAATAAAAACCTTAAAGCTGCCCGAATTTTTATATGTAAAGTTTCACTTGTTGGAAGTACCTTTTTTTCTTTCTCCTCCTTTTTTTTCTCTTCACTTTTCTTCTTTATTTGGTGATTCTCCATGGCCATTCCAAAAACCACTTCAGGTCGTGTCACTCGATCGACTACTAAGGCTGCTGGATCTAATAGTTCAACGCCGGCACCTCGTAGAAGTTTACGTCGTTTAAGATCGGAACTCTCTGATTTTGGTTCCGGTTCCGAAGAATCCAAGAAACGTCAAAGAATTAAAAAAGAATCAGACCAAGGCAACAACAACGACAATCAATCATTGAAAAAAGTCAAGCAGGAAACAACAACAAAAACACCAGTTGTTATTCAACCACAAGATCAGGTGCTCAGTTCTCCTACACCATCACCTGCGGTTGTTGTCAAAAAAGAACGAGCCCAATCGGTCGCTGCTGCTGGTGCTGCGGCGGTTGTAAAGCCAAGAGAACAAGAACAAAAGTCTACCGCAAGAAACAAGATCACTCATGATCGTAAAGGCAAAGGTCGAATGACAATTACTACCAATGCCAATGGTTCTTCAAGTGCTTCCACTCCTAGTTTATTTTATTCTGGTAATGAATCCAATGGTAGTGTTAACGACGATTCTGATTCTTGCGCTTCAGAAACAGCGACGCCTTCTGAATTATATATGACAGCTGAAGGAAACTCTCCACAGGAACAAGAAGAAGAAACCGAGGAAGAAGAGAATGATGATGGTGTGATTGTTTTATCTTCTGTTTCAGATGCAGAAACGTCTGTTGTTGATCTTACTTCTGACGAGGATGATTCAAGTGTATCATCGGATGATGAGGACGAGGACGAGGACGAGGACGACGAAGCGGCTACGCACAATCGAGCACGACGAACAGCACGCGGTCGTAATCGAGGACGAGGTGTACCTCGTGTCTTTATGACACACGTAAGTTTTCTTTTAACCATTTTTTTTTTCATCCGATAAGCAAGAAGAATTTGTCATTATGGTGACGTATGGACATGATGGATGGTATTATATCATTCATATATAATTATATATATTGATATAGGCACAACGTACCAATATGAAGCTTCTTAAGTACCATCCAGAATTAAAGGATGTTTGGGAAGAATTGGAAGCAACCATTACGAATGAACCTGAACCGATTGAACAACCTGCTGAACTTAAGTTGCCTTTACTTCCATTCCAAAAGTTAGGTGTGGGATGGATGCGTCAACAAGAAGAGTTGAATGATGTAAGTTCTTACTTTTCTTTATTTGTTGTTATCAGTGTGGTTTACTAATGCCAATAACAATGGGATTCTATATAGTTCAAAGGTGGTGTCTTGGCTGTAAGTTTTTTTTACAAAAGAATTTCCCTCCTCCTCCTCCTCCTCCTCCTCCTCCTCCTCCTCCTTCTTCTTCTTCTTCTTCTTCTACTACTACTACTGGATCAGTTCCAATAACATGCTTATATTTATTTAAATAGGATGAAATGGGTATGGGTAAAACCATTCAAACCATCGCTCTTCTCTTATCTGACAAACAAAAGCCCAACCTTGTTGTTGCGCCAACGGTAAGTAAACTTATTTTTTGCTGGGTATTGTAAACAGAGCAAGCTGCGCATTTTCCTTATTTGTATTGATATGATTTTTTTTTAGGTTGCTATTATGCAGTGGAAACAGGAAATTGAACAACATACAAGCAAGGCATTAAAAGTCGTGATTTTCCATGGTAAAAATCGTTATTTCTGACATTTTTTTTTCTCTTGTATTCATTGCAGTTATAATAAATTATAGGCGCGAAAAGAAATTTCACATTAAAACAATTGCAAGCTGTGGATGTAGTCTTGACCACTTGTAAGTACTACTACTCGTTATTATTATTATTATTTTGTGTGTGTGTGATGTTCTCTCCTTATGGACAACGTGATGTTATATATATATATATATATAATAAAAGAGAGATTCCTCATTCTCCATTTATCTATATTTTTGTAGATAGTTTGATTGAAAATGAGTTCCGTAAACAAGAAGTGGGTCGAAAAGTGATGGGTAATTTAGTCAAGGAAAAATCTATTTTACACCAAATTCATTGGCATCGCATTATCCTTGATGAGGTAAATAATAAAGAAAGTGAGGGGATCCAACCCAATGAAATGATTCTTATACTGACCATTATATATAATAGGCCCACAATATTAAAGATCGAAGTTCCAACACCGCACGCGCATGCGTAAGTTAGTCAACTTATTATAAAAAGTATTAAAAATAGAAGATGAATATGTCTCATATGTGATTCTTTTTTATTACCAGTTCAATTTGGATGCCAATTATCGATGGTCTTTGACAGGCACACCCCTTCAAAACCGAGTCGGTGAACTTTATTCTCTTATTCGTTTTATGCAAGCAGGTAAACTTTTTTTTTTTTTAAAAAAAAAAATCCTGTGTCATCTTTATAGAATGCAAGGTGTTTTCTATTTCTATTCTCAAAAAGTGCTGACTCTATGATGATATTGATATATAGATCCATTCGCTTATTACTATTGTAAATCATGCGATTGTAAAAAGATCAATTGGGAATTCAGTGATAAGCGTGGTTGTGATAGTTGTGGACATACCCCTATGGAGTAAGTTTTATTTTTTATTTTTCTTGGAGGAGGAAATGGATTGGAAGAGCAAGAAGAAGAAAGGAAGGGATCATAAGATAAGCAATCATTCTAACATTCTTTTATCCCATGATTGTCATTTTTTTTGCTATAGTCACGTCTGTTGGTGGAATAATGAAGTATTGAAGCCTATTCAAAATCACGGTAATATTGGACCAGGTCGAGATGCCATGGGCAAACTTCGAAAGTTGTTGGATAAAATGATGTTACGTCGTACCAAAATCGAATGTGCCGATGATTTAGGTCTTCCTCCTCGTGTGGTCGAAGTGCGACGCGATATGTTTAATGAAGAGGAAGAAGATGTGTATACCTCCCTTTATACTGATACCGCACGTCAATTCACTACTTATGTCGAAGATGGTTCCGTTCTTAACAATTATGCCAATATCTTTGAATTGTTGACTCGTATGCGTCTTTGTGCCAATCATCCCGATTTGGTGACCAAGAAATTGGGTATGGCTGGAAACAAACAGTTGGTGTGTATGTTGTGCAGTGAACCACCTGAAGTAAGTGAAATCAAAATAGGATTCGATTTCTATGGTATGCAGTTTGAGTTATATATTGAATCCATTAATTCTTTAACTATTTAGGATGCTATTCGTGCTGCTTGTCGACATGTCTTTTGTAGAGAGGTAATATATAAATAAAGAAGTACTTGATGGGTGATCATGGTTTGGAAAAAAAAAAACTCATGTTCTCAATTTTTTTTTAAAAAAAATAGTGCTGCAATCAATACCTTCAATCCTTTGATGCCATGGCCACCAGTCAGAAACCAAAATGCCCTACTTGCTTTGCCAACTTTTCCGTGGATCTTTCTCAACCTCCTTTGGAGTTGGAAGAAGGCACAGGTACTCATACCTCTTTCTCAAAATCCAGCATCGTGAATCGGATTAATATGGACAAGTGGCGAAGTTCTACTAAAATTGAAGCCTTGACTGAAGAACTTTACAATTTACGAAGTGATGATCGAACCATCAAAAGGTAAAAATTCTATACTTCTATTTATAGGCATCTGTGTGTATATCTATGTGATTGGGTGAATGTTGAAGAGCCTTTCATGTACTCACCAAAAATATTTTTTTTATCCATTGGATAGTATTGTGTTTTCACAGGTAATATTAGCGTGTCATGATCTGACAAAGGATAGAAAGAAAGATATTGATCATTTCCTTTTTATTATTATTTTAGTTTGTGAATTTCCTTGATCTCATTTATTGGCGATTATCTCGTGCGGGATTTGAATGTATTCGATTAGATGGTACTATGTCACCCCAGCAACGCGACGCTGCTATTCAACAGTAAGTATTGCGATTATATACTATTTATGATTACAAGGGTAGAAAAGGAGTATATGGATATATTTATTTATAAGAAAGAAAACAAAACAAATTGTGTGATATACATATAATATATTCATCGAATGAATCGAATGATTAATTTTATAGTTTTAACACCAAACCATCCTGTACTGTGTTCCTTATCAGTTTGAAAGCTGGTGGTGTAGCATTAAATCTCACAGAAGCAAGTCGAGTCTTCATTTGGTAAGTGATTTTAATTAAGGTGTATATTGTTTGGTGATTGATAAAGAAGGAAGAGGAGGGAATTACGGTATTATATATATAATGAATCGAGATGTGGATTTGATCATGGACTAAATATGCACATTATTTATTTAAATTATAGCGACCCATGGTGGAATCCTGTAAGTTAAATAAGAAAGGAAAGGGGAGCAGAGAGGCGGAATATATAATAACAAATTGTACTAACATTAATTTATTTGGACTCGTATTCTCCATTTTTTGCATAAAAAATTGGATGGCACACAAATTAGGCTGCTGAATGTAAGTTTTTGTTGTATTCATTTCATTGGTGCCAGACATGATATCTTGAATAATTAACCTCTTTTTTTCTTTATTATAGTACAAGCCATGGATCGTATTCATCGTTTAGGTCAAAAACGCCCAATCAAGATTACTCGATTAGTCATTGAAAATAGTATTGAAAGTCGTATTGTTCAATTACAAGAAAAAAAGACAGCATTGGTGGATAGTACTCTTGGTAAGTGTTTTCCTATATATATATATACTTGTTGTTATATATAGAGTGACTTACTCTTATTAATATATTATAGGCAAAGACACTTCAGCGCTTGAACAATTGAGTGTAGAAGACTTACGTTTCTTGTTTGTACTCTAAGTCAATCCATCATCCCAATCTCTGCACAAAATATTATCACTCTATATTCATTAGCTATTTCATAATAAGTAAAAAAAAAGAAACACTCTCTTATACACCATTATACATCAGAAATAAACAATTCTGTACTAAATAACATTAGTCATATATATACGTAGCACTTTTCACATACACAAATATTTAATCGGTCTGGATTAGCATTCATATAAAAAGTAAGAGTTAGAGACCAACGGCAATCGAGGGGACAAAACAAAAGCAAACCACGTCTTGTTTTTCTTATTTAAATACACAGCTATATTTAAACGAAGTTGGATATTATATACTACTCAGGGCCTATATGACATATGCCTGGAGTTAAAAAAATATTCTTAGGTTGATTTACCAAAAAAATATTGGTAATTGTTGTCCAAATATCAATTTTTATATTGTTACTTACAACGTTTATGACAACATGGATACATCCGCACCACAAGGAAGCCACTAAAAACGAACATATAAATATCACCTGTGCTATATTTCAAAAAACACCACCTATTCCTAATTTTTAAAAAATAAAACTTACCACAACCAGAGCTATTAGGAGGCAAAAGAAAAAAAAAGCCTTCTCTCCTTGTGATATTTTATATTATGTTTGGTTTATTGATATTATCCCATCGACAACATATTATTAAAAATCAGTGATTATTGTGGTTCAGCATGGAAAGTAATACTGATGCGAATATAGAAAAACTTTATATCAATATTATTTTTATACTGATATATAAGAGAATAATATGAGAGACGGAACATGAGAGATTCATTTGGTTGTATTTTATATGTAATATACTAATATACTACGAATAATTCGGGAGAGCAATAAACATGCGTCGATTGTTGACATACCCTAATCAAAGTCATCAACTTAATGTAACCAGTTGAGAACGAGTTTCAATTATGTTACATGTATTATTCTAATGATAAACTACAATGATAAAATCTTTAATGGTTTTAATCAGTAAGTTGTTATTAGGGAACATATTATTATTACGGATATGATCTTGTGGCTATTCTTTTTTTTTAAAAAAAAAAAAAAACATTATAAACCTCTGCCATTGCTTACATTACCGCACATTAGAGATAAAATCGAATGGTTTGTCTTAACTATCCTTTAGAGACATTTGAATGAAAGGATGAGGAACACTTTTAGATTTTTTTTCCAGCTTGGTATCGACCTTAAATCATCATTTAATATGGTTGGCGCCAGGCACTTTACCATCTTTAAACTCTGTACGAAAATTCTGGAATTTCAGATCACACCCTTTGATGCTAAAATTAATCTTAGTCGAGGTGATCAATGTCCATCTTGCTGGTAATTGATCATCATCCTTAGCGAAAATTATAGCTTTCCAAGCGAATTTTTCTCAATTTTAAGCGAAATTAAGTAAGCAATGGTCGGTATTGGATGTAAAATCCTGTTTACCACACGTAATCTTTACTATTCATTAGATCGTAAAAGAATAATATGACGCCTGTCTTGCTAAGGATAGTGATTTTTATGTGCAATCACCAAAAAATCAATAATCGATTGGGTAAAAAAAAAAGACAGTACATATAATTAATATATGACTAACTTAGGACAGTGTCACTTACTCCATGAACATTTGGTATGTCTCACTTTAGTCACGTTCACCTTATAAACGTGCTGCATATACCATAAAGGCGTTAATTCGAAAAATAAATCATATAGCAGCAAATATCTAGCTTAGTATTATTCATTAGTTCATTCATCTTGTTTAGCATGCTTTCTCTTATACCATCATAAATCTAAGTACCGCTAGTAGCCGGCCACTTTGCCTATAGGACACAGACCACTTAGTGCTATATTATAAAAGCTGTTTGACTTTTTTTTTAAACGTGTTGCATAGGAGTTCCAAAAAAAAACCCACAGGCGAGATTCTAAAACTGTTCAAAAATTATATAATCACATATTAAGATAAGAAATGAAAATTTACACGTTTTTGAGCACCGGGACTCTCCCCCTTACAGATCGAAGCTCATAAGAAGGACACACAATACCTGCACCTATCTAAGACAGACGGTGCACCCTAAAGCACATGAGCCGAATCCCATACTCATGAATAAAAAGAAACAACATAAAAACTCTTGGTTTTCGAGCGTTGTAACTGAAATGTTTCTAATAAAAAAATGGAGCAGGTCAAAAATGACCCACGCCATAAATAAAAGAAAAAAAAAAGAAATGGTTATATTTAGTCCTCCAATTTTATATTATATAATAATAAACACAACCCATCCATCATAGATTGTTTTTTAAAAATAATAGTTTCCTTCCACAAGAGGTTCTCCATTCGTTCAAAACTTGCTGACCATTTTAGATAGCTTGAGGTGACTCATCCCCACAGGAGCAACTTGACGTAGGCGGGAACCATGGCATACACACACACAGACTAAAGGAGATAAAACTGGACCATGACTTGAGCATTATTTGGAAAACGTGAACGTATGGAACGTCAAATGGATAATCAACCAGTCGATTAACATGACAGACCAAAGGATTACCGCAAAAGGACAATCAATGGGAAGGATGGCATAACACGACGTAAAAGCACAGCATGGATAGACCTTTGATCCGTCAAGACAAGACACAAATTGTAAAGGGTTGCATAGCATGAATGATAAAAACACACGTTTGTCAGAGCACGAAAAAAGATACTGTAGCTTGGATTGTCAAGTAAGGATGGGCTGATGCAACATCATGGATGAACAAAAGATGATAACGTAGCGCAACAGAAAAGAAAGACCATAGACAGAAACATCAAGGATGGATGGTATGACATGATAAATGTTCAACATAGCGTGGATGATATGGCCAACGAGTATATACAGTGCAGCACAACAAAGAAGGCCCCAACATCAAAGATCAAGGATGGATGATGTGACATGCCAAAGGATGATAGAGAAGGATGGCTTGACACGTAGTACAACATAGTCTCATAATGGATAATCAACGGAGATATACAACGTGAAATAGTAAAGTATTACCATATAGCAGTACGGGTGGTCAACGAAGGTTGGTGGCAGGGGACAACTTGGGTGACTAAAGAAAATGGATGACACACAAAAAAAAAGCAAAGTATTGTCGGAATGTGTATGGCATGGCACAAAAAACTTGACACGAAAAAACATGGTATCAAAAAAGGAAAAAAAAACTAGATAAACATACCATCATTGGTGAAAGCCCTGAAACGTAAATAATGTATGACTTGACATGGCAAAGGAATACTGTATATAGAAGGATGGTATGACTCGAAGAAGTACCAAAGTAATCTGATAATATGGATGACCAATGAAACAGAAACGTGAACTACTAAAAAATATAGATGACAAATAATTATTACCAAAAGATGAATGTCGAGGAACAAAAAGCACGACACGAAAAAAGTGCGATATCATATCAAAAAAAGAAAAGAAAAATACGCACCGACTCATGAATAAAAAAAACAAATACGAGATGACACGATGGCACGACAGAAACCAATATGCATGATCAGAGAAGTTGAGTGACATAACCGCCGAAGCATGGATGACACGGTCAACAATGTGGGGAGAACTAGAACGGTGACCAAAGAACATATAGCAGCTGTGGTATCAGGACAAAGACCAGGATGACCATGAGAGCTTGACCAGAAGGACCAGGACCAGAGAAACATGGATGGAGAAAGGACTTTTTGTTTGTTTGGTGATGACTGATATAAAAAAAGAATTGTGTCGTGTCCGTAGGAAAAGAATACGCTAAATAGGTTTATCTTAATTAAAATGAGGAAGAATAGAATAAATAATAAATAAAATAGAATAACGCCATTATTATAAAATGGGGGAATCAGAACGGTATAGCATATAAGGTATAATGTTCAACAATCAGAAAATAAGAAATGAATGAACGCCCTCTTAGCAGAAGGTGTAAACTAACAATAACAAATAGCAATCCTCATTATATAAACACGTACCCGAAAATAAAAAAATAATTAGAAATAAGCACTTCATCGAAAAGTATAAAAGGACTTCAGCTTTATTAGATAATTTGATCATGATTACTTTTATTGAAATAGATCTTATAACAGTCTCAACGTGTTCTTATATCGTCTTTATTTTTCTATTTTTCTATACCTTTTATATTTTTCATAGATTGGAAGATAATAAAAAAATAAGTATATCACACAGATTACTTCATGTTATACTTGGTTGTACTACACCTTGTGGATATGGTACAGATCCTGTATCACATATCAGTCGCACTTGCATGAATAAAAAGAAGAAGAAAAGAATAGGATTTACAATTTTTGGCGAGAAGGGAAGTATGAATAGGATGAGAGAAAAACAAAAAGGAATATAATAAAAGTATTTATTATTACACCAGAGAAGGTGTCTGTCTCATATTGTGAAAAGGGAAGTAACGGGTCGATTATAAAAGATAATAAAAAAACCCAAAGATAAAGTATAGGTTAATCTATCGTAACTTATTATTATTATTTTCCCTGTATAAATTTTACTACCCTAAATAAAAAAAATACATTCTGTTTGAAATCTGTTATTTAATGCAGGTACAAAATGGAGAATAAGTCATCATGCCTATTACTGCTATACTAATAAGTACTATTATTTACTTATTATTTTTCCTTTTCATACAATAGGAAAACATCACTGTAAATAAAATTGAGTTGATTAAATAGAATACTTAAGTCATCAAAAAAGAAATGTATGACCATCGACCTCTCGTTGACCACGCCTTCATACTACCCATCAAGATACATCATGATCACTTAGAACAATAATACCAGCAACATCCCCTCTTTGTATTCTTGGTTCTGACGAAGAAGATCAAGAAAAAGATAATACTAATAATAACGACGATGATGATGACGATTCTCGGGCCATGCAATAAGCTACAGAACGGAAAGTTGTTGCAAGACAAGCTTTATTAGCTTTTGCGTACAACAGCTATCGTACGTAATACATTAAATGAACGTCAACATCTGATATGGCATGATGTCATGGAAAATGATCGTGTTGATAAATACATGGCTATAGTTGAACAATATCGTAGAAGACGAACAAGAGATCGTACTTGAGTTGGTGATCACCCATACACATGCTATATCTAAATCGTACCTTTTTTCTTATTAGTTTAAACTTTCATATATTCTCTCTTTATCCATTATTTTATCCGTTACTATTATATTATTATTTTTTTATTTATTCTTTTATATATTTGTATTATTAAATTATTATTATATCTTTATATTAGTCACAATATCAAATATATATAAGAATGGACAGCTTTTATAACACCTCGGCTTCTTGTATGTGGGGATTGGAGAATTATTTCAGGGTAATGCTAATGTTAAGAGAACCAGTATTCAATATCCGCTCAAGATTTCGTTGTGTACACACCCCATTTTTTTTTGGCTGCAACCTTATACATTTCTTAAAAAAATATGTCAAACGTACACCAACGCCGGAAGCCGACAGAAGATTCATCCAATAAAGCTATCCCTCCTTCTGAATCCAACAATAATTCCAAAAAAACAAGCGATGGATCGTCTCTCTCTTCCATTTTAAAAGCCTTCTTGATGGGGACTGTATGGACTGTCATTTTATTTTTTGGTGCCTCGTACTTAATTACTGAATCGTGGACCTGGGGATATCGTGGTAAATGGACCAATATTAACAACTATATTCCTGTAAGTATTGCGTCTTGTGTGTGGAAGAAAAACAAGATGATGGTCTCTAAATATTTGTATAATAGAGAAAGGAACTCGTGTTTTCAGAAGAACAATTGAGACGATATGATGGTAGTAATCCAAATCTACCCATTTATTTGGCTGTTGAGTAAGTATATATATCGTAATGTCATAACGTGTTAGAAACTTATTAAGCATCGTATTTTTTTTCTCTAGCGGTGATGTATTTGATGTATCGGATGGAGCTGGATGGTATGGACGTGGAGGAAGTTATAATCATTTTGCAGGAAAAGACGCAGCTCGAGCTTACGTGACCGGTTGCTTTAAGGATCATTTAACCCATGATCTCCGTGGTTTGTCAGATGGACAGCTGAAGGTAAAGTCAGAAAAAGAGAGGGAGACAGCAATTTTTTTGGGGGGAGGGAGGAACAAGGAAGGCAGGAGAGAAAGAAAATAAGTTATGAAGTAGGAGAAGAAGAAGTATATATATAACTAATCTTGTTTTTCTTGTTTTATTGAATCGATGATAATAGGGTGTTGAAGGATGGAAAAAGTTCTATCAAAATCATCGTACATATTATAAAATTGGAAGAGTTTTACATGCACCTATTGATCCAAATACACCTATTCCACCACCTTGTAAACAATCCACTCCACAAAAACCAAAAACAACGAAATCATAATAAAAATTATCATGAGTCAATTTTATTTGTATACCTGTATATCAAACTGAGTGGAGTGAGTTATCTTATATAGTTACACACATACAACATACATCGATATTTTATATATTTATTTTACTCCTCCGTCGTCCTTCTTTTTCTTCTTTGCGGTAAACCTTTTTTTTTCCTCCCCATTCCTCCTCCTCCCCTTTCTTACATTTGAGCTTCTGTCTATACACTTATATAAAACCCAAATCACCCTTTTTTATTTTTCTTCAAACTTTAGACAGGAGCCCAAATTTATACAACAACAACAATAGCAACAACTCAACAACAAAAAAAGCGATATATTACTCTCTTTTTTTTATTACTTTATATGAACCAACTTTTATAAATGTCGGAATTGGCTTACAATACCACCTCTAGTACAGTTATGGGAACTGGTGGCGTCATGAAAGACGACGCTTTATCTACTACTGCAACACCAGTTACCACAAGTACTATTAAGCAACAACAACAACAACAACAACACCAGCAAGATGATTATAATGGTGGCGATAAAGCCGTCATTCAGCTTTTAAGTAAATTGGACGAGGTAACCAAAAAAAAAACCTATTCTATTTTTTTTTGTTCGTTTCACAATGCTGTCTGTGTGCGTTTTTTCTTGTGTGGCCATTGATAGAGATTTCATATGAATCACACAAAAAACAACCAAGTAACCATGGGGAATATAATTATATTTATGAAGGAAAAAAAATATTTATACAATATAGGGTACTCAAACGATCGCCAATTTGAGATCCATCTTGACACTGAAAACAGCAGAACTTAATGAATTGGTGGCACAACTTGAACTTGCCAATCAAGCTATTATCAACGTAGATACCACCACCACACAAATCGAAACCATGTTGAAAGATATGGGGTTATCAGGCGAACGGAACGAGTCCGTGTTGATGCATGCAGAAGCAACTTTAGATTCGGCTATTAAATCCGCAAGTTGTTTATATGATACACCTTTACCAACAAAGAAACCTCAACAACATCAACGACGACCTTCTATGGCCAGTAGTGATTCACAAGAACGACGCATGGTAATGTATCTAATTTATTTATAAAAGAAGATGATTGTTATGGATTTTTTTTTGGAGGGGATTATATAAAAAAGTATATATATGTGTCATCTATGTGGATGGTGTGATCTACAATAACATAGAAACAAGTTTTTTTATCTATGTTGGATGGGAATAAGATTGAGGGTTATACGAATAATAATTAATTCTTATTACTACTATTATTAGTCGGCAAGATTCACTACACGTATTCGATATAAGCCAGATACCAAACATATTCTTCGTCAATTGAATGATTTATTACGAGATTTAGAATTGGATTCAGCAAAGTTTTTTGAAAGCATTGGAACGACAGGTATATTAATATAAACATTACTTTTTACCATAGCAAAAGAAATGGCAAGGGATGGGTTAAAGGAAGCGGGGGTTGGATGAAGAAGGGGGAAAAGAGAAGGTGGATACTATATATGTATAAATGGATTTAGTGAGAGAGAAGAAGAATACTTTTCTAGATTTATAAAACAGTTTGGTTTTCTGCATTCAATGATAAATATTAAACGGATTATTTGTTATTTTTGATAGATGATGTTCAAGCATTGCAAAAGGCCAAGGTAGATTTGGATATTGCAAAGACTATTGCATTGTCAGCAAAGAGCAATATGAAACGACGAACAATTCTACTTCGAAGTGCAAGAAGACGTAAAGCACCAGAAGAAGTTAAAATGGTAAATTATACAACAAGCCCAATTGATTTATCTTTCTACTCCATAAAAAAAGATATCCAATATTCCTCTTCTCCTCTTCTTTTACTATGCAATCTTTTTTTTTTCGATCCGCTAAAAAACCCTCCTCTTCCAAATCCCTCAAAATTTGCGCCCCTTACTTTTTTTACTGTTTCTGGGATAGAAACTAAAGTTTAACTTTTTTTAATGTTCTTTGTTTAGCTTGGTACCAAGATTAGGGAAAGTGTGATTCTATGGAAACAATATTCAAGAGGTGCACCCATGCTTATTGATGGTAATGATATTGTTGAAACTTTGGATCGTGAGGATGCATTGATTGCCCAAAATGTAAGATCTTGTTTTTTTTATTTCTAAACTGAGAAAAAAATGGAGGTGATAACGTCAAACCTAATGCTTATCCAATGGATGATGTTTTAGATACCTGTTCATCCATCACGCATGTCATTTGATGGATATGCTTCCAATAAAGGATCACCTACACCTTCGTCATCCAGTACAACCCGTAACTCCATGCGAACTAGTTCATCGACGCGTAGTATTGGGGATTCTTCACGACCTTCTCATAGTCGTACATCCTCATTGCATGCAGGAGCACCTACTTCTTCAACATCGAATACAACCAACAATTCAGCTATACCTTTACCACCTTCCACTTCTTCTACAACATCCAATTCAACATATTTCCAATCATCACAACCTGTACCACCCCTTCCACCCAATGCAGCATCTACCGCTGCTGCTGCTGCAAAGAAAATCCACAACCGCCACTCTGCAGCTGCACGAACACCAGTGAGAGCAAGTACAGGTATGCCGCGTGTACGCACGTCCTCCTTAACATCCCATAAGGCAACAAAGGAAAAGCCAACTCGATCTAGTATGAGTGCTATCCCTGCACCACCTTCTATCAGTTACTATTCTTCCTCCTCCTCAACGACTACAACAGGAACAACGCCACCACAATCTCCTTCCATTAGTGCAGTATCTACGAATGGTGCGGATAAAAAGTCCACTTCAAAAGGTGCTCAACAGCGTGGTCCTGGTTCGACGTTACGTATTAGGAGTATGCTTGCTAAACGAAATAACCAAACATTACGTGATGATTATTATTAAGTATCTTTTTGGGGAAATTTCTCCATTTTATTTTATATTATACACACCTTTTATATATATATACGCCCTATCATCCATCTCCATTCGGATCAATAACAAACCTTTTTATATATATTGAAAATAAGGACCAATAACACTATTTTTTGTTGTTATTGATTTTCACCTTATTTTTTTTTCATGCCTTTACGAATTCTTATTTCAACAGCCATTATAAATATTTAAAGCACTAACTCTCTCTTCTCCCTTTTTTATATTATTATTATTCTACGACTATAAGGAAACTATTATTTTATATCCTTTCTCACCCCCACCCCGAAAAAAAAACACCACTCCACATTTATTATATTCATTTTAACAACCCCATATCGCTATTATTGTTGCTTATTTCTTTTATGGATTTTTATCACTAATATAATGACCCAATATATATATTCTCTTTTTTTTACAATTATGTATAACAAACCTAAAAACTATTTTTATGTTTTCCCACTCATTTTTTTATCTTGTGTGGTTTGATTAATGCTAGCTAATATAACGTTTCTTGGTATTGGGGTTTTTTAATGATAGATTAACTACAAAAGTTCACCATCCAGGTTTTCAAGATTTAACAAAAGCTGGTTAATAAAAAAGAGGAGAAACCAAGATTATTCAAATCTTCTCTTTTTTTTTTTTTTAAAAAAAAAAAAAGAAAAAAAAAACTTTCCTCTTTGTCAGGTTTACGTACATATAGTACGATATGTTCCTGAACCCAAAGTATATAAAAAAAGTTTCAGGTACGTACATACAGATATGTGAAACCCCTTTGTTTAAACCCATCCTAAAATTTTCTTTGTCGTCAGTTACAAAAATTGTTGATCGATCGTCATCAAAGGTATTCTGAGTGATATGTACTGTATGCATAAAGATTAGTAGTATTTTCATTGGATGAAAAGCTTTCTTGGTTGTATATGTACGTATATAAAATACATAATATTGGTGCTAATGGTCTTCTATATATATATATATATATCTAAAACGAGAGGTGTTAGGAGTAACATGTAATAGTATATTTTTCCTAGTGATGAAACAAAATTGAATTACGGTGGTGATGGAGCTGCTTTTACCTCATTCTGAAGGAATACTAATTTATCTAACCTAAGACTAATCTTCATTTTTTATATAATTACTTATTTAGGTTTAAAAAGTGGGAAGCATGCGTTCATAATGATTTGATAGATTGGGACTACTATGCTAACTGCTCCAATCATTCTATTACTATAATTAATATTTATTTTGTGCGTTATCTTGTATAGAATGAATGGAAATATAGTTTTGCAAGTATTATGTTTATGTATAGTAGTTTGTTTCAAGTAACAAATCAAACACTCCACTATATGATAAATTCTTTCGCTTCATTATGGATACGTAGCTTCTCGAAAAATCGATTTCAAAATTACATCTGTATCATCTGAACAAAGATCTCCAATTCTCTGGACTCCCAAGAAAATAAACGCCTAATGACTTGTATCGCCCTTCAGCAGTCATATTGAGATCCTCTGTACATTTCTTGAGAACAGGATATAAAAATAATATCAATGGCCAGTAGGAAACCTTTATGATGTTTCATCTGACATAGTATTTCGAGTATTCAAGTTATAGGATTTAAATAAAACAGTTAAAATGATGCATTCATCACAATCTTCAGATAAAGAAAGTGATACCATTTCTTGGTCAGACCTATAATAGTCGAAAGGTTGATAATAAGGGAGTAGCATTTTAATTGGAGGAATAAATCAAAGAATTATTTTCTTCCGTGTTAGTGTACAGACCTTTACGGTTACCACCACTTTATAAACGTAACAATCTGTCTATTCCATTGGAGTTGATTGTTAGTCAGCCTTGAGAAACAGCCATTATCATATGATGCAATTGGCAGTGCTTTTCTTGTAAGATTAGCTGATATGTGAAAAAGCACGCTATCACAACTGGAGTGAGATGAGGAAAATATAGTGGTGACAACAACACGATTAGATTTATGCACTCCAGAAACACCAGCCTAAGGAGCAAAACCATGGCCCGCCACTGTATTTACTTACCGTTCTGAATCGTCCATAAAGAGATTTTATCCGAAACAAAGAATGAATATATATCATTTATTACGATGCTTTTTTGATAAAAGAGATTAAAGGTCATTTTAAAAATGTGTACAAGTCTTTTTGAAAAAAAAATCAACAACAAAAGGAAAAGAAAAAGAATATACGTATCATTATCAAACTGTATATCGGTAAATATACAATGGGAAATATTGGCCAACACAGAAACCCTGTCATGTTCTTTTGAGCTTGTCCGAAAATGGGCTTGATAGAGAGTTTGATTAACACTCCCTCCCCTTGTTGATTAAGAAAATCAAGCATCGGTTTTGAAAATTAGTTAGATGTGGTGGGTATTTCACATGAATGGAAATTATGTTGCCATAAATAGGCATCAGTACGAAGCACCAAAATACATTTTGAGAGCATCGCTTCTTCCAAAACCCACCCAGGCGATTTAGCAGCTACATCGTATTCTGCTTCTCCACATGCTTGTGTGTGACTTCGCATAGGATTGGTAATTGTAAAATCTTTCGCTTTGCGAACATGTACTTCAGGCACAATAACCAGAGTTTTGCAAAAGTTACTGTAGACGCTGTGCATTTACTTGATTTCTTATCGCTTGGTTTCTTTGTTCGACTAACCAATACAGAGCTTATCGTACCATAAATATTTGATTATGAAATGTTTGCATATTTGCAGGAGAAGCGCGTTATGGGTGACGTGGTTTTTTCTTGCATTGCTCTTGTTGACGGATGGTGAAAACTGAGGTACGTTTTCATCTTCCTCTTTTTTTTTCTATTGACATTGTGATTACCGAATCTCTTTTGTCCATATCATAGCTTTTAATAATACAGCGTCGGGCCTTGTCAATCCAGTAGTATCCACCACTTTGTTTCTTACGGGGGACACAAGTTTGCGCCCAAACGTAAGACAGAGCACAATGACCATATTTTGCCTCATTGCCTGATATCTTCCAGTTTTCTTCGACGTAAACAAGAGATGTAGGTCGAAGTTCGCCTGCCAAGGGTTGAGTCTCTCATGGGTGATATCTACCGGATTCACCGAGTTTTGGCTGTATCAATATGTAATGTCTATACCCCAACACTACTATATTTTGTTTTATTTAGTTATTTTTTCGTGGAAGGTAAAACAGAAGAACTTTTGGGTGAAAAATACTCCATGGTAACTATCTTCTTGGTGAATTCACAGTTTTCACAAGTCGTATTGTGTTTTACATAAAAGAATGTTTTTTTATACTGAATACGTATGTAAGTAATATTTGTTAAGTATATATGTTTTTTTTTTGCTAAGCCCAAATAACACAGCACAAAGTACTAAAACAACAGCAGCAGCAAACTTATATAAGCTGGATACATACAGATCTATTGAACAAATACCCCAGCAATGGATTAATATGAGCATACTTAATATGATATAGCATAAATTTTACAAAGAGCAGTAGTCTCAAAGCTAAAAGAATATTAAATTATGTTTCTGTGCTAGACGGAAGGGATGACAGCTTATAGTAATATAATTATAAAAATCACCCTATACAACAATAAAAAGTGAACTATCAAAATAAAAAAGGGCAGAGAATAATAATTTACACAGTTTATCAGTTCATAAACAATGAACTGTTTATAATTGCAGATATACATAGGACAATTAATAAATGGTTTGATTGTACGCATAGTGTCAGTATCTAATGTATGCAATGTAGATGATGCACCTCACATTAATATTAATATGTCGATGTCAATATCATATCTCGAAAAAAATACAATTTTTTTAATAAAGACTTATTTGTAATCACAACCTCACTAAATGTACCTTTTTCCCTCCTTACATTAGTGTGTTATATTAGAGTGCAGCTGCCCGCGTATTTCATGGACAGATTAGTATTCCATGTATAAAAAGTTTTGATCAATTTTTTTCTTCTTTTACTGCATCCATACATTCTGGCTATATAGTAAGAAAAAAAATAATTTATACAAAATAGGGTGTTGTGTGAAGGATGAAACAAAAAGTAGGTTTAAAAGAAGAAGATAAGACAACACGACGCGGCACAGTACAATGAGTATTATTTTAGGATGATGTGATTTGGAATACTATAATATATATAATATATAGAGTTGGCTAATGACAATAGGGATGATGACGAAGAAGACAATGGGTTTATCTGAAAGATTATTGCTCTTTAATGTCGTCAGGAAGATAACAATAACAATATAAAATGGTGTGACGAATAAAGAAAAAAGAACCTGCTGATTTCAATGTAACTTTCTCGCTGGAAGTTGTTTATCTCTTCTCACGCACACATTGTTAATATGCAAAAATAAATGCAAGGATGAGTACTAATGTTTCATCATCAATATGAAAAAATTGCACTTAAGTTTTGAAACACTTTATAATAAAAACAATAGATGAAATTATTATTGCTATTTGAAAACAAATAGTAGCAACACCGTGGGTAATAGCAACATGTTGTTGGTCTGACTTGTATAGTATACTTAATCATCAGCAGGTGAATGCATAACGTATCCTTCATTGACCAAGAAGACGTTCTTTTTTGAAGAAGTATCATGTTGTGGAACAACAAGAAGAAAGTCTTTTTTATACCAAATGTGACACCCTTTTCAATATCATTCAAAGAAGTCGAAAAGGGAAAATCATTCAAATAGTCATTAGGTCTTTTCTTTAAAATACGTTTATATATTTTATAAATACCCATGACTTGGAATGATGATTGTGGTGTCACCTTCATTTATTATTCGGGTTCAATTTATCATGAAAAAGGAGTTTTTTTTTTATCTTTAATGATAAATTACAAGGTAACTAGGGAACAACACTAAAGGAATTTATATACATATTTCATGGGTATGTATTCTCCAGTGGTAAGTCACTTGTATGCAAAGAGACATCATTTCCACTTAATGGCAATTACATATATTAGTACAATAGAAGAAGAAAATATATAAAGTTTAGAGACTCCCACACTACTACGTATTTTTTATATACAACCAAAAACGGCTATTATGACGTGTGGAGAAGTAGGACTTTATATATATTTTAAACAAAAAGGCGTGTGCGACAATATAATAATGGTCAGTGCGTGCGTTTTTGTTTTTCCGTTTACTTTTTACTATTATTATCATTATCATTATGACAGAGTCAACTTCCTTTTAGTTCAAACCACAATCAATCTAGTGTGTATCGTACAATCGTATATATTATTATATGAAGAGATAAAAAAAAATGAGAGTGGGCAGAAGAATGCTTTATTATAATTATTTTTGAGTGGATGATCACACTATGCATGAGTTGTATTTCCACGTCTACTTGATTCACTCTCACAATCCCAAAATGAAAAAAAAGGGAGCAAAAAAAAAAAAAAAGTTTTTTAAACGGTTCATTTACTAAATATGGACTGCTTCCGGAGGGGGGACAGGAAGATTATAATTGTATTTGAAGTCATCAGGCATAATACTAGTACTTATTCAAAAATGAGATGATGCTACTAATATTTATAGGGAAAATAGAGAAGTTAATATAATAAGAATATATATGTAAAAAATATATGCAAGATATAAACAATATATAATAATAAAAAGGTCCTTTTTAAAATATTGGCGGGAAACAACAACACTAAACTAAACAACAAGAAGAAGCATAAGAGGTTTATATTATATATATGTTTTAAAGGAGAAGGTTAGATATTATTTTGGGGGTGGGTTAACTAAGTGAACTCTATATCCCCTTTCTCTTCTTCTTCTTGTTCTTCTTATTCTCCCATGATTCCCACCCCAACTCCTTTTTAGGATTAACTGATTTTTTTTTCTTTCTCGAGGATATAAACAAAGATGGGAGACCCGTCCAAGTTTATCTTTTTCTTCTTTTCTTTTTTTCCACTTCGTTCATTATCATTTTCATTATTATCACAACTTTATTATTATTATATGCCAATCAACATGTATCAACGTTCACAGCATCCAGAATTACTTTTGGTCAAGAGTCCTGAACTTTCATCCACCACGGTCCCTTCACCTTCTGTATCTTCATCCTCTTCGTCTTCTTCTTCCTTATCACAACAAAGACGACAACAACAACGTCAACAAGTGATACCAAAGAAATACTCTTATCGCCCGTGTCCTATTTGTCAAAAACGTTTATTGGTCCGTATTCATGGAAGTTTGGTGTACAAGTGGATCATTGAACATTTTGCTGTAAAGCATAATGAATGGCTTCATGTCGTTGTGAATCTTCATGAATCATAAATTCACAGATGCCCAAAAACTGTTTCTATATTATCACTTTTACATATACCACCTTTTCTCTTAAAAAATGATATCCCCTTCTCTCTCTCACTTCCATTATCACCCTAAAAAAAAAGATGAATCCTCCATTTATAATTACTATTCATAATCATTTGCTTTTTTGTATATAAAAAAACCATCTTTCCTATGCAACTTCTTCCAAAAAATACCCAATTTTCTTTTAAAAAAAGCATCCCACTCAAAAACAATTACCAATATTACATTTTTATTATTACATTTCACCCAACCAAAAAAATTCAGCATCTTATCATTTTGCATCTTTTTTTTAAAAAAATATATATCAAAATTCATATAAATAAATATATAAAAAAAGTACTACTTTATTATATGTCCTTTATACTATTATCCTATATCATCACCATGTAATATATAAAAATATAAGAGACTTGTTGAACGAACGTCCAAGTCAACTTGTTTTTTAATTATAAAAATAGTTTAGTGTTATATCCCGAGGAAAGCTCTCTTGTAATACTCATTCTCTCCTCGGAAACCATTTTCCGTATAGGGATGCCCGTTTCAACCAATGGGCCGGGTATCTCTTTCTTTCTTTTTTTGCATAAGAAAAAAACGAACGACTCATAATACTACTCATTCGAAATCCGTAAACTTCCGTATGATGTATAAGATATCATGTTACAAATATTTCATTTGTTGAATAGGATGACCTAGTTTTTGATAAGAAAAAATGACATATATAAGGGTTCTTATTGTTAAGCTGAGTTATGATATTGAACAGAATAATACTGTACTATCCAGAAATCCAAATTTCTTTAGTGATTTAGTGATATGGAACGTATTTATATCCAGGTTACCGTAATACAATTATTTTTTCTTTATATATAAAAAAAGAATATTCATCGATCGACGACGACCAGTCTCTCTTTGTGTGTGTACCTTAAAAAATAACTTTCTATGTCTATCATACTCCTTTTAAACGTTATTATCAACCTCCTCCTCCTCTTCTCTCATCCCTTCAACAACAAGAATTCATAGAAAATTCTATGAAAAGCAAATCTAAGGGTAAAGAAGAATTCATCATGATATGTGTTTAATATGCATTTTTTTCTTTCTTAAAATTTTTTATTTGGTGTAACTATTTTTTTGGTTCTCATCAAAATTGTGTGAAGTTTTCTTTGTTAAAAAAAAAGTTGTCATAAGCTGCTGTTGTTTACATTAAGATTTCTCCGGGTTATTGGATCCGAAAAAAAAAAAAAAAACTTGTTTATTGTAATACAAAAATAACTGGTCCATCAAGTCGGTGCGTGATTGTTATCGATGTAAAAGTTTTTGTTGAAATTCAATATAAGGCCTGGGTGGTTTACTTGTTTTTTCTTGTTGTGTAATTTGTTCATATAATTCTTTATAATCTGTGGCATGATAGGTTGTTGTTGCTAAGTGATGTTCTTCATCCCCATTGTTACTATCACTATGACAACTGCTACTACAAGGTTGTTGCTTCATGATAGTGGATGCACGAGCCCCCGTAGTTGTTACAGTACATGTTGTTGTTAGAGTAGCAGCAGGCGTCGTTGTTGTACAAACAATGGGCGGTGTTGTTGTATTTGTTGTTGTTGATGTTGCTGTGATGGATGGTTGGGGTTGTGGGTGTGATAAATCGATAGGCTCATGTTTATTTTTATTACCACTGTTACTGTTACTGTTACTACTACCACTAGCCATGTTATTCTCTTTTTCAGATGCTACAATATTCCCAGTAGGTGGAGTATAAGCAGGTGGCGGATCCATAAGTTCTTGTTGAACATTCATATTTTGTTTCTCCTTATCAAATGTTGCAACATATGTCCATTTTTCATTAAACTCTTTCTCTTCTTGTTGTTGCTGTTCAGATGATGAAGAAGGTGGTGGTGGTGTCATCACATCATTCTCTGTCAACATTTCAGCATCATCATCCAATAACAGCGATCCACTATCCCCGTCATGATCTTCTTTTAATAGCAAATCCTCCAATACCGTAGGTCGTTCAACATCTTGATCATCTTGATTTGGTTGCCATCCTTCTACTGCCAATTTACAATCCATCCAGATCATATCGGTTTCTTGATATTTATCATATGCCTTTCTCTTCCTTTTTTGATGACCCTCCTCTTCCCCTTCTGTTGTTGTCGTCGTGGTAGTAGGTTCAATATCCAATAAATCTACCAAATAGTTCCCAAATCCAGCCATCAACGATAACTTTTCTGCGTATTCATGCAAGGCATTGAATCGGACATAAAACGCTTCCCGTAAAGCTAACCGTTTATAGTCAGCCATTTCAATTTCCTTTTCTTCTAATTCAGTGGAGAGTTGTGCCAACTCTTGTTCGAATTGTGGAATTTTACGTGATTTTCGATTGGATTTATAAAGATGATTTAATCGTCCTTCAACAGCCCGTTTCTTTTCTCGAGCACTGGATAAGATGGTTTCATCTCGTTCTCGGATTGTTTTTATAATGCGTCGATATTTTTGATATCTGGCTATACATGACATATTTAGTCGTTGTAGTTTTAACCAAAAATGCAAAGATAAAGAAGTAGAAGAGGGAGAAGGGTGCTATTTTTCCTGTGTGTGGAGTGTGTTGCAATTTTTTCTTCTTACCAACATATTCGTGTTCTACTTCTGTATGCATTTCAATTAATTGGGCGAGTTTACCACCAATATCCTATATATAATATGGATGTGTTTAGAATATACTGTTTGGAAAAACCGCTACCTTCTTCTTAGTATTAATTACTATAGACCCGTATCTTTTGTTGTTCATACCTGTAAATCAGGATCATCATGCTCATCAATCCAATCCAAAAACGCTTTCGTCGTTTCATTGCGATGATAAGCTGAAACGCGCATAGCCTTGAGATCGTTTCTTTCTTCAAAAATCCACATGGACAATGCTTTTGTGTCTTGGTTTTGTAAAGGGTTTTTACGAGCCAATTGAGAACGTACATCAGTCTTGAATTTGCCCAATGAATAGTGTAGATCTTTAAACGTCATGATGATGCAAGCTGCTGTGGCGATATATTAGTCGCTGTTATTATTTTAGTGTGGCTATGTTGTGTTGTAATAAAAGCTATATATTTTTTTGGTGTTTCACAATCATCATGATGCCAAAAGGGTATAATAAGGTCTTTTTGGAAGGTGGCACAGATCCACAATATATTTTTTTAGTGTATTAAAAAAACTGTACCCAGTTTTTTGGTTAACAAATGCTGCATTAATCAAACTGCAGATATAGGCACTTTTTTGCCAAGAAAAAAAAATGTAACAACCATGCTTCATGACGGTAGTGAACCCATGGTAGAGATTCTCTTTCAGTTCAATAGTGATATTCCTTGTTCGGGAAAAAGATAAAGGAAGAGCCAGGTCAACTTGGCATGTTGATCGATGCATCTACTTTGAGCGATTTCTTGTAATAAACCGTCCTTTTTTTCCATCGGCTATGGCGGTACGTTTTACATCGCATAAATGTAATATTTTTGTTGTTGCTCCCGGATAAAATTATAATTAAGGTAAAATTAACACCTTCCCCCAATCGACGACGACGATGTATAATAATAACAATCTTGACGGAACTTGCCTTTCTTCCTCTCCTTCTCCTTTCTCAAGCATCAATTTTCATTACTTTAAAATATATAATAGACAACAGCAACAGCGGTAAAATATACTATATAAGTAAATGTTACCACATGCGTTATTGTTATACTATTATACTTGCACAGATAAATAGACGGCGCATCCGATTAAAAAAGGAGAGGAGGAAAGGATAAAGATAAATCTGGTATTTGTCTACATGTGCATCATTTAACACTGGTACGGCAATGAACAATGCGATTATCAAGTGTGTTGATAATACTAATGATGCACATTCACTGCAAAAAAAAAAATGTTGCTATCACAATCAAAAAATCATAAAAGGTAGCCATTTACGACTTCTACAATCATGACAATAACACTTTTTTCGCAGTGTATCTGTATTGTAAAATGATTATATGACTTTTCCCTATTTGTTTAATTGCTCCCATTTATTGAGGATTGCAATCTATAGGGTTATGAACATTGGATTCCATTTACATACGAAAAGTAATTTTTTTTTACATATTACTACTACAGCTACTACTACAACTTATAATAAAGTTCTTAAAACAACGTATCACCACATCATGCCAATTTTATTGTTGGAAGGTCTAGAAGTGTATATCATGATTTTTTTTGGAGCGTATTTTCCATAACATTTAGCTATATAGTTAAAAATTATTAACATTGTCAAGACCAAAATACCTAATACCAACTCTTTAATACCTTTATTGGAGCGTCACTTGTTGGTAATAACAAGGGTATTTGTTAATCCTTTGCTTCATATTGAATCAGTATATATATAAGAGTCATCATACAGTAAAATGAGTTTATCAGTCAAGAAATGGCTGGAAAAAGGGTACTTCTTTTTATAAATTATAATGATGATGAATCCTTTTTACCAACTAGTAATAAGTAACATGGCAGATATTAATATATATTGTTGTTATTCTGATAAGGTTCGCTTAGCCAATAAGGATACTAAATCTTGTATAACATAAAGTGGTGGTGTTTTAAAAAAAATCGTTACTTTGGTTAACTACACGAAGTTTATTGCTGTTGATCATTTTTTCTATAGGTTTTTCAGTTATCCGATGAAAGCAATATATATTAATACTAAATCATAATGACAATGCATCTATTATATTTTTTTAACTGTTAATATGTTCAAATAAAATTCCATTTCTTGCTATTTGGATTTTTTCTCTGTAGTTTTGAACATTACACCATCGATGTTGTGTACCCAACTTAAAGGATCTCATTCAATGTGGATGTGGTACACAGTAAAGCTCTCTTTGTATCACTTTGTGCTTTGCAAAATAAATAACCAGTCCACTTTTATCATTTTTTTTTCTTTTCCATACTTTTTTTATATTTATTTCAATAATTATAATCCTCTATAATACTTTAGCAAGACTTCGCTTTTTTTTTACCACTATAACACCGTTGCCGCAGATCCATCTATGGGAAAGCTTTAAACATAATTGATAAGGTAATCTAATATTATCATCACATATCTTTAAATCCATTATTTGTATTGTTTTGACATTTTTTTTTATATTTTTGGCTTCTCTCGATTCAGGATAGAATCACCAAAACAACGTAATAAATTATGGTGTATATAACCTATTGTCGCAACCAACGCTCATTAGATGTAGTAGATACGACGCAATACCGGCTCAATGCCAAAGCTGGATCCTATCGACCAACTTATCTTCTCCGAATTTCTGACTGGACCAAAGTTCCTGGTCATGAGGCAATCAACGGTTATTGCGCACTTTCCTATGTTTGGGCACAATCTGGAGAAGTTGTGAAAAAACAAGGGATGGATGAATACGACCTCGTCGACCTTGGGAAACATTGTATCGTGGAAGGACACAATATAGGCAGCAAGGATAAATTATCTACCAAAATAAAAAGATTATTGAAGATAAACAACAACACAAGAGATGCCACCATCATGACACCCATTGAAGGAACCGAAAATGAATATGTAGTTCAGTTTTCTCCCTCTAAAAAGAGCAAGGCAACGATTAGACACGTGACTTACGAAGAACTACTTCAACAACTTTGCAAAGACTATCAAATTGAATACTTGTGGTACGACAAAATATGCATTGATCAATCCAACAAAGAGATGAAGCATCGAGAAATCAAAAATATGCATCGTATTTATGCAAATGCTTGTTATACTGTAGCCATGATCCCGGAACTCTTTGTGGACTCCCCGGACGCTTTTGAAACCACTGATCCATTAAGTCCTACAGAAGAGAAATTATCTAAAAGGGAAGCTTGGTATAACATGTTCAATAAAGCACCTTGGTGGAGACGTAGTTGGACCTTAGAAGAAGTCATGTCCTCTAGACATATTTTAGTGATTGGTGCTGACACGCGACTGTGGCAACATAGTGCTCACACATCGGATGTACCTACCACGGATGATGACTTTTCTGGACGATTGCTTGATTTTGCCAATCAACATCAAGGGGGAGGAAGTGTCAATCAAGCACTTAGTGAAGCCCATTTTCGAACAAGTACAAAAGAACATGACAAGGTGTTTTCTCTAGCCAGTATTTTTCATGAAATGTTTCAAGACTTGGAAATCAGCTACAAGACCAATATCAAAACGACCTTGAATTATTTTTACCGGACCATTGCCATTCATGACTTGTCGATTCTTTGTTTTGGATTCAATCGTAATTTCCATGGTTTTGAATTTAATATCAATACTATGAGAGGACATGATTTACCTTCCTGGACTGGCGTGGAGGGAAGGCACCTTTATAGTCGTGTCGCTACCGTCACCACATGGCTTCATTCGCCTCCTTTTATTCATGAAGATGATATGCTTCTTCGCGTACCCGCCAAATATTACAAGAAATTAACGATATCGCCTTATCTGCACGGTTACTTTTCGCCATTATTCGCAGAGGACGAAGAACAAGTGAACCACCACAAAAACATTTTTATGAAACGATGGGAACAAATTGTTGTAGCAAAAGAAGAAACTGAGAACCCTGATATAAAACTTAACATCATTGATTGGTCTATTATCATCTTTAAAGTGACTAATTGTAATGCGACTCATTATTATCAACCAGAAGAGAATGCTTCAGTTGATAAAGCAAGACCGCTCTCATTGACAGATGATTGTAAAGAATGTTTCATTTTACCGATTTTACTCAAATACCATGGTTTACTTCGAAAAGAAGTGGAAGGAGGGCCGCTCTCATTGGCAATGATCGATGGGTACCATCATTATTATTTCCTTCCTGTATTCAAGAAATGCGTGGATGAAGAAGACACGGGTGAAGAACGATACAAGGCAATTGGTCTTTATTATGTAGGTCATCGAAATGATGAAAACCTCGATTCAGGGTATAATGAATATGCTTATCTTGAATCAGCGGATCCGGATGAAATTTTAAAGACTGTTTTTGGACAAGATGCTACTCATGATGAAGTAAAAGAGTTTCTCATTCAATAATATAAATAAAGCTAATCATCCATCATTTAAAGCACACACGCCATGTTACTTTTATGTACATTTATCAAAATGTAATTTTAAATAATAAAATATTTCAACCACCATAAATAAAATATTCAATTTTTTTGACATGATCAGTTCGATGGAAATGATAAAAAAAAACCCTAAAGTAGGCTTTTATAATATATTTGATAGTACTATTTAATTTACGTTAGTATATTACGCAGAGGGTCCATTAATGCCTTATTCTTCGGCGTAAAATGAGCGAGACCTGCTGTAATCCAACAAAATCTCTTACTGTTTTTTTTTTCTTTCATATAACAATAGCATCTCCTCTTTTTAGTTTATTATATATCCATTCTTCTCTTCTGTGATTCTTCAGTAATTAACCGGACCCAACTGTAAATATAGACGTATTAGACATGCACCATGGTAGACCCACTAATATGGTTGTTTTTACAATAATCCTTCATTAAATATGGTACAATAACAATGGTACAGCGGTAACAATAATGATAGATAATAATAAATAAGATGATGACCTCTTGTAAATAAATATGGGTTCTCTACTTTTTTTGATATCTATACGTAGAAACCCAGATCAGTCATGATGATAATACATCATCATATGAGATGTATTCTTAATAGGTCCTTGCACTATCGTTGTATATATAAAAATAATGAATAATAATGCCGGTCTCATGATGATATTACTGCCTACATAGTTGTTGCTATTGATATCCATTAAATCACCCAAATTTCTATGATAAACGCAATTTACGTATAGGTTTCTGTGTAAGGTGTTGAATACTGAATGGACATGGACTTACAGTCAACCCTCGTTTTTTTTTTGCAAGTTGGGAATTCCATGGAAAGTGATGTATATGGCTGGATTTTGCATTGTTTGGGAGCACATTTCCTGGCATTTCTATAATCATAATTCCAAGAACTTATTGCAAGAAGTGTAGAGTTCGCAAAAACCGAGGGTTGACTGTATTACTATAGCATGTACCTATGGTGTTCAAAAAATTGGACATGTTTTTATTATGTATCCACACCATTAAAATTGATTAGTTTTGTTTTCGCAGTAATACTTCTTTCATAGTTAATAAAAGGCTATTATAGAATGGGTTATCCATAAGTAAATGAACCTATTTCACAACGAACATTTTTGCTACGCTATCGTGATTTGCGTCAAGAGATATGGGACTAGTGTAAGTAGTGTTCACAAATAGAAGAAGAGTTCCGCCTTCCATCCGATTTTTAAGTTCATCAGCATCAGCTGAAACAAATTCAATTATCAAGTATGCTATGTGTGCAATTTTTAAACCCCCTTCCTCTCGCGCGTTAAAAAAACGCCCTTTTCTGTTTCATTATTCTTACGCAAACTTAACACACATCTCTTTTTTTTATTTCATTTTACAAAAAAGAATAAACCATGGTAAATATAATGCTTATTCATTCTATTCAAAAAGCATCGACAACAACAAAACCACGATGGTTCTCTATTGTTATTTTTTAATCTGTTAATCTTTTGGTTCTATCATAGGCTGCCTCCAGTTCTCAAGGAATCAACACTTTGCTCGAAGCTGAACGTGAAGCTGCAAAGATTGTTCAAAAGGCCAAGCAATGTAAGCTAATTGTTTCTTCTCTCTTTTTTCTTGTATATATAATGTTGCCGTTTTATTGATCACATTCATTATTCATCATGAGGACCTTATTTTTTCGAAACTGGATTGAGATAAAAAAAACTGACATGTCCTCAATCTTTACTTTTACAACGATAGACCGCATTCAACGTTTGAAGGATGCTCGTTCTGAAGCTGCCAAGGAAATTGAAGACTTGAAGGCACAAAAGAACCTTGAATACCAAAACTTTGTTGCTCAGGTAAAAAAAAATAATGTCTGGTTGATAGGGCAAGGACCTTTTTTTTTCGGTACAAGGGGTTATACCACCTTTTTTGATTCTCAAACAAAAAAGGGGGAGTGTTGCGAGATGGATGAGAAGAGAATGCCAAAGGGAGGATGAGGGGGGGTATTATTCCAATAAATCTATGATGACAGTGTATACTGATTTCATTCCAATGATCTATATGTAATAGCATTCGGGTGCTTCGGATGCAAGCTTGGGTGTCGTCGACCAAGAAACTGATGCAAAGATTGCCGAAATTCAATCTGCTTTTGCTGCCAATAAGGAGACAGCTTCTGATAAAATATTGGAAGCTGTGAAGCGTGTTGAAGCTAAACCTCATATCAACGTCAGAGTTTAAATCGTTTTATCTCAAATGTCGATACCTTTTTTATATTTTGTTTTTATCTTTTGCAAATCAAGCACACACCAACCAACACATACACACGTCATTATCTCCAACAAAAATTATACATATAAAAAAATGGGAGGTTGATTTGTTTTATCATCGTCATAAATATAAAAAAAATAGTTTATTTTTTTTTTCCATGGATAAGGGAAGGGGAAAGTTTGTTCAGTGTTTGGTGCAATATATAAATGAAACATAAGTGGGTTTTTTTTTCTCGCCGGGTTTTTACATATATTTATACAGTAAATCAATATAAAAAAATAATATTGGGATATAGAAAAATAAAGTGAATGGGAATACACAAGTGGGAGGGGGGAAATAGTAAGAATTTTCGTATATAAGATAAAGGAAAATAGAAAGCATACATAATATACAAAATATAAATGTTTCATATAATAATTATTTAAAAGAAGGAAAGGGTTTGTTTTCGGTGGTGAATAGAAGTTTGTATGTACGCAGGATTTGGATAAAGAAGTTTTATAGTATATATAAAGTGATCAAATTTTTGTTGGAAGAAAGTAAAATAGATATTGTGTGTCAAATTAAGAACGATTGTAAGGTGAACAGAAAAGTATAGAGAAAGTATATGGAGTTATTGAAATAGAAAAAAAAGTAGATGCTTAATAAACATCAAGGACATCTTGGGGACCTTTCAAAATACTAACCATCATGGCAGCAAAAAGGATACTCAAGAATTTACACCATCTAACACTCTTCATACAAGCAGAGTATCCCATAGAAGACATCCAACGCATACCATAATGATACAATGCGGAAGGGATGGTTACTTTTTGATGTTGTCGATGACGTTGACGACGAAGGTTGCTGTTATACAAACTGGCAGTGGTAGCACGTTGTTGTTGCTGTAGAAAATAGAATGAATCGTCATCGTCATTCGTGGGGTAATTTGTATGACCGATCATGGTTGTACGAACTTCATCCAAAGGACGGCAACATAAATCTGGATGTTGAAGTAAAAATTCCATATCTTCACCAAATCCATCATCATCGACGGACATACTATCCAAAAAACTGAGGGCGTCATCCAATACATTACAATCCAAGTCATAATAATCTTTTAATCCAACGGCAGCAGCAGCAAAGGATGAAGCATTTTCACGGAAAAAATTTTCAGATAATGGAGAAAGAGGATGACGAGGTCTATCTCCTCTTTGCATGGCTGCCATCATGGCAGTAGCATAAGGATTCTTTTCATAAGTAGCATCCTCTTGTTGTTGCTGAGTAGTGGTAGTTGTTTCAGTACCATCGTCATCGTTATCGTTCAAATAGTCATCAAAACGTGTATGACCTTGGAAAGAGGAGAGATTATTTTTAAGGAATTCTCGATGATGATCAAGCATGTCATAGATAGCACGTGGGTGGGACATGGTGGAAGCCGTTGACATGGATCCAATGTCGGACAAAGTATCTTCTTCTTGAGCTTTACTGTTGTTGCTGTTGTCATAATTATATTGGTTTAATGTCAAATTAGGGTGGTCAAGGTAACTTGAACAGGTATAGTCATTGTCGGTATTTTTCATCATCGTGTGGGGTTGTTCTGGTAATGGAAACAAAGTAGGTGCTTTTTGACTCCATTTTAGCTCCGTCACATCGTCTGTGCGCATTCTATGTGCTTGGCGATGATGTTTGACACGTCTACGACGACGATGACGTCTTTGACGTGCTTCTGGTGTATCACTCATCATACTGCTTGCGACACTCATGCAATCATCATCATCTTCGTCTTCAACCGTTTGATCGTCATTATAACAAGAAGCTGTATCTGAAAGAGCACGACTGGTAGCTCGTGTACTGGCTGTGCTTGTTCGACTAAACAAAGAAGACATTAACGACAAGGAAGATAAACGAGACATGGAAAATGCTTGTGCTGTTGGTTTTTGATTCAATGTTGTTGTATTACAATCCACAGCGACTGTATTATCATCATCATCCTCCGGTTGTTGTTGTTCAGTAGTCACCGCTTGTTTGACCAATTGATTCAATTGTTTTTGATGAGCATTTAAACGACGTTCCAATGATTCCAATCGATTGTATTGCTCATCTTGTTGAATATTAGCTACAGCATCTATAGTAGCTGAAGTATCGACTCGTAAAACTTCCAATTGACTTTGCATTTGAATAACATTGTGCATGACTTCAGATAATTGCTGTTCTAATAAACGACGTCGAAGACGCATGGTTGCTTTTTCAATTAAATCATCTTTGTAACGTTGTTCATCTTGTTTTTTATTTTTCATCATGATATCCATCATATCTTGAGTTGTGGTAGTCATAGGTTGTGATAGAAAAAAATCATGATGATGAGGTTGGTAATGCATAGTTACGCCGTTGTCGACATTCATTGTTGTTATTTATATTGGACGAATTTCCCTTTTTTTTTAATGAACAATAGATAAATAAATACAAAAAGGTAAAAATAAAGAAGATGGTGATGATGAAACAAAAACAGTTAAAATAAATAAATAAACAAGAACGTCTTATTTTTTTTTTGACTCTCCTTTTTTTCTCTTCCGTTTTTTTTTCTGTTTCCCTTTCACCCTCTTCTTTCTCTCCCTTTCCCCAAGCACACACTTTTTTAAGCCAGCCACCCATTCTTTTTTGCTTGGCATTCTTCTTGTTTTATATCTCACCTTTAAACCTTTAAAACCTTTGAAATTGTGTATAAAAGTATATGATTATAATAGAGAAAAAAAAAGAGAGAGGGAATAGAACTGTACAATAATTGATATATAAAAAAGGATAAAAGGAAGAAGAAGAGGAAGAAGAAGCAAACAAAAAAGGCACAAGTTAGAATAAAATAAAAGGACCCCTGAATTATTATTATTATTATTATTGCTTTACCTCTTTAATTATACTGATTATTATTTACCCCACCCAAAAAATTAGTTACTTATAATCACTTATAATCCCATTTAGTCACTTATGCTTATATATAATTACGTATAGTTATAACAATGATATAAATATATCAAGTAATAGTAAATAGTTAAATATTATAAGTACTAAGAAGGAAGCAATTCCTTCTTGGACAGGATTAAAAGACCGAAATTACTTTTTGAGGATACATAACACACTTTTCATGCCAAACTATTATTATTCAATAGTAACCAATCGCATCTTTTTCCATTGACTTACTCTAGAATATAAAAGGAGATTTTTATAAATATATAACAATAATTCATGATCATGATGGTTACCGCACCAACATCATCCATCATCTATATATATAAATTATTAAGGGGAAGAAGAGGTACATTGGCATCATCATCCTACACCAACAACCATGAATGGGGAATTCCCCACACAATTGACAAGAATATCTTGACCTCTTTTATTTTTTTTTTGTCTCCTCATTTTTTTTTGAATCTTAAATGATAATTATGTATTATGATCAGGCAATGAACTATTATTGTGGATGGTGTTGATCTTTTTTAAACCAAATGCAGGTAGTAGATCTTGTTCAAAAAGATTAAGTGCCCCAAGCAAAAATACAAGGGAGTGGGGGAACGGAGCATCATCATATATATATATCAAGGCACATTACAATCGAATAATTGTCCCCCCTTACTTTTTTTATATATACGACGCATGGGTGATGATGTATTATTTTGCCCCAGTTGTTGACAACGTCTTTCTTTCTTATTGATTTGAATGGGGTTTAGTATAAACAAAAACAGGGTGACACTTTTTTTTTGTTTGCCATCCAACGCTTACTTTTTAGATGACTGCAAACGCACGGACTGGTTGTATATTTGTGTATGTGAAAAGTGCTACGTATATATATATATATATATATGTATATATTACTAATACTACTTGGTATAGAATGTTTATTTGTGATGTATAATGATGCATAAGAGTATTTTTTTTTACTAAGGGAACTTTTTTTTTGTTCATAATGAATAGCTAACGGTTATAGGATAATAATGTTTTACGTAGAGATTGGGATGGTGAATTGACTTAGCGAACAAACAAGAAACGTAAGTCTTCTACACTCAATTGTTCCAATGCTGAAGTGTCTTCACCCATATACCAATTGAAGGAAAAGTCAATCCATGGCTAATCCCACAATAACAACAAGTACATATGTTTATGAAAACACTTACCACGTGTACTATCCACCAATGCTGTCTTCTTTTCTTGTAATTGAACAATACGACTTTCAATGCTATTTTCAATAACTAATCGAGTAACAATGACTGGGGGTTTTCGACCTAAACGATGAATACAATCCATGGCTTGTACTATAATAGAGTGGTTAATTATTCAAGTGGCACAAAGAAATTAGAATGTCATGTGTGGTACCAATGAAATGACTACAACAAAAATTTACATTCGACAGCCTAAATTTGTGTGCCATCCAATTTTTTATGCAAAAAATGGAGAATGAGTCCAAATAAATTAATGTTAGTACAATTTGTTATTATATATTCCGCCTCTCTGCTCCCCTTTCCTTTCTTATTTAACTTACAGGATTCCACCATGGGTCGCTATAATTTAAATAAATAATGTGCATATTTAGTCCATGATCAAATCCACATCTCGATTCATTATATATATAATACCGTAATTCCCTCCTCTTCCTTCTTTATCAATCACCAAACAATATACACCTTAATTAAAATCACTTACCAAATGAAGACTCGACTTGCTTCTGTGAGATTTAATGCTACACCACCAGCTTTCAAACTGATAAGGAACACAGTACAGGATGGTTTGGTGTTAAAACTATAAAATTAATCATTCGATTCATTCGATGAATATATTATATGTATATCACACAATTTGTTTTGTTTTCTTTCTTATAAATAAATATATCCATATACTCCTTTTCTACCCTTGTAATCATAAATAGTATATAATCGCAATACTTACTGTTGAATAGCAGCGTCGCGTTGCTGGGGTGACATAGTACCATCTAATCGAATACATTCAAATCCCGCACGAGATAATCGCCAATAAATGAGATCAAGGAAATTCACAAACTAAAATAATAATAAAAAGGAAATGATCAATATCTTTCTTTCTATCCTTTGTCAGATCATGACACGCTAATATTACCTGTGAAAACACAATACTATCCAATGGATAAAAAAAATATTTTTGGTGAGTACATGAAAGGCTCTTCAACATTCACCCAATCACATAGATATACACACAGATGCCTATAAATAGAAGTATAGAATTTTTACCTTTTGATGGTTCGATCATCACTTCGTAAATTGTAAAGTTCTTCAGTCAAGGCTTCAATTTTAGTAGAACTTCGCCACTTGTCCATATTAATCCGATTCACGATGCTGGATTTTGAGAAAGAGGTATGAGTACCTGTGCCTTCTTCCAACTCCAAAGGAGGTTGAGAAAGATCCACGGAAAAGTTGGCAAAGCAAGTAGGGCATTTTGGTTTCTGACTGGTGGCCATGGCATCAAAGGATTGAAGGTATTGATTGCAGCACTATTTTTTTTAAAAAAAAATTGAGAACATGAGTTTTTTTTTTTCCAAACCATGATCACCCATCAAGTACTTCTTTATTTATATATTACCTCTCTACAAAAGACATGTCGACAAGCAGCACGAATAGCATCCTAAATAGTTAAAGAATTAATGGATTCAATATATAACTCAAACTGCATACCATAGAAATCGAATCCTATTTTGATTTCACTTACTTCAGGTGGTTCACTGCACAACATACACACCAACTGTTTGTTTCCAGCCATACCCAATTTCTTGGTCACCAAATCGGGATGATTGGCACAAAGACGCATACGAGTCAACAATTCAAAGATATTGGCATAATTGTTAAGAACGGAACCATCTTCGACATAAGTAGTGAATTGACGTGCGGTATCAGTATAAAGGGAGGTATACACATCTTCTTCCTCTTCATTAAACATATCGCGTCGCACTTCGACCACACGAGGAGGAAGACCTAAATCATCGGCACATTCGATTTTGGTACGACGTAACATCATTTTATCCAACAACTTTCGAAGTTTGCCCATGGCATCTCGACCTGGTCCAATATTACCGTGATTTTGAATAGGCTTCAATACTTCATTATTCCACCAACAGACGTGACTATAGCAAAAAAAATGACAATCATGGGATAAAAGAATGTTAGAATGATTGCTTATCTTATGATCCCTTCCTTTCTTCTTCTTGCTCTTCCAATCCATTTCCTCCTCCAAGAAAAATAAAAAATAAAACTTACTCCATAGGGGTATGTCCACAACTATCACAACCACGCTTATCACTGAATTCCCAATTGATCTTTTTACAATCGCATGATTTACAATAGTAATAAGCGAATGGATCTATATATCAATATCATCATAGAGTCAGCACTTTTTGAGAATAGAAATAGAAAACACCTTGCATTCTATAAAGATGACACAGGATTTTTTTTTTTAAAAAAAAAAAGTTTACCTGCTTGCATAAAACGAATAAACGAATAAAGTTCACCGACTCGGTTTTGAAGGGGTGTGCCTGTCAAAGACCATCGATAATTGGCATCCAAATTGAACTGGTAATAAAAAAGAATCACATATGAGACATATTCATCTTCTATTTTTAATACTTTTTATAATAAGTTGACTAACTTACGCATGCGCGTGCGGTGTTGGAACTTCGATCTTTAATATTGTGGGCCTATTATATATAATGGTCAGTATAAGAATCATTTCATTGGGTTGGATCCCCTCACTTTCTTTATTATTTACCTCATCAAGGATAATGCGATGCCAATGAATTTGGTGTAAAATAGATTTTTCCTTGACTAAATTACCCATCACTTTTCGACCCACTTCTTGTTTACGGAACTCATTTTCAATCAAACTATCTACAAAAATATAGATAAATGGAGAATGAGGAATCTCTCTTTTATTATATATATATATATATAACATCACGTTGTCCATAAGGAGAGAACATCACACACACACACAAAATAATAATAATAATAACGAGTAGTAGTACTTACAAGTGGTCAAGACTACATCCACAGCTTGCAATTGTTTTAATGTGAAATTTCTTTTCGCGCCTATAATTTATTATAACTGCAATGAATACAAGAGAAAAAAAAAATGTCAGAAATAACGATTTTTACCATGGAAAATCACGACTTTTAATGCCTTGCTTGTATGTTGTTCAATTTCCTGTTTCCACTGCATAATAGCAACCTAAAAAAAATCATATCAATACAAATAAGGAAAATGCGCAGCTTGCTCTGTTTACAATACCCAGCAAAAAATAAGTTTACTTACCGTTGGCGCAACAACAAGGTTGGGCTTTTGTTTGTCAGATAAGAGAAGAGCGATGGTTTGAATGGTTTTACCCATACCCATTTCATCCTATTTAAATAAATATAAGCATGTTATTGGAACTGATCCAGTAGTAGTAGTAGTAGTAGTAGTAGAAGGAGGAGGAGGAGGAGGAGAAGGAGGGAAATTCTTTTGTAAAAAAAACTTACAGCCAAGACACCACCTTTGAACTATATAGAATCCCATTGTTATTGGCATTAGTAAACCACACTGATAACAACAAATAAAGAAAAGTAAGAACTTACATCATTCAACTCTTCTTGTTGACGCATCCATCCCACACCTAACTTTTGGAATGGAAGTAAAGGCAACTTAAGTTCAGCAGGTTGTTCAATCGGTTCAGGTTCATTCGTAATGGTTGCTTCCAATTCTTCCCAAACATCCTTTAATTCTGGATGGTACTTAAGAAGTTTCATTTTGGTACATTGTGTCTATATATATATGAAATAATACCATCCATCACGCCCATGCGTCATCATGATGAGTATAAAATATATAGTGATACATTATTCTTTCATATCGCATGAAAAAAAATGGTTAAAAGAAAACTTACATTTAGTTTCGAGTATCAAGTGGTATATAGTCCATGGCTGCTTCATCCGATGATACACTTGAATCATCTTCGTCGTAAGAAGCAAAAACAACACGAGACGGTTCTGCATCGAAAAAATAAGGTAAAACTATCACACCATCGTCAGCCTCACCATTGTTTTTTTCTTGTTCAGTTTCTTGTTCTTCCTGTGGATATTCTCCTGCTTTAGGTGTCATATATATAGATCAGACGGGGTCACTAATTCAGAAGCGGAATCGGAATCGGAATCGGAATCGTCGTTAACCCTACCATTGGATTCATTACCAGAATAAAATAAACTAGAAGTGGAAGAACTTGAAGAGCCAACGGCATTGGTAGTATATGTCATTCTCCCTTTGCCTTTACGATCATGAGTGGTCTTGTTTCTTGCGGTAGACTTTTGTTCTTGTTCTCTTGACTTTACAACCGTCGCAGCACCAGCAGCAGTAACCGATTGGGCTCGTTCTTTTTTGACAACAACGACAGGTGATGGTGTAGGAGAACTGGGCACCTGCTCTTGTGGTTGGATAACAGCCTGTGTTGTTGTTATTGATATTTCATGTTTGGCTTTTTTCGATGGTTGATTATCGTTGGATTCTTCGGAACCGGAACCAAGATCAGAAAGTTCCGATCGTAAAGGATGTAAACTTCTACGAGGTGCTGGTGTCGAACTACTGGATCCAGCAGCATTAGTAGTCGATCGAATGGCACGACCTGTAGTAGTTTTTGGAATGGTCATGGAGAATCACCAAAAAATAAATAAAAAAATAAAAATAAAAGTGAAGAGAAAAAGAAAGAAAAAAAGGTACCCTTTCAATAAGTGAAACTTTACATATAAAATTCGGACAGCTTTAAGGGTTTTTATTCGGTGTTCATTGCTTTAATATATACATATTTATATATGCTTATGAAAAAATAGTTACAAAACATTACGGGCCTTGGAAGTATCTTTGTACAAGAAAATAATAATAAGAGTGATAAATGTATGTTAATTGCTCCTTTTTTCTAGTTTATTGTTGTTCTTTGTGATAATAACTTTTTGTAGTGAATCGTATCATTTTGAACAATGCTATTTCATTAATAAAAGTACAATTAAAATAGGTTCTATGCATATGTTTTTGTATTCATATATCATGCAGTGTTCCATTCCTTATTAATACTATTCTTTAAACACTATCTTGGAAAATATTGTAGGTGCTTAGGACTGGGTTTGGATGGAAGTAAGCAAGTAATAATTTATTTGAAGAGGTCATAAAAAAAAAGAAGGAAACAGAGCACTTTCTAACTGGCCATTAAAGTATCTTTTACCTATAGCCGCGCATCGTCAAACCAAAAAACTTCATAAATATCGGGAAGGTGTCCATGATTGTCTTACCGAGAGATAAATAAATAACTGGTGAACATTACTGTATAAGAATAAGAATTATATATATAATTTATTAATAAAAAAAAAGATTATGGTGCTATTGGCTGAGGATAAGCTGAGGCCATGCTATTGAATAATTCAAGTCATATATTAAAAGAAATGTATTTCAATCCATCATGGCTATTTCCTTTCACTCAATTTCTTGATACTTGTTCAAACTTTCAGTTACTCTTCTGTTGCTCCTTCGGAACAAAAGAACAAAAAGGGGACTGACACCAGGACAACGAGCATTGGCAAACAACCAATGATGTATCCATCATGAACATATCTTCGACTCTAAACATATTTGCTTCAAAGCGAGTATACGTATCAAGCGCATACTGAGGTTTTCAGCTAACCTAATGAAATTCACCACCAAGGATGAAGCATTGGGCTCTTGTGTACCTGATATATTTTATCGTTATGGAGGACAGTTACACCACATCTGTATCGTTTCATCATCAGAAGCGGTATATTCTTGAAGATGAGGTAACAATGATGGAAAGCCGATTGATTAAAAACGTTACAAATGTCCCATTAATACCCAATATTTTGATGATGTTGAAGTACAGCATATTTTATCTTTGATTAACAATATGGGCTTCAATACGAATGCGTTTTTATATTACCAATCAAAAATCAAGATGATGAAGTGTTACAAAAATGGAGAGCGTTTTCAGACTACCTACATCCTACGATACTTAAAACTATTCTTTTATTTACACAAGAAACAGAATAGAATATTTTATTGTGCTCAAAGAAAGAAATGGTATGCGGATCTACACCTGCAAGCATCCAAAAATGTATGTCGGTCGTTCAGTATGTTCTCTGTTTCTATTAAACAACAGAAACTTTATCAACTTTTATGCATTTCGATCATTCAAGCTATTTGAGATCTTGTCTTGAACAAGACCTCAGATTGTTGTCCAAAACACAACAATCATTTTTCATCATCAACATAAAAAAAATAGTGTTTATTTCCCCCTCTTTTAACAAAAGAAATTCAGTTTAATTAATCATATCAAGTATTAGTCTATCATTCTTGCCATCATTTCATCATTAAGTCTCTGCCTCGACACACTTATTATATTAACTCCTTCACATCCTATCCAATTTAATTTTTCTCTCCTCATTTATTTCTTTAATGCCCTAGTTTCTTCGCTTTTCTCTTTTTATAAGTAATGAATAACATGAAGCATCAGTTATTACTAAGTTGATGTAGAGCTTTTATGAAAAAATAGGCGGAAAAAGAAAACAGTATCTTTTTTAAAATCCCACAGGAATGGTACATCGGTTAATCAGAATGCATGCTCATAGGGTTAAGGTCATAGGAATATGTCATGATTGTTTTGACTCTTTATTATAAAGCATAGAACCTACAGTGCTTCATATTATAACTGTTTTCATTGTTTATTTAAAAATAAATTATATAATAAAGAGGACATTATTATTGTTGCCATTATTACCACCAAACATTAAAATGACCAATATCTATGTCTAATAATACACCGCTACCACCCCAACTCATATCCCAATCAACTCAAGAACAAACTAATTAGGTTTCCTTTCTCTACTCCCCTACTACATAATTTTTTCCTTTTTCTTTCCCTTTTACAATTGTATCATTAACACATCATCCACGCTAACTTAGCTTTTCCTCCTGAAGGGGGGTATTTCAGCTAATGCTACATATCTTTATTCATATATAATTTTACATCAACGTACCGCAAGGAAGCGACCATATGCCTATAGGCGCAGGTCAAGCCAGTCGTCCACATTAATAAATATAAATTTTAACCTATATCTAATAATATGCATATATAGGACAAAAGAATTTATATTTTCTCCTTCTTGTCTTTACAAATATCTTCCGCAAACACACACACATAGTTCTTTACACTTTTTTTTTCTCTTCATACATTTTTTACACAAATATATTATTATATATATCACTTTTTTTGTACCAAAAGGAAACACTCTACATAAAAAACGCTCGTGTGATGAATAATCGCAATAACGACAACGAGGTTTAAAGACCCCGGTGATCGAGACGGATTCGTCTTCAACAAGCGCGTACAGTTTCTAGAAGAAGATTTATGAACAATAGTTATGCAACAAATTAAAACACATTATATGCAGAAAACTGGTACGATTTGATGAAATATTGAAAGAATAAATTTGTATACGTAGTATAGTTATTTATTATGTTTTAGGCACCTACTGATTTTTTTTTTGAAAAAACTAGGATTTTAACAAATTACGTTTATTCGCCAGGTTCCCATGATTGTTGTGCGCATATGTACCGCGACTACTCAGGCGTAACATAACCTAACGTTTTCAACAGATATGCTATCAGTCGTACCTCACTTTCCACGTTAGTTAGTAACCTATTTCCTAACACCACTGTCATTCGTATGGAGGACATTTATGGAGGTGGAATCAGAAATCATTATATTGGGATAGGGTATCGTGCTAGATACAGGTTCATGGCGAGATTTAGACCACGAGAACCAGGAGGACCAAGACAAAGAGGACGAGGCGAGGACAAAGAGGGCGCTGACGAGAGGACAATGATGAAAATAATGATGCTACGTTGTTTCTAAAATTGTCATCAATTACATAAACAAAGATTTCCCCTTAAGTAAACAATGTTACTTCATACGTGACATTTTACCCTTCCTTCTTTACTCTATTTCATACATGTTATAGCAAAACTGATGTATTTTGCATAACTTCACTTTAGAAAAAAAATTTTCAAATGTTTATACGTACGTGCAAAATACCCCAAATTTGAATTTACCTCGAATATTTTTCGAATATTTTTAAATATTTTTTGAATATGCATATTTTTTGTATATATTTCGAATATTTTTGCCTTTTCAATAATGAAAAATATTCAGGGTATATTCGAAGTTGATTTTTTTTTTTTCGAATATTTTTTGAACTTGTGAATATTTTAGTAATCTAAAAATATATTCTGAATTTTTTTTTGCATCTACGAATATATTTTTTGAATATTTTTTTTCCAAGTAAGCTTACGTACTTATTAGTTGGACAAATGTTATAACTATGAAGTGTTCTATGACTGTAAACGGTATCGTTGGAATTCACCATTAGTGTTGTATAAACTGATATTAGAGCATGTAATAATGCATACAATAGGTATTCTTCCTAAGTAGTAACTAAACTATCGTGTTTGACTACTAAAATAAAATGATGTGTTTTTTACAATCTTTAATAATATGGTGGTGCATGTTTCTTATTGAATCAAACCATATTGCAGCTCTTCGTATTAACATCATCTGAAAACATGACATAAGGTATATTAAATTAATGAATAAAGAGTACAAGCAAAGGAGAAAGCCATTTATGTAATAATAATATGTATGGCAGGGATGCCTATTCATAAATATAGGCTAATATTTATAAATAATTCAGTTCTAATAATACAAGATGAAAATATAAATGAATACTGTGAGTTAAATAGAAAGGATACATTTTGGTGAGAAGCTTACAATTGATTATTTTCATGAACAGACAACATTGGGTAGTTGGTCGTTCGATTTCCAATTGGATTCAAGTGTATCTGTAACATGCTACATCTTATTCTTCCTTCGTGGTTCTAGTCGCTTCAGTTGTCTCCACTCTCTCTTCTATGTTTATCTATTCGTGTAAAGCTGAACCTGAGCGTTTGCAATAAATAACTTGAAAGTTACTTGTTCAGCAACAACAAGGCGCGACTTTTGAGTCGGCAATGAAGGAATTTCTTGGAGAACAACAATCCAAAGAATACAGCAACGTCGAACGAATACAGTCAGATTATTTTAATGATATCTTTTTCGACATTTTCATTTAACTTTCTGTTAATATAGAATTTCACTCCGTATTCATCAACAACTTATCAATTGCTCTACCTTTTTTTTTTGGCAATCGCTACTTGTATAGAAATGATCTTCCTCTCTCTATTTTATTTTTCTGTTACGAACACAACATTTTATCCATCTTTATTACTCCCTTTTAGTGCGGAAAACTACCACAATAAAAATAACAAATCCTAATTGATAAATGAAAATATCGTTCAGTTGTTATTTTGGATATAGGATCATTGTATGTAGAAAAAGATATGTAAATTCCATGATCATGAAGATAACATATAACTTTTATAGGTATATCTATTCATAAATAGATCTAATATACCTATATCTGTTCATGTTTCGCAAAAAGAAAAACGTGTTTTGCAAAAAGAAGATAACTGTTAGTGATGACCAACATCATAGATTGATATAACCAGTCGTTTGGATGGGAACATATTTATTTATATACATAATGGATACTCGTTGATGATGTTTTGAATAGAGAGATTCAAATTCTATACTACTATTCCAGTAGAAATAAAATTTCACAATAAGCTCTTTCTCTTTTATTATTATGAATGATGAATGGGAGAATCAAAAAATCATACAAAAATATTAATTTTTTGACACTTTCGGTTACTGCGTATCTAAATTTTTAGGCAAGGAATGGCGACGGAAAGGTTGTTCTTCACTAACGCGTCAAATCTGATATGTCGGGCTGTGTGTGTGCGTGTATGTTTTTGCTGATAAATACATTACAAGTAGCAATGATACAATACTGGAACAAAAAAAATGGGGACTATTGGCATTGCTTGATATGGATCATTTACTATATATGTTTTCAACGAACATGAAATAAGGTATTGATAAAAGCAAACATTTATCTTATTCATTGATTGAGCTATTGTTCAATAGTGGTATATTAAACGATATATTTTGAATGATTAGATCGTTGATCCAGTTGTTTGGTAGATGAAGATCCCACTGTTGAGGTGATGGAATTTTGGGATGTGTCTTCCAAAGAGTTGGGTTGTGTAACATTTCCAAACTTAGAATCGATTGGTACAGATGAATCATATAGATTATTTGGTGCTTCTGGGGTCGGTGTTGATGGCTGTTTTATTATAGTCCAATATTGCGTCGATGCAAATAATGCAAAGAATAATCCAAAAAGGCCCACAAGTTCGACCAAGACAAATGAAACTATTTGATTGACAAGTTCATCATTGGGCGTCACGTTGGGAAGTGTAGCAATGGTGGTCATACCCATGGTACCAATACATACAAATAAAAGATAAGCCAATAACGAAAGCATGTAAGGACGTACTTCATTCCAACCAAGTACTAGTTGTAGTAAAGCAAGTATAAAATAAACCCAAACGCCATACGATGTGAATCGTGACATGTTTTGTAAATTCGAGATCCGTTCCTCAGTGAATATGGGGAAACTGTTCGCAAAAACAGAGCAATAGGCAATATTGACGGCGATCAATACAGTCGTCCAAACATAGGCCAGTGTCATACCAGAGAGTTTGGTGACATAATAATATATTTTAGATTTTATTGTTGTTCCTATCGTCACTGTGATAGCATATTTAGCTTGAACAGCTCCTGTTGTTATTGCTGTTGTTGTAAGGGTCATGGAAACAAGGTTGTGGCAAGTTTCAAAAAAGACGCAGTATAATAATGGAATAAACATTTTAAATAAAAATAAACGAGCCATATTGCCTTCAACCATATGTCGACTAGATACTGGGTCTAATGTATCGTTGTTGATAGCTGCAATATAGGTAGTCCTTCGTATAAAAGAAAATGTTGCTGCGAGACATATAAACGAATATAGTGACATAGATTGTCGTGTGCGAAAGTATTGAAGTATAGCGCCTATTGTTCCAACAGCCCCCAATATGACAATAGATATACTGAAACCATACCTAACCCCTTCATCCATTATTATTATTATGGAGTAATAAAAGAAAAATGGAGAGTGTGTGAACAAAATGAATAAGAAAAAGAAAGACAGTGGAAAAAATAAAACAGGTGTAGAAAAAAAAGATGAAGATCCCTTCATGGTGCCACAAACGCTGAGCTGAGTGAAAAATTCTACAAGAGAAAAAGTAAGTTTAGATCAAAAGGGTCGATGCTGCTGGATATACTATTTCTAAAAGCCTCTTTTCATTTTACATATTTATATCATTGATAAATTCTTTACAATGATATGAATAAAGTAGCAGTTCAGGAATAATACAAGGCCTATAACTATACGTAGCGGAACAAAAAGTGTACAGTACTATTGGATTTCTGAATTTTCGAAAGACACTAAACCACAATTGGTAAAGGTATGATTCTCTTTTTTTTTTTTTTTGGTACCAATCCAATAAACACATATGTGTAGGATATGCACCAAAAAATAAACCAAAGATAACCAATGCAGAATATCCTACAGATGTTTACTATTGATGTCCTATTAAAAATCAGTAGTAACATTCCATCAACACATGTTTTCTATGTAGAATGTGATTCTAGAAAATGTTGAAAAAACGAACGCTCTATGCAACTAAGCCTTGATAGGATTATGTTTTCATTTATGCCCTCTACTAATATAGAGCGAGAAATATTCACGGTTACTCAGATTCTATCTACTTATTTCGTTATACTTGGTTCTCATGGTATATTGAAATGTTCACAATAAATGCCATCAACAATCCAGAACGTCAACGTCAAGAACATCGAGCATATGGGTGGTCACAGACCGCTTTCCACTACTTTAATATATTTGAAATTTAGTAACCCCTAGAGAACTATCATGGATACAACCTCTCCAAATATACTGTTGATTATATCCTTAAGGGTGAAGACAGCTTAGTAAGAGCAGTTGATTTTTACTACAATTTATCGACCTATAAGTGAAGGTTTTGTTTTATCAACACAGATTTATATCGTACTTTCTTTAATTACATATATTTGTAAAAGTTTGTTAAAAGGCAGTTTTCAATTGTACAAAATAATAAGGTTGTAATTTGTTTTATTTTCTTGTATAAGCATTATTCATTGGAAATGACAAGACTTTTATGTTGCAGAAATATGATAATTGAAAATAATGGCCCATAATTGTAGTCACTTGCAAAGTTTACATTAATCCATTCCATGTTTTTTGTTGATGGATCAGAAACTTTAAAAAATCTACGAAATTTCTCGATATGGTAAAATCTATTGCTTGAGTCATAAAATTTTTTTTTGTTTCTTTCCTGTCAACCACATACACATACAACCAATACATATTACCCGAAACCATGAACAACCAAAAAGTTGGCATTCTTGGAGGCAAGTTGCTATTGGAAATATAAAATATAAAATAGAATCAATCGTGCACGAAAGGAAAATAGATCGGTCAACGAAAAATAACATAAAAGGCTCAATGACGACCGTGTTAATAATCAATAAATATATACAGGTGGCCAACTTGGCCGTATGATGGTCGAAGCTGCTTCACGGTTGAATTTGTCCGTGACGATTTTGGACGCACCTACTGACGCACCTGCTAAACAAATTGAATCGACTCAAGCTCATATTCATGGTGCATTCAAAGACGCCACCAAGATCCGTGAGCTTGCCGAAAATGTCGACGTCCTGACCGTTGAAATTGAACACGTCGATGCTCACGTCTTGAGTGAAATTGAAGCTGAAGGTAAAGTCAAGGTGCACCCTTCTGCCAAAACTGTCAAGACCATTCAAGATAAGTATTTCCAAAAGCAACATTTGACCTCGCATGGTGTTCCTGTGTCCGAGTACCTGGATACACCCAATGAAGTTGCTGTTTTGGCAGCTGGTAAGCAATTTGGTTATCCATTCATGCTCAAGTCCAAGACCATGGCTTATGATGGTAAAGGTAACTATGTGGTCAAGACTGAAGCCGATGTCAAACCTGCCATGGAAGCTTTGAAGAACCTGCCTCTTTATGCTGAAAAATGGGCTCCCTTTGTCAAAGAATTGGCTGTTATGGTCGTACGTCGTGCTAATGGTGAAGTCCGTGCATATCCCATGGTTGAAACCATTCACAAGAACAGCATTTGTCATTTGGTCATTGCACCTGCCCAAGTGGATGGCGCTATCCTTAGTAAGGCTCAAGAAATTGCCATGGATGCTATCAAAACTTTCCCTGGTGCTGGTATCTTTGGTGTTGAAATGTTCTTGATGCAAGATGGTTCTATTTTATTAAACGAAATTGCTCCTCGTCCTCACAACTCAGGTCATTACACCATTGAAGCTTGTGATACTTCCCAATTCGAAAACCATATGCGTGCTATTCTTGATATGCCCTTGGGCTCGACTGCCATGAAGGTACCCGCCTCTATCATGGTTAATATTTTGGGCTCATCCACAGATATGGTTGAATGTTATAAGCCTTGTCACGAAGCTTTGGTCACAGACGGTGCTACTATCCATTTGTATGGTAAGAAGGAATGCAGAGCTGGTCGTAAGATGGGACATATCACTGTTGTTGGTGAATCTATGATGCAAGCACAAGAACGTTTAAAACCTATCTTGAAGGCTATGGAACCTGATGTGGAACGTCACTTGTCATTGCGTCCTTTGGTGGGTATTATTATGGGATCTGATTCCGATTTGCCTGTCATGAAGGTGGGTGCTAAGATTTTGAAGGACTTTGGTATTCCCTTCGAATTATCCATTGTCTCTGCCCATCGTACTCCTATGCGTATGGTCGAATATGCTCAATCGGCTGCTAAGCGTGGTTTGAAGACTATCATTGCTGGTGCCGGTGGTGCTGCTCATCTACCTGGTATGGTGGCTGCCATGACTTCGTTGCCAGTCATCGGTGTCCCTGTCAAGGGTAGTTCTCTTGATGGTGTTGATTCATTACATAGCATTGTTCAAATGCCTGTAAGTTTTTATTTTTACTTTTTGATGAGTATGTAATTCAGCCATGTAAACTAATTTATTCAAACCTATCCTATAGCGTGGCGTTCCTGTTGCAACCGTTGCTATTAACAACAGTACCAATGCTGCCCTTCTTGCTATCCGTATGCTTGGTGCATTTATTCCCGGTGTCCTTGAAAAGATGGATGCTTATATGAAGAGGATGGAAAATGAAGTTCTTGGCAAGGTTGAAAGATTGGATTCTGTGGTAGGTTTTTATGAAAAGACGTATTCACTCCAAAACACGCAGGCAAACAAAATAGATCAATTCATTCATATATATCAATTTTTATATACTTTTTTTTTATATAGGGTTGGGAAGAATATTGAATTTAATGAAGATGAAAAAGATAAAGTAACAAAAAAAAGTTAGAGAAGACAATTTACATACGACAAAAGCCTATTTATGTACATAGTTGATGATCATTCCAAAAAAAGAAAAAACAAGATAGAAAAAAGAAAGAAAAAAATTAAATTTTTTTTTCTCCTTCAAAAATTTTACGTACAATGTATCTTGCCTTTTGCTTATTTTTTTCTGGGAAGAAGGGTAGAAGAAAAAGAAACCAATGGATTGTGATGGGTTGAAAAGGGAAGGAGGGGGGATATGAATGATATATAAAAAGAAGAGTTTAATGTACAAAGAATGAAAAAAGTTAAAGCGAAGACAATGGATGGAAAATTGGGTTTTTAGGGAGAAGCGTTACTGGAAGTGGGAGAAGTTGTTAAAAGTGGGGTTGGATTATTGTTATTTTCTGTGATTGGAGGCGATTGTCGATGTTGCTGTTCCTGTCCATCTCCATTATTGCTATTATTGTTATTATTATTATTATTATTATCACCATCACCCTCGTTCGTATTATTATTATTTTCTTCACTCTGTTGATTTTCTCCTTCTTGTTGTTGTTCTTGATCAGCTAATGACATTCGAATCGCTTCCATGACCATATATTCCTCCAAATCCAAATTCATATCTCGCATAGCAGCCAAATAATGGTGATAATCTGAATGAGCAGCTGAAGAAGCAGATCGACCAGGTCGTGTGAATAATGGGGATGCTCCACGTAAAAATCCATTATTATTCCTATTACCAGTACCATCACTACCACGCGATTCTGAATTATGGCGTGATCGACCAGTTCGAACAGGTGCTTCACGCCAATTGGGACGTACATGATCCACAAGAACTACATTCGGATCATTATGATTAATACTTTTACGTCGTGGAATCATACCGTCACTAACACCGGTAGTCGTATGACGAGGACTGACTTTGGATCGATTGGTTGGGGATGATGATTGAGGTGATGATGATGAAGAAGAAGAGCAAGAACGAGACTATTAATATATTTATATATACAAAAGAAAGAGATTAATTAAGAGAATGCTGCGGTTCATACTCTCTCTCTCTCAAAAAAAAAAATGTGTACCCTGTCGCTCCATGCTGGTGCTTCATAAATGACACCAAAATTATCCTCCATACAAAATGGACAAGCTGCTGGTAAAGAGGGTGTTTCAATAGGTCGTTTGATTTGTAAAAAACATTCAGTGCATATCGGTTGGTCACAACAACGAGAATGATTAATATTGGATGGGTAATACTACAAAATTTCATTTTATCAATAAGCCAACCCTCACATTCTTTATTTATAACTATCCAAATACGGCCCACCCAAAACCAAAATGAATCACAACACCTGTCCTCTCCCTCCCTCTCCCCTCAAAAAAAAAAAAAAAACTTTGCACTCCAGTAGAATAATAATGACTTACAAGGAAACAGATAGGGCATTCCACCGGGTTATTATAAAGCGTCTTGTTCTTTTGATCTTCTTGAACAACAGAATTATTCCGTGATCGATTCGCATTATTCGTTGTTGCTGTCGTGGTAGGTGGGAGTGGTGGTGATTTTGAAACTTCTGGTTGTGGTTCAGGTGGATCGGAAAGACCTTATGATTGGCATAAAAAAAGATATTCAGTTTCTTTTTTTTTTTTGGTATATTACTTTTATCAAACGCCATTCTATCTTGTATATATCAAGACTCTATCTATTACCTTTATAAAATGGTGATATCTTTCTTTCGCGAATTAGTTTTCGAACATTTTTGATATTATAATCTTGTTGGGCCGTATAAAGTCCGTTGGGTAGAGTGGTACCATAATCAACATATTCTTGAATGGTAGTTTGTTTTGAAGAACGACCATTCGATCGACGCGAAGTATTGCCACTATCCCTTGACGTATTATTTCCCATAGTATCGATTCTTTGTTGTTGTTGTTGTTGCTATATATGTACGGTAAAAAAAAAAAAAAGAAAAAAGAAAGAACTGTGTGTATGTATATTATATAGAAAGAACCCAACACACAACAAACAAGAAAAAAAGAGATAAATTAGTAGATAGTAGAAGTGTAGTAGTAGTAAGTAGTTGGTTATAGTGCAGATTTGGAAGTGGCTTTATTTTCCAAAAATAATAACTCAGCATCGAAATTAGCAAATGTCGGAAGTGCTCGGTTGCATCATTGATAGGTTTGTTCTCATAGGAGTATATAGGTTTATTTGGTATTGGAAAATTATTCTGTTTGCGATAAGAACTATTACATATGAGGGAAAGAATTATTTTAACATACTTGACGCGAAGTTGTTTATCATTTTAGTATCGGAAGTGTGTATCTATGATTTCGCGTAGAATTACTATTTGATTACTTGTTGCTTCCTTTTACAATATCCTTTTTTGAGACTTTATTGTTGAATGGAATTATATGCAAAACAAAGGAAGAGACTCATTATTCGTTTTTTTTAATCATCCATTTATGTTCGTGAATGAAGGGAGTTAATTACTATCGGTTCAGTTGGTATTGGATTAGGTTCAACTGTCTCGTCAGCTGCATAATGGATCAAACCTTAAAATTTTTATAAGATTAAAAGGCTCTTTTGGCACTACGTACCATATCCTCTTATTTAATCTTTCCACTATCCTTTTCCCACAAATGTATCCTCTGTCATGGCCAAGTCATGTTTGCTCCAGTTGAACCCTTAATACAGTACTTTCACGAATCAAGCTCTTGGAAATTTTGTCTTGATTTTTTTATATCATTTCTGCCATCATCAACAATAACCAGAGGGGAAGATGATGATGGGAAGTTATTATAAATTACGGGTAATTTCAGAGTTTCTCTAGCCCATAAAATAGTAAATTGTTGGAGCAGGCTTAGGATAAATAACATACTAAGGCCCGCTATATATCCTAAGAGTAGCTATTTCCAAAGTGTCTATGCTCTGGGAACATCAACATACGGAAATAATGAGCAGTTACAATAACGCCTAATCAAAAGAACTGCATCTAAACGTTACTTTCCTTATTTCTAGTGAATAACATGGTACTTCTCCAGGTATTATGCAAGTTCAAATTGTGTGGGCACATTTTTGTTCCAACGTGAAATAACATTACATATGTTATTTGAATTACACTTATATTGTTTTATTAGTAGCTCGACTTGGAAGCCTTAATATACTAGGGTTGTCGTGTGTAAACGTATAATATACTCCCCACACGGAAAAATAAAATATAGTTTCTCTGAATTTCGGTCGTATGATCCTATGCTTCCCCAATACAAAATCGTCTAACTTCTGATTTCTTTGTTGAATTAAATATGGCGCTTGCATGTTCTTCACTATTGTTGGTCCATTAAGTGAATTTAAAAAGGTTAAAATATCATTATACTTCTAGCATCCGAAATAGCCTACCATGCCAATCATTAATGAGATAAATGTGTCACTTAGATTTAAAATTTGTTATAGTTGGGAATCCCATTATTATATACAAATAGATGGTAGTAATAAAAATTCAGCAGTTAAAAAAAAGAACACAAATATGGATATAAAAATACTCACGAAAAAAAAAGGATATTATGTGAAAGTAGTAAATGGGGTCAGATTATATTTAATATCAAGTGCCAATAATTTTCTCACTCAACTGTTTCTCTTTTATTTTTGTGCACCAACAAGTGATAGAATAACAATTTGATCGATAATATGAGAGATAGAACAATTCAGACATACACCGTAAGCATAATCATTAAACAATATTTGGCCTCTTAATCCATATATACTATATCCACGAAAGTAGCAAGCATACATGAGATCAATGATCTTGCCCAACAAATCATTTGCATAAATTTTTTATTTTTTCTCACGATCATTTTACGTATACAATTATGATTAAAATAGTAACAAGGTTACTGAATGAGATCATTTTATATACAAATTATTCAGCATATGCGCCAAATACCGTAGCAGCATTAATCAATATCCTTTGTTTGTAGCCTACAATTATTATCATCATCAAAAGAAAATGTAATGTGCATAGGCGGAATAATTTTTTTGTGCACAATACATTTTTTTTTTATTGAATTCAAAATAGTAATTTTATGATTTTCTAACATAATACAAGCAGTTATAGTATAAAGAAATACTCTCAAGAGTAACAATGGATGTTGAGTAAAAATATAAATATTATAAACGTTTGTCATGATAACATCGTTATGCATATGTATGATAAGCGATGAAGGAACCTTTCTATCTTTATTAAATATTTTCTCACAATATTATTCTGCAAAAATCTTTGTTTAAATTAATAATCAATAGCAGCTTACTTGATTAATAGCATGTATAATAATGTGTTTCCAGTAGTATAAATAATGCAATCTTGTCAGCATGGCAATCTATCAAAGTGTTTTTTTTTAGAAAAGCACTATCTTTTTGTCAACCACTGTACCCTATATAAGATAACAGGCCAAAGAATTATTTAAAAATACCTATTATACCTGGAATGATCTTGTGTAACAATTGGTCATCGCAGAGAAAAGAAAACAGAATTATACACACCGATACAATGATAAGTAAAACGGAATAGTAGTCAACTTTATACAACTACAATCCCTCTTTCTTTGTTACTTTTTTTGTTTATTTGATTCAGTTTTGTATATATATTTATTCATTAATAATGACGGCAGATAAATTCACAGGTTACGCTGCCTTACAACCTATTGACAGTCCTACCTTAGAGTCATATTCATTTGACCCAAGACCACTTGAAGAAGACGAAGTAGAGATTCGTGTACAAGCTTGTGGCATGTAAGTTTTTTCTTTAGTCAATGGAAACTAGGCATGAACATTATTTTTAAAACAATTCTTCCCCTTTACTCTATAAATAGTTGTGGATCCGACATTCACCATTTGACCAATGTAAGAAAGAAAAAGAATATTATACATAAAATATATTACAGAGTCTAATACAAGTAACATGGCTCTTTTAATAGGGTTGGCGCCGAGCAACTTATCCATTAATCCCAGGACACGAATTTATTGGCCATATCACTGCTGTGGGTGATAAAGTAACCGAGCATAAAGTAGGTGACCGTGTTGGCGTGAGCCCTGTTTCTCGTAGCTGTAACGAATGTGAACAGTGTACTACTCAACATCGACAATTGTGTCCTTCAAAAGTAACAACTTATAACAGCAAATATAAGGGCCAGATGACTTATGGTGTGAGTATTTATTTACTGATGGTTGAGTTAGTTGCTTATCATAAGTTAAGTTGATTAACTTTTGGAGGATATGGAATATTTCAAATAATTAGGGTTATGCGGATCGTGTACGCGTGCAATCCACGTGGGCTATCAGAGTCCCAGAGAACATTAGCAGTGAGGAAGGTGCTCCTTTGTAAGTGTCAAACACTGTTTTTAAGTTGTCCTATATATATATTTTTTTTATTTTTGTTATTAATCTTTAAAATATTTGACTATGTAGGCTCTGTGCTGGTGTTACTACGTGAGTTATGATTTATTAGGAGCAGGAACTAAAGTTTGATAGATACAGGACTAATTTTTTTCTATCAATATCATTTAGTTATCTCCCGTTCAAACATCAGAATATCGGTGAACAACATTCTGTTGGTGTGGTCGGTATTGGTGGTCTTGGTCACTTGGCTGTAAGTTTTTCTATTTCTACTATGTACATAGTGAAATTGGATTAAAAGAAAAAAGAAAACTGAAAAAGAATTATATGCAGATCCAATGGGCACGTGCCAAAAACTGCAAAAAAGTGCTCGCTTTTTCATCATCCGACGCTAAACGTGAAGAAGCTATCAAATTGGGCGCATCCGAATTTGCTACCTTGGGCGAATCCGACAACTATCAACAATCCGTTGATTATTTATTTGTGTGTGGATCTGGTAAATCGACTAATTGGGATGCCTTGTTGGGTTTGATCAAATTACGTGGTACCTTGGTGCTTTTAGATATACCAGAACAACCTGTTCCTTTCTCTGCACCTGCCTTTGTATATAAGCATATTAGTATTATTGGAAGTTATGTTGGTAGTAGTGAGGATTTACATGAAATGTTGGAGTTTGCATCCAAGACAGGTGTTCGACCATGGATTGATCGTGTGGGCAATTCTTTGGAGGAAGTCAATCGTGGTGTAGGCATTATTATGAATGGCAAGGCACATTATAGAGTGGTTATTTGTGGAGAAGGTCGCCAATAATAATTAAATAAAAAGAAGATGAAATCAATATATAAATCCTTCATCTCTTCATTATATTGTACCTTTACGCATGAAATAAAGCACACTGCCAAAATGTTATATGACTAGAAAGCTGTATTTTTTCTTTTTGATTTGCGATAGTTCCTTATGTGCTTTTTTATACACATAAAATAATTTTTTCCATTCTCCCCGCATATTAACGATATTTTCATTATAACGAATTAATGATATTTCCCTCCTTATTCGGTCTTGTAGCTCAAAATTGTATCATTATATTGAATATCGTTATATCGAGTGGGTACAGTACACTTCTTTTATACATTAAAAATGTCATATTTTATTAATTCTTTCTATTGCTCCATCCATTTCAAATTGTTTTTGTTTGAACATGCGAAAAAAAAGTTGGTCAAGATAAGTCTGGATATTATATATACCACAACTATATAAATATGCAGCAGCAACAGCAAATCTCTTTTTTCTTTATATATAATTTCATTGTTCAGTTTTAATTCCCCTATATTATCAATTACTTCAATGCTTCTAATCCCCCTTTTGCACGGTTACAACTTGAACTATATGATTTTTATGTAGTATATCTCGATGAATACAATTTCAATTGATAACATAGACTTGTCACATATAATAAATGTTAAATCTTGCAAAAAGAATCAGGAGTGTTACTATAGTCGCCCCATGCATGTGCAGATATTTTAAATACTGCATTTACATCTTTCGATATGAATAAAAAAAAACTTGTTCTTTTCCTTTTGTTTTTTACGACGAGCTTCGTACAACAATTTAACAAGAACGGGTATGTTTTAATGCAATTCACTTGAGTTACTTAATGTTGTACATATTTATGATTTGTATTTTATTGAAACCTTTATTGATGTATTTCATAAATATTTTTGCTCCCACACGATCAATTTCTATCACATTAGCACAAGACTTTTGAAATCAATTATTGTCCTTTTTTCTTATAACTCAGCCAAAACTAATTATTCAACAATTACCCTTACGAAAAAAAAAGTAGATATGCATATTGTATCTCTCAATTGTTGCTTTCTCTAATTTTGATACTACATAATCAACATACAGCAGTATTCGGTCATGATATCTTTATTACAGATAAAGACGTTAGAGAAGATCCACTTTTAAATCCGAGTCGACGACACGCTGCTTCTTTTGTTCGAAAAAATGCAATGCATATATGGGGCGGCGAAGGAATTCATTCTACCCTAGCCTTACGAGATATTGTCCCTTATTTTAATGCAATCAATACAAATACGGATGCATGGACAATGTCATATGATTTTGTGGATGGCAGTCATAATTATGCAAACTTTTCAACCGGTGCATCCGCTGTCATGAAACCTCACAACGACAATCTTGCTTTATTTTTCGAAGGCTATCGTGATACAAGAATTAACCCAAATGAAGATGGTCCAATGTATCTAGAACAGTCTGATTTTAGCAATAAACAATGGACATCTTTGCATGTTGCTGTGGATCAGTAAGCATTATCAAACACCATCGCCAACGAGACTATCCTACCACCACGTAATCGAGCCTTTATGTCTATTATCACAGCACCTGTAAATGGAAATGTTTATATTGCAGGTGGAATTTTGACAAACACACATAGTACAATCGATCCTAATAAAATATGTATGTATAATCCAATGCAAAATACATTTAGTCCTGTCATTATTCAAGATCAGCAGAATTCAATTATTGGAAGAGGGGCCCATGGACACATTGATGCGTGCGTTATGGAGTAAGTTTCACTTTTTTAACACCATATACTCTTAATATATTAATTTCTTTTTTTTGGCTAAAATATTTGTATAATAAAAAAAAAATAATTAGAGACGGTTGAATCCTATACATCACTAGTACATTTGATAATGCAGTGTTTATATTAGATCCAAGCACCAATATTTTGGTTAGGAAACAAGTACATCAGCAAGGATGGTTATTTGAAGAAGTTAGAAAGGGAACTATATCTGAACAGGAAGACCAATCCGTAATTATACCAGGTTTGTAATGAACGGTTGTAATTGATGTATACATTATATATGTATATCAGAAATTTTATCTTTGATGTAGCCTATAAGGGCGACACTTGTTTAAATATATATAGTGATATTCATAATATGTTTATTTCTAAAACAGGATTTAATGGAAGCAACACTATTTCATATTCTTCAGGTAGGACATTTAGTTGTGTTTTTATTACCATCACAAGAACTGGGATCATCGTAAGTATACATATGGGGTGCTAAAGTTGAATATTAAAATAATTCAACGTAGATTATAAATTTGTTGGCGATACTTTCACTTATCTTGACCATACTACGGTTTATACTGATGATTTTGAAAGGCTTTGTTCTCATCCCCTTTATTTATTATTAAATACAGCATCATGGACATGGGAATCATGGACTTCCGACGGTTTTATGAAAACTAATTACTTGCAAGGATTTCGATCGTTATTATCTCTTGGAGGATGTACAGACGCATTATACAATAGTACCTATTTCTTGATGATGAAAGGTAAGAACACATGCTCATTTTTTATTTTACGTATAATGGAAATAATGAGATGAATAAATTAGAAGAAATATTTAAAATTATAATCCTATAGATAATAATCAAATAATTGTATCCTTCTAGGTCTGAGTCGAGATTACCCTACAGCCAGATTCATTATATTTAAAAGTATAAAAGAAGTGCTCTCAGAAACTAAAGCGTCAGTGTCCTTTGGTAGTGGTGATGAAAATAACATTTTGAGAAGAAACACTAATAAAACATTGCAAATGTATTTTGTTACTTCTTCTGATGAATACAATAATAAACTGTACTATCTGTTTGGCCACAAGAAATATATACATCAAATAATTACTGGTATCGCCATCGGATGTGCTCTATTTTTATTGTTGGTTGGAGGATTAATCTGGCGTTTTAGACGTAACATAACATTTTTCCTTCTTGGAATACATACATACTTAATATGGAGCCCAAGGTAAGGTTTTAAGACAAGTATCCTTATACTGTTTGTACAATTGATAGCACAAACATTTATATATGATTAAACTATTTTTTATAGCTTATTATCATTAATATCGTAAACAATAATTATCTTATATTGGTAGAATTGGAGAACGAAGATGAACTGAAATTGTTCACATCGTGTTTAAAATAATTTTAACTGTAGTCTTTTGTGGATACCTTGTCTATAACATAAACCTTGTACTCAATAGTCCATCATCATTTTTATCACTTGCCAATGATGATACAGTCGGTAGTTATTATAACACTCTAGGTAAAAATGAATTTCTTTATGAAATCATCGCCCTGATGCCTTATATAATTGAGTAATATGGGAGATTAACATAAAAAATCCACTTGATGTAATCATACATTATAATCACTAGAAATACGATTCTGTTTCAAAGGGACATATAGCAACGATGTTTCAGGCTCTCTCCAGCAGAATGAGGTATATCAATTCCATTCTTCCAGACTTTATCCATTTTCGAACTCCAGGGCATTGCACACTAGTTCCAATTGTTCAATAGTAACTCTAACAGGTTATATAGGAGGTGAGGGACAAGTTGACACTTTACGTATGATTACTTTATTTATAAGAACGAATCCAATATTGTCCCACCCATTTTACAAATCGATTTGTATCACCCGTTACAACCAAACCCAAATTTTGAAATTTACAAACTAAATTCCACCAGTCCACACTTTCGTTCTTCACCAAGAAAAATCACTGCATCCCATCGAGATATACTGGAATTTGCTAATTCTGATCCAAAAGATATTCCGGGTCCTAATCGATACATGATCAACCTGAATAACCCCAAGCAAAACTTTACGATATAATGCCACTTTCAAAGAACACGTTATCTTACCGATTCAAAGTGGAATCTAGTGGGGTTTGCACCAATCTATCGCGATACTTATAATGTGAGCAGCCAATTACAAACAACAGCTGAGAATGGATCATCGAATGTGCCTACTACTACTATACCAACGATACTACCATGACAACCACAAATAAACAAGAGCAACATTCTATTTCAATTAAAACAATTTATTCCCTATCAGTAGGAGCTGATCCATTTCGACAGGAACAAAAGACATATACACTTGTTAGTGTTATTGGTTCAGTTGGTGGTCTTTTGTAGGTTATTATATTGTATTGTTTTTTTTTAATTAATAATAACAAACGTGTCCAAAGAAGCACTACTGAAACAACACCTTTTATAAAGACGATTAATAATAGAATACATACTGACAAACGAAGTGATGTTTAGATATGTACATTGTATATCAGATTATAAATCATCTTATAACAATAACATAGGACATGGAACATATAGTTTCATTATTTTTCTTTGGAATAAATATATAAATGTGCTTCCAACTTCCTATTTTTTTTTATACATTCTCATGGGAGGAAACGGTGGGGATTGAATATAAAATATAATAATGACACAATATTTTTGGACCATTGCTGACGACGATAATTGATAATCATATCAAATTACTAGAAGTCATTTTTCCGGAATCAATGGCCCAGCAAATACAACTATTACCCCGGAACTTACGCCTTTTATCAAAAACAATTGGTTTTATTTTCGCCATAATTGTAATAAATTATAAGCATGACAATAATATTTGCTCCTTTCATCAAGTTTAAGCAAAAAAAGAAAGTGTCATTTGACTGGATAACAATGAGCAGCAACTGGGGTAAAATAAGAAAAATTCACATCGTCATACCTACCAGTTACTATACTATACATGGTTTATTAGTGGTTATCATTATCATTACTTTTGTTGTATTCTATAGTCTGCCTGGGTTTATGAAATGAGTGATATTGGTTTGGAAGTTATAAGTTGATTACATATACAAAGAGTATAAACTGTATAAAAACACCACACACGGTGGTATTTATATTTTTATATGTACCATGAATAATTTTCATTCTTTTTAATAGGGTTAAATTCCTTTGACGAATTAAGTTTATTTATAATTATTAACAAATATTTCATTGTGATAATGATGCTCTGGTGGCGCGTGGTACGAAAAAAAAAACAATTGTTATGTAATAACGACATTATTAAATACGACATTTTGTATACCTGTATGCTATAAATTGACTCTGCCTTGTTATCGCAAGGTAGTAGTACCAGAAGATTGCCAAGCACTTTTTAGTCAGAGTGCCAAGTCTTTGCATCTCACTAAAAATTATAAAGAAATAAAGTTTGTTTACACATATCTTGTTGATGTCAAATACAAAATAGGAAATACTAAAAAGTAGTTCACTAATCTTTTTTACCGGGATTTTTACCTTGTCACTGATATTATCTTTTCATTCACCCCATATCCAACACCAAGAAAAGCAAAAACAAAACATTTTATATGAAGGCTAGTAATAATAATAATAACTAGCATTATAATTTGCATAAATAGGATATCGACTAAGAATGATATAATAAAATATAGATTATATCTGAATATTCAACTATGCTTATTTTATTTCATGTTGTGTTAAGGTAGATGTGTAAATAAATAAATGTTTTTTTTTCTTGTCCTGAATTTAAAGTCATCATTGGTACTCTGCAAAAAGAACATATTTATAGGAACGAATATCACTCAGCAAAAAAAAAAAAAAAAAAAAAAAAAAAAAAAAAAAACTATGGACTTAAAATAGAAGGTCGTTTTTATTTTTTCTTCTTTTCTTTATTACATTTTAATTCCACAGTTTTCTTTAAAACAATTGGCCAATGCATTTGGACCAACAATACAATGTCTTCACCTTCTTCCCCGGCGTCTGGTATTGTTTCTGCCAATATCAAATTGTTTAATAGTAAATCCGAAAATGAAACGCCAATGACCACCACCACTACTACTACTCCAACACCTATTATTACTCCTGCAACGACAATATCATCGCCTACTCGACCTTTAATAAATAATAAACCAAAGACGATAACAGCAACAATTACTTCATCCCCAGGATCGAGAAAACATGTCCCTCCATTACCACCAAAACCCAAGCCATCCTATTTACGAGACTATGAATCAAATGCTTCAAATATACGACCTGTTTCTATTACGGAACAATCCATACCAACATCACCACCCATCCAACAGTCAACAACAGCGACACGACCGTTGGTAGTAGATACACCTCCTATACCACCACCACGTCCTAATCCTGCCACTTTACGTTCATTAAATAAAGTACCTGGTGGAGGAACTACTGATCAACCGGAACCGCCGGCCATAATGACAACGATAACACCGACATCGACAGGAGGAGGGAGTAGACATGGAATGAATGGGAATGGTATTATTACTCATGTTGGAACAACTACTTCTGCTGCTCTTAAAGGTGTTTTGGATAGAGTTGTAGGAAGTGTCAGTGGTATGTTTTTTGTGATTTTTTTTAAGTGGGATAATAAGTGAAGCATAATAAACCTGAGGGGAAAAGCGTACAAGAATGGAGTGTACATGATCAATACAGACGAAGAAAAATAAATATTGATGTAAACAAAAACGCACACATAACTCACATCATACACAAACTAGACCTTTGGGGCTCGGGCAGTACATCCTCAGCATCATCCACCACCTCGGAAAGGGCGAAGATCTCATCACCATATAATCTAATTCATGTCACACACGTGGGATTCAACGCACAGACGGGTGAATTTACGGGTTTACCACGCGAATGGCAAGTCTTATTACAACAAAGTGGTATTTCAAAACGAGAACAGTTAGCCAATCCACAAGCAGTATTGGATGTGATTGGATTTTACAAGGAGACGCGAGAGCAGACAGAAGATGGAGTATGGGAAAAGTTTGGTAATGCTCACCCAAGGCATTTTTCGAGTGAGGTTGTGAAACGCATGACACCGCCCCCATTACCTCAAAGATCACGGCCAAGACTCGTTGTCGTAGATTCAACTTGTGAAGAGAATGATGGAGGTAAACAACAACAAGAACAACAAAGTGCCAAGCCCGAATTACCAGCAAGACCTGGGCCTTTTACGATTCCTGCTCGTCCACCTCGTCCACCTTCTCCACCTGAACGTAAGGAATATACTGGATTTGGGGGAAGGGGGGAGCATTTTTTTTGTTTTTACTTTATTTGGATATAAATGAGAGGGGGATGTACGTGCGGGGAAACCGGAAATTGATTATGATTTACTTATGGGTTATTTTATATAGAAGTAAATGAAGAAACAACAACACCTTCTATCAGTATTGCTGAACGGTTACATCAATTTGAAAACAAATCTCGTCCAACGATTCCAACAAATAGTAAACCCCCACCACCTAAACCCCCATTATCAACAAAACCAACATTCAAACCATCCACAAGTAATACCACTCGAACTCCAAACACTACTACTACGAACAATAGTAACAATGATATTATTTCTGCAACACCACAATCTCCTATGCCATCTGTATCCTCCTCTTCATCTACATCCATAACTACAACGACGGCACCTGCTCCCTCCCAGTTACAGGCACCTATAGCACCTCCTCGACCAAAATTAGCCAATAAACCAAAGATGACCCATGAACGAAAATCACAATTGGATATACCTAATAATATTAATAATAGTAGTCATAATAATATTCATATGAACAACACCAATAATAATGCCGATGTATATATATCTCCTGTCGCAGCACCACTCGATCCAGCCATGGATACAGGACCACCCCCAGAACCACGTGTACGTCGGCGGGAACAAAAGCGTCTAAAGGATGCTGCAAGAGATGCCGAAATCTTGGCAGAGTTACGCGCCATCTGTACGGATGCCGATCCCACCAAACTTTATCGGAATATGGTTAAAATTGGACAAGGGTAAGAGAGAAAAAAAATCGCATTAGGGTTGTATTATAAAAAAATACTGTGAGCCATATCACTCACACTCATCCTGGTATTATCTCATTTCAAATACTTTTAGTGCATCAGGTGGCGTATATACAGCACAATCAGTGGATACCAACATTTCCGTCGCCATTAAGCAAATGAACCTTGCCCAACAACCCAAAAAGGAATTGATTATTAATGAAATTTTAGTCATGCGTGAAGCACAACACCAAAACATTGTCAATTTCATTGACTCCTTCTTGGTGACAGGTGAACTATGGGTTGTAATGGAATACATGGAAGGAGGATCTTTAACGGATGTTGTGACGACCAACATGATGACAGAAGCACAAATCGCTACCGTATGCCGTGAAGCATTACAAGGCATTCATCACTTACATCATTTGGATATCATTCATCGCGATATTAAATCGGACAATGTCTTGTTGGGTTTGAATGGACAAGTGAAATTGACGGATTTTGGATTCTGTGCACGATTGAATGATGAAGAAATGCGAACGACCATGGTGGGAACGCCGTATTGGATGGCTCCTGAAGTGGTTACAAGAAAAGAATATGGTCCTCGGATTGATATTTGGTCCTTGGGTATTATGGTGATTGAAATGATTGAAGGAGAGCCACCATATTTGCATGAAAATCCATTGCGCGCATTGTATTTGATTGCTACAAATGGAACACCGAAATTACAACATCCTGAAGCACTCTCAGATGCCTTGACGGACTTTTTAAGGCAGACGTTACAGGTGGATAGTCGAACGAGACCTGATGCTGAAGTTCTATTACAACATCCATTCTTGAATAAGGCAGAACCTGTACGATCACTGATCCCTTTAATTAAGGCAAGTCGTGATATACGTAAAGCTCATGAATCTTAAATTATATATATAAAAAAAAACTACATATATATATATTACTTTTTTTCCGCTCTTCGTGATGATATAATCTGTATACCAACAACCATTATTTTCTATCTCTCCTCCCCCCCCAATATTACTTTTCTTTTTCTTTTTCGCTTATTTTCCTTTTCTCATATTATTTGCCATTCTATATTACTTTTTCTCTTCAATGTAAATAACTTTTTTTTTCTAATTGTGAGATGATATTAAAAACAAATTATACAATAATAATTCAAAAAATAATAATATACTAATTTAATATATAATTACAATACTATAATACGTAAGGGTGTCTTTTCTAATTACTGCTCACCATACCTATTCAACAATATACGTATTATTAACGAAACGTATGGATTAGCTTTGTATTCATGCGTATAGATATATATTAAATGAGAAAAAAAGTATCATACCCATAAAGCTGGTGAAAACAGATTTCTTTTTCTCTGACATGGCTGTACGTGCTTCAATTTCTTCTTCAGTGACCTTAACGATCATCACAGGACATGGACAATTCTTGGCAAGATAGTCGGATACAGATCCAAGAACAGTTCTAAATAGTATAAACAAACAAGTGCATTGAGTATATATGAATATTTATAAAAACTTTGTTTTTTATTCTTTTACCTTTTAATTTTACCAAATCCACGAGAACCTGTCATTAATAAAGTTGGTTTTACACTTTCACAGTAGTCTTGTATGGATTGTTTACGATCACCTTGTACCACTTCTACTTTTACATGTTGAAACTAGTTTTAAATAAACAAACAAAACAAACAAACAAAACAGCCAGATTAATCAATAGGCCACTTTTTTATATACCTATATCCCTCTTCCTGTTATTTATAACAATTTACCGAATTATTCTTCAAAACCTTAGCCACAGCTAGTAACATATCTTCTTTTGCCTCTATTAATATAGATTCATTGTGTTCTTTGACTAAATTGTTGGTTTGTGTATCATACGCTGTCATACTAGCCATGACGGAATTTCCCGCCGAGATCTGTGTAAAGGAAGAAAGAAAATCTTGTTGTGGTAAAATATGGACTAAACGGATGTCGTCATCGGGTTGTAATAAACCTGTTCGAATAGACTTCTCCAAAAGGGCATCACTGGCGCGTGTTTGATCATAAGCAACCACAATCGTACGCCCAGAATTGACCGTTTCTGTAGGCTGATGACGGGGTTTTGGCAAGAATTCAGATGGCAGAGATAAGAGTTTGTCTTTTTGTTCAGGTGTTGGTCTTTGTGCCATTTTTTAATAATAGAAAGAAAGCGTTGTGGAATAAAAAAGATCGAGGAAAATGTAAAGAAATGGACTAGGGTATATATATGTATACACTTTAGTAACTTACGATGAAGTATAAAAAAGATATGGTGATTTTTTTCGAAAATGTGAAACTCGGTAAAATATTTTACGGGTGGAGAGTTTCAATGGCGTTCAATTCAAGCCAAACCAAAATAGTTCTTGTAACCTCACACCATGCTTAATGATTGCTCGAAATATGAGAGCATATTCGAAATTTGTATGTATAATTTATTATAAAAACAAATACTCACATTCTATGTACATCTTATATAAAAGAAATACATCCACCTGAAGATTTGCTGGGGTCACCTTTTATAATAAATGTGTTATAAGCCAGATACGCTTGTTAAGCGGTTGGGGCGAAAATAGCCATGTGGCAGAGGAGTATATGGAGCTCTCTCTATTTCGAATACCTATGTATTACTACGTAATCAACAGCATTGGATATTTTATCCGTATATTTTGAGTGCAAAAAGTCGAACGATCTTTTATTGATTTATATATATCACCAACGAAACATTGATGTATAAAGATACACTATGTAAATGAACTCATTATATGCATCATCAATATATACCACTCATTAGTGGATAACCCATCTCCCCCACTTGGAGTGTAGGGGTTATTTCATCATGTAAAATGACAATTTGATATTCCGTTTCGCATAATTTTTTTTTTTTGTTCTAATAGCATATCAATTACTAACAAGGCTATAAATCATTATTTTTCTTCTCTTTTTTGTTGTTTTTTTAAATATATATATATATATATACTTTATAGTTGCACTGAACAATATATAATATAATGGAGCGTTCAGCGGGTGACGATAAATTCAGCCGCGACCGCGAAAACGATTATACACAATTATCTAATTATAGTCCACAAGACAGTCCAACACAAGCACCTACACGAAGACACTATGACGATCACCACGAAGGAGGTCATCAGCATGAACAACAACAACCTTATCGATACGAACGTCGTCAAGGAAGTATAGACGCGGATAGCGTAGGAGGTATGGGTGTGAGTAAAACGACTACGGGGAGCGGTGGTGTGAGTAGTTCTAAAGGACGTTCGATTGCTCAAATGATTGAACGACGTTGGAAAGGAAGACAAGCGGAATATAAAAGAAAACAAGAAGAAAAACAACTGCAACAACAACAAGAGGAAGGACAAGAACAACTCAAGTTGCAACGGCCCCCGTTTTTAAGTCGACCTAGTATGGAACCTGAACCACGAAGTGAATCATTAGTAGAACGAATTGAAGCAGCTAGTCAAAATAGTATGGCTTTTTTTTTTGTTCAGTTAAATATTATAAGATATGATATAAATAGGAGTGAAACTAATAGAATGAAAATCTTATCTCTTTTCAACAGTGATTCGACGATCATCAGCAAATGCAGACTTATTGATTGACAAATTATCAGATGCATTGAATGCATGGAGCACTGGAATCGATAGCACACCAATGCCAATGGAAAATCAAAACAAAGAAAACAAGACTGACGAAGGGCAATATCAATCGATGAATAGTACCAAGAAAAACAAGGGTGGTAGAGAACAGCAATACAATGAAGATGATGAAGAAGCACATGAAGAAATTCCATTGAATGATGATGATAACCCAAAACGACCTGCTGCCTCTGTCATATCTCAAGATCGTAGATCATGGGCATCATTATCATTTTTATTCAATTCATCCAATCAAAATCCATTGGATGAAAATGAACAAGACAACCAACAAAAGCAACTTCATCCACAAGAAGAGGATACACGTCGTTTATCATGGTCTGAACGTGCATTCTCTTTCTTATTCAATCGACCATTGTTTTCATCCTCGCCCAACAGGAAAACGGATGAATGGGGTAATCAAAAAGATGTGGAAGTACAGGGGTCTGATGCCGCTTATGATGATATTCAAGGTAGTTTTAAATTCTGGAGTTTATCAGGTGCTACACCCTTTTCCTCAGAATCAGCATCTCCACCCTCCTCGACAACGGCAATGGTACCATCTTCCTCAAAGGAAGCAACAGCAACAACGTCAAAAAAATCGCCTAGAAAAAAACGCAGCAATTCACATCAACCGAACTCATATAATCATGATTTCCCATCACCACCCAAAGTGCGCATGCGTAATGAATCCTTACCTAGTGGAAAACAGGCTGTTCATCATGCTGAAATTATTCCATCTTCTGGTGCTGGGGCTATTGAACAATGGCCAACAGAATCTTATGCCAGAGCGGCGCGTCGTAGTATGACCAATGGTCATGGTGGAAAAGAACAACAGCAATCATCCCATTCACAACAACAAAATGAGGAAGAAGAAAAATGGTTTGATTCTGATCCAGAAAGTGGTCGTGTCAAAGTCCCTCCATTGTCTATGCCACGCGCACCCTCTAATGAAACAGGTGCATCACGGTCACAATCCTTATACGATTCACTTCCCTCTGTCACTATCACACCCACAAAGAGTACTCGCGATAAGATGAGAAATCGAAAGAAGAAGAATAACAAAGAAAAGAACAAGTACCATGTTGTACAACACAAGAAACATCCAGAAGAAGATCAAGGTATTCCTGATCGTGAACCAAGGTTTGATAGTGATTTTGAAAATTGGACAATGACACCTGAATCCGATACTTCATCAAAACGTCCCAAGGGACCTTGGCCAGACAGTTATCAAATTAAGGATGAAAACAAGCATACGAAGAATAGTAATACTAATAATAATAATACAAGTATCTCGAGAATGAAGAGTGTATGGGTTGCACAAGCTGATGCAATGCATTAAAGTGTTACTTAACTTTTTTGTATCTCGCGACCCTTTTTAAAAAATAAAACACGCGCGTTCTTTTTTTAATTGCAGAAAAAAATAAATTCGCGTTTTTTTAAGCCAGTTTTTCACTTTATTTTTTCGTGTTTATAAAGAAAATGGCAGGACAAAAAGGCAAACAAGCAACATTGGGGTAAATTAATTAGAAATCAATTACTGTTGTAATATATTGAAATATACTAAACTCAATCAATATCTTGTATATATATAAAGGAGCTTTTTTGGAGATAAAAAGAACAAAGCTGCGGCGTCATCAGCTTCTTCCTCCACCACCGGTAACATTAAAAGCTTTTTTGGTGATAAAAAGGACAGTAAGAAGAATGAAGCTGAGGCAGCTACATTAATGGAAATAGAAACAACAGAAACCGTCATTGCAGGTACATGTCAGCTTTCGTTCTGTAGAGGCCAAAAAATAGCTGCAACGTAAAAAGAGAAAAAGTGAGACGGGTATCATTGAAACAAATATTTAAGAAGAACTTGTATTTTAGGTGATAAAAAACGCAAACGATCCCCCATCGATGAATCAAGCGGCTCTAATGACAACAATGACGACAGTAGTAAAAAGTTAAAACCCGATGACGAAAATAAGAAAGACGATGATGACGACGACGACGAAGAGATCAAAGAAGCTGAAGAGCAAGAGAAAGAACAAAAACAGGAACAACAGGATGATAAAACGGCAGCCCATGTCATGTATGCCTTCAAAAATTGAACTTTGAAATATTGGAGGATGGTTTCAATATAAAGAATGAGGATAAGTTTTAATAACATTGAATCTGTATATATAATAGGGCTTGTTTTTCTACTGCTGCTACGAAATCGAAACTTGGAATGACTTGGAAGGAAGGTGATGAGTAAGTCTATTATCAGATGGAGAGGAGGAGCTTATTTTTATTTTGGATTAACATGTAAGTAGGTGAGAACCCATTAAGATAGACTAAACATTATCATATAAATGTATATAGCGTCCCATACTCAGTCTTGTGTAAAACCTTCGAAGCATGTGAAGCAACCACCAAGCGTCTGGAAATCACAGAATATCTTGTCACCTTATTTGTTGAAGTGATCAAGAAAAAATCCAATGATTTATTGAGTACTCTTTACATGTGTATTAACAAGGTGATTTGCGATTATTACTATTTTTTTTTTTGAAAATGATGGTAGTACTCATCTTCCAGAATTTTATTTTTAGTTATGTCCAGATTATGAAGGATTGGAGCTTGGTATCGGTGAATCTTTATTGATGAAAGCAGTAGCAGAGTCTACAGGACGTGCACTCAAAGTTATTCAAAAAGATTATCATAAAACGGGTGACCTTGGTACTGTTGCCAAGGTAATAATTGGATCAGGAAACGAAAAAGAAATAATGGATCCCATTTTTTATGAGATCTAACGAGGAAACGTATCATGTTTAATTACTCCGTGTAGAATAGCAAAAGTTCACAAAGCACCTTGTTTAAACCAAAACGATTGACAGTAACTTATGTATTTAAAACCTTGAAAAGGATTGCAGAAGTCAAAGGCAATTCTGTAAGTTATCCATTGTATTATATTCATTGTTTGGTGATTCGACGTGGGTATTTGGAATAAAAAAAACTAAAATTGTTGATTAATCTAGGCACAAGCAAACAAAATTGGACTTATCAAAGGATTACTTGTTGCATGTGAAGACAATGAAGCGAAATATTTGATCAGACAACTGGAAGGAAAACTTCGTATTGGTCTTGCAGAGCAAACGGTATTATCTGCCTTAGCTCATTCTGTTGTATTGAGCAAACCAGAATCAGCGAAGATGAAAACGGAACAAAAGGAAGAAAGGCTTTCTTATGCTGTGGATCTTGTGAAATCTGTTTATAAGTAAGTTAATATTTCTTTTTACAATAGAGGGATACATCCAGGATTTGATGAATCTGTGGTGTGTTTTTCTTTTTCATCTTTTATTAACGTGTTGATATATAAAGCCAACTTCCTTCATACAACATGCTCATCCCTGCATTACTGGAACACCCTTTGAATGAACTTCAAGAACGTTGTCAAATGAGAGCAGGTAAATAGCTTTCTTATACTGGGTTTTTTTTTTAAAAAAAAATGAATCATACATCTCACCCATTTTTTTCATTGATAGGAATTCCATTGAAACCCATGTTAGCACATCCCACCAAGAGTTTAACTGAAGTATTGGATCGATTTGAAGGTCATCCATTTACATGCGAATTTAAATATGATGGTGAAAGAGCACAGGTAAACCTCCATCCATTATATCTGCAGGAGAGATTCATTATTGAATTGATGCATTAAAAAACTTTTTTGAATGGGATGGATAGATCCATAAATTGCCTGATGGCAGTATCAAAATCTATAGTCGTAATTCTGAAGACATGTCCGTTCGATACCCAGATGTTGTTGAAAAATTAAAAAAATGGATCAAACCAACAACTTCTTCATTTATTTTGGATTGCGAAGCCGTTGCCTGGGATTGTGAAAAGAAGTGCATCTTACCTTTCCAAGTATTGAGTACACGAAAACGTAAAGATGTCAAAGAAGAAGATATTACGGTGCAAGTCGCCATCTTTGCTTTTGATTGTCTCTACTTTAATGGCGAGGTAATCCATATCTTTTTATCCATCAACACTACTCATCATCCGTTAATACTGATTCATGCTAACAATCTAATGATTCCCACAGTCATTATTACAAGAATCACTCCGATCACGTCGTGAAAAATTACGAAATGGATTCCAAGAAACCGAAAACGAATTCTTCTTTGCTCGCTATATGGATACTAATAATATTGAAGATATTCAAACTTTCTTGGACGTATCGATTCATAGTAACTGTGAAGGATTAATGGTGAAAATCTATGATGGTGAAGAAGCTTCATACGAACCTTCCAAACGATCCCGTAATTGGCTCAAAGTGAAAAAGGATTATTTGGGTACAGGCGGTGTTGGTGATTCTATGGATCTTGTTGTCATTGCAGCATTTTATGGTAAAGGCAAACGTACAAATTTCTATGGTTCATACCTTTTGGCATGCTATGATCCTGATTCGGGTGATTATCAAACCGTATGCAAATTGGGTACTGGCTTTTCTGAAGAAAACCTCAAAGACTTTTATGATCAACTCAATCAACACAAATTACCTATGGCTCCTCGTTATTATCAATTGGGCGATAATGCGGAAACACCAGATGTATGGTTTGAACCTAAAGTGGTGTGGGAAGTCAAATGTGCCGATCTAAGTATTAGTCCTCGTTATATGGCAGGTGTGGGCCTGGTGGATGAGACGCGTGGCATTTCTTTGAGGTTCCCACGGTTCATTAGAGTCCGAGATGACAAGGAAGCTGAGGATGGTACTACCAACGAACAGGTAAATTTTGTTTGCTCCTTTTAAAAATATGTTCCCGAGGCTAATTTTCATCCATCATTAACATCAATTTTCAATACTTATATTTATTTTTTTTTGTTCAGATTGTAGATTTTTATCGAAGCCAAGGTAGTTCATGATTGAAAGGAGAAAAAATAACATAAATGAATAAAAAAAAGAAAAAACAAAGGAGATTTCCATTTGAAAGGGGAAAAGGGAAGATTGATATTTGTCAAATGTTGTTATGTGTGTAAAGTTTTATGAAAGGAAAAGAAGGGGGTAGAAGAAGCATTATTTGATATATATTTTTTCATATAAATGTTGTTATGGATTTGTAGTGAATTGTTGTTATATGTATTTGCAAAAGGAGGGGAAAAAATATAAATCGATGTATTGATGGTGAAAAAAAGAAGGTGAAAAGAAGTAAAAGAAATTTGAGTAATGGAAGCGAGGAGGAAAGAAATAGTTATGATGAATGATCACATTGTCACCATTGAAAACATATATACATGCACACTTCTTTTTTGTTGTTACTTCCACTATAGCTCCATACCAGCAGCTTCATCTTCAGAAGAAGCATAACTAACTGAACTCATTTCATCTTCATCCGAGCTATCATCTGCTGCTGCATCTGCTGCTTCTTTCGTTGCATAGCGAGACACGTAATCTATATTATTACAATTATGTTGTTAATGATTAATTAAATTTCCATTCCTTTCCAAATCTTCATAGTACTAAAAAATTCCCTTTTAGCTTAATCATCATGAACAACAACATACCTTTAACTTTGGTTTCATATTTTGCTGGTTCTCGCATTAATAATGCTGCTGCCTCACCGTTCAATGGATCTGTTGGATTAGGATAACGGAGCAATTGTGGTAAAAACACTTCAAAGATATTAATCATATCTATAGAATTCATGAATAGGTTTAGTGAATTTTGATAGAAGGAGAAGGGAAAATCCATCAACCAAATTCATATCTAAATAGATATTCTGGATCAAAAAACATATGACAACCCTTCCTCTATTATTATTTTTTTTAAAAAAAAATCACTTAATACCAAACATTGGGCTCCAGGTTTGATTGATCACATCCAAACATACAGATCCGCTTCTATAGTGTCATGCGAGTTAATAATTTTTTTACAACAAAAAAAATATATGCATAAGTCATGAATATTCATACATAAATATGAATAAATAAATAAATAAAAACAACTTACACTTCGTCAATGTTGGGATGGAATATACGATTCATGAAACCAATGCTGGGTGATTTATAAGGATATTGATCCGGGAGTTCCACATGAACTTTCCATACACCACCAGTAAATGGTGCTATTACGATAATATTATTATACATACACTAAAAAAAAAGACAAACACTTCTTCATTTTTCCCCATGAACAAAAACATGGTACACCATGGGAAATGAGATAACTTACTATCAGTAGGACCATGAAACCGAACATAGAATTCTTGCATATTATCATTGACCAGAGTAACCTCATAATCACTCATTAAGCTGCGGTTGTATTATATTCAATATTAGAATGAACAAAACAATGAATATACTAAAAAAAAAATGAATATAAACACTTACAGCTTCATGACATCAGTTTCTATCCTCCTTCGTGGTGTTGACATTGTTTATTATAAAATATACTAACTTCGAAACTTGAATGTATTAGAAGAAACGGGGTAAAAAAAAAAAGAGAGAGAAGAGTTGTAAAAGTAAAGCAACGCAAGTATACACACATTTTGCTATCAAATGATTCAAACCAAGTCGGACTTTTTCTGTACAATCTTCACCCAACAACAACAGACTTTCACAAATCCAAAAACCAATTAGATTGGCTAGCAATGCAACTAAAAAACCCGAAAAAAGTTACCATATAGGAGAAAGATCAATGATAACTTTTTACTACAAGCATAGATTTTTCACATAATATGGAATAACACTTTATTATTATTATTTTGCTATTAGACTAAAAAAGTGGTTGGTTTGATTCCTTTTATATAATCACTATTATCACTATGTATTATTGATATATCGTCATTTTTGTAATGCTTGATCGGAGAGAGGGAATATGTATTATCCGTGCAGCGAGAAAAGAAAAGAAATGCCAAAAATAGGGAGTGGGTGATGACACTCTCTAGTAACTAAAATGATAATGAAATTAAAACTGTTAAAACTTTTAATATGAGTATTAAGAGTAGCACAGCAGTGCTCTGATGATCAACCTAGTTATCACTCGTTATAATCATTGGGACCCAATGTGCGGTTATATAAAAGTCATTGCCCTGGCCTGTGTCCAAAGTCGTGATCATGCTGTATAATAAAATCTAATGCATTTTTTACAGAAAACATTTTTTTTTCTTAACTACAGTAGAATCAAGCAACTGAACCAGAACCACTGACCATGTGCAATAATTAAATCAGATTAATTTATTATAGATGCTTGGTTGAGAATTACAGGCATCCTCTTGAATCAAACGTAGTGAATATCTATAAAGAAGAAATATCTACATGTTTTTTTTTTTTTTTTTAAAAAAAAAAAAAAAAAAAAAAAAAAGATTGATAATTGATAAGCACTGTCCTATTGACAACGCAGAGATAAGGACACCTTCTAAAGCTATACGGTTAATTGAAGATTGTATAAAGAATACAACGACTATCATGTCTACTAGTGCTTATTCTATTAATCAAAATGGCTGGTTATTTCATTCTATATGTACACAGCTCAATTTCCATAGAAGAGTATCCGTAGCTCAAATTATTATATACGGTTCCATAAAATTATAAAACGATTTAAACAACTTTATTCTGAACCCATGTAAAATGTATACTGTACCCGCTTGCTATAACGATATTCGATATTGCAAAACAGTTTAGGGTTGCAAGACCGAAAAGTAACCAGAGAAACGTCGTTAATATGTTATTATGCGATATCCGATAGAGATATCTGTTATATCGAGCGAAGCAGCACCTTATCCATTTTACTGCTGAGCGATACTTGTCACTAACTTTTTTTAGCTTGATAAATAAGTATATTAAAACGCTGCTATGTAATATACTTGGATTATCAAATCCCTTCAGTTTAGAATGTAGGTCGGGCCGTCATTGATGTGTATCACCAAAGGTGATTTGAGAATCAAAAATATGGGAGTCATTGTTGATATATTTATTGGTGTGCAAAGGATATGATAGCTATTAGAATTAGATGGTAGATAAGAAGGAAGTCTATGTATATCTTGTTACGTTCGTAATTGTGGTTTGATCCTGTTATTCATATTGGACGATGACTACCGAGCAAAAAGTAAGCTGAACTTGGTGAGTACGTTTTTTGCACCTCTTTTTCGTCTCTCAAGAATAGAGAATAGATGCATGTGACCTTCCTCATTGAGAATATTGAAGATGCACTTAATTATCATATATTTGATATAAAATTAGTTACTTAAGAATGGTCTAATTAGCTTTGGTAAACGAATTCTTAAATAGACAAAATTCTTCGTTATTATTTTTATAATAAGTATTAATAACATTCACCTTAGAAAAAATAAATTTCGTATATATTCGAAGATATAAAGTAAACAAGAAAAAAAAAAATTTAAAAACCAGATTTAAAGGTACAATACCTGGCAAATCTTGATAATTTTTGAATATATATATTTAAATATGTGGATATAGTCTGTATATATTCTGAATTTATATTTTCTTAAGATAGATCAGAACTTTATTAAGATGAATGATATATAAGTATGTTTATGAATACAAAAGTTTTTTACAGAAAAAAATAATAGTAATGTACGTAACAATTAAAAGTATATAATGAAAATAGGATTGTTAATAATAATGATAGATGAAAAAAAATGAATGGATAGTGAAGAAATAATTAAGTTTGTAACAGCTGTGATTAGAAAATATTTTTTAGGTGATATAACGAAAATCGGGATGCTATTTTTGTTAAATAGAATGTACATAAAGATAGTTATTAGATAATGCTCTTTTCGTTACAATGGTACTATAATATGTTTCTTATTTCATTTTTCTTACCTTTTCACCAAGTTCCTTGCCTTGCGATGCAGCTTGATATTCTTCGGGTGACATATTGGCACGCTTGTTATTAATACGATGTAAAACCCACTTCATCACAAGTGGTGATACGATACAGAAGGCAACGCAAGCTAAATTAATAGTATGGCCACGGATATAGTGGGGTGCATCATCTTGACGATAGACTTGTCCGGAAATCTGAATAATAATAAAAATAAAATTATTTATTAAAACCTTTCTATCAGGGATCAAAAATGAAAGAAAAAAATATGATAAACTCTTGTTTTTTAGTATACTAACAATACCACCACAATTTCCTACGGATGCAATAGTAGCAATGGCGACATTACGACGAGTATGTCCACCAAAATTATTTCCAAACCATGAGACAAATGCTGGCATCATACCAAATGTTCCAGCTGTAGCAATGACTGCGCCAGCATACAAATGTTCGGATGGGTGATTTCTCAAGACTATTAACAAAATATATCCGACAATTGCAATTGTAGCTTGAAGTGCCATGTGTCCACCACGTTCATTACGACGACCAGCACTGTATGAATTGATGATACACATGAAGAAAGCTATATAAATAAAGAGATGGATATAAATGAGTATTTATTTTCTATAATAGTTTTAATTGATTAATTTATAAACCTTACCGATAATATAAGGAGGACATGTCATGGCCTAAATATCAGGGAAAAAATTAAACATTTATAAGAGTTCATTAGTTTACATGTCCTATAAAGTGATAAAAAGCACATTGAGAGAGTAGAAAAATTGTTTGCATTTCATACCTGCGCAGTCAATGCTTGGTAACCCATACCGTTAACGATACTTGGCATAAATAAACTGAGAGTGTAAACGGGAATGGCTGCAATAATGTACATGAAAGAGTAAGCAAAAGTCTTCCAATCCAAAAATGTAGAGTAAACTTGAGACCAAGAAAAGTGGGTTTCGGTAGCAGGTCCAGCATCACGTTTGTTTTGTTCAATAATAATAGCTCGCTCACGTTCGTTCAAAACTATAAAATTATGAACGACATTAAAATATTTATCATTAATTGATATACATTACTTTTTTTTTTTTGTATTGCTACAAATAACTTTTTTTAATAAAACTTACATTTAGCAGTTTCGGGATAGTCTGGTAACCAGAACCAGGTAATAAAGGCGAAAAACAATGTAGGAATGGCTTCGATAATAAAAATCCATTGCCAACCGCTTATTCCTCTGTTTATAATAAAATAATATCCCTTACAATTAATATCAACCATCTTATCATCCATTCCACAAACATCCAATCTGTATTTAAAAGTACCTAATCCCATCCATATGCATGATTCCGTAGGCAAGTAAACCACCAAATGCCTATGAGAAAAAAAATTAGATACTTTCTCTCAAATAAACGATAAACGATAATCTAATCCATCAATCCTCATTCCACTACATACCCCGGCAAGTGTATTGCTTGCATAGAAAAAGGCAACACGAATAGCAGTTTGTTTTCTTGTATACCAAATTGATAAGTAATAGAGGACACCCTATAATATATTATTTGTGCATGGAAAATAAAAGTGATGGTTAGTATAATAAACAAAAATATAATGACATAATGTCTTTGTTTATTAAATAGTAGTACATACAGGATATAAACCAGCCTAATACGTGCATATAAATATAATGTTGATTATGTTGATTAGTACCAATCAGATGAAATGATAGAGTATAAGTAATTAAGAATTCTGACATACCTCAGCTACACCCAAGAAGAATCGTGCAACCATTAAAGTTTTTCCGTTTTTACATTCGGCCATGGCAGCAAGAATAACACCCCAAACAACCATCTAAAATATATTATTATAATCCCCATTTTTATGACCAATACATATAATTTTTTAGTATTATTCCTTTTTTTATCGTACTGTATATTATTGCTACTTACAATCGTTGTGATCCATCGTCGGGGACCTATCCATTTAAGCATCAAGTTTGCAGGAACTTCAAAAATGACCTTTAATGTATATTATAATGGCTGGTTAATATTTTTTAATAAATGCAGCTGTTTTGATCATTAGTATGGTTTAAACTTACATAACCAATAAAGAAAATAGAAAGAGACCAGTTATATTGCGAATCAGTAATATCAATTTCTTCCATGATACCCGCAATTTTTGCATGGCCTATAAAATAATACAATAGTATATTGAATTTTTAGATGGATATGTTTAGAAATTGAAGAAACCAATATATAAATACAAACTTACCAATATTAACACGATCCAAATAAGAACACAAGTATAAAATACAGACATATGGAATAATGCGCAAATCGAGCTTCCAAATCAATCTTCGTAATTCTTTTTCATCGGGTTCGATAAATTCTTCAGATTTGCCATCAGAAGAGCTTAAACCAGACTCAGGTTCATCATATATATGGGCAGTGCTTGTTGCTGCTATTTTCTTGTCAAAATCGGATGCAGAAATACTATCCGGTTTATTCATTACGGTGATGTAATTATACGAGGAGTAGAAGAAAAGTTGAAAATACAGAACAAATAAAAAAAAACTACCTATTGGTTTATTCCAAGTAACCCTATTTATATATAAAAAAAAGACGATCTAACTATTGTAACCCTTCACTAGCCTCTTTTTTTTTGCACCACCTTGTTGTGAAAACGGGATCTCTTTTGGAACTATATGATATTACTGTATGTCATTTGAAACATTGAAGTAGGACAAAACCAAACGTAAATTTTTTACCACACAAGAAAAGCGGATTTTCAAATTGATAATAAGGAATCAAGCAAACAAATAATCTTTCCTATGAGGATTCCGTATGCTCCATTTAAACAACAATGCTTTATGGTATGAATATATAAAAATACTCATACTGTACACTTATGTATGGATATAATCATTTTTACTCTTGTGATTTATTGAATAATATGAAGCCGAACTTGTCAGATCTGGGGAATGAAAAAAAAAATCGTGATTACATGAATCGATCTCAGATGGTGCCATATGCCATAAACTGTCGCGATGGCGAATTGGTGACACATATTACCGAGGCTTGAAGTTTTACAAGGTGCTTCTCCCCACAAGTAAATTACATACTTAACAAGGATTCATAGTACAAATATGAAAATTCTTTACCGATCAACCGCCATTTTTTTTTGTTAATAAAATGACAAAACAAGAATCATGATTTAACATTTGATGACACATTAAAATATAGATCCGAGATTGGAATTCATAGAACAATTATGATCACTTTTTATTTTATTCACATTTTTTTCTAAATTAAATAATATCCAATAATCATTATAATAACATCCTATTGTATAATAGTATAAAATAATAGCATATATGGTATATCTACTATCACAGTTACATATAACTTTTTTTTTCATTGAAAGTTCACGATATAGTAATTGGAACTTATTGTTAGTGCGAGAACTACTCAAAAATCCTAAGATTAATGCAGAATCAGCATAAAAAGTCAGTCAAAAATATATTTTAGGCATCCACGCTAAATCGAAAAGGAAACATCAGATTTTTGTGTAACCCTTTCACCAAGATCTTCTCCCTCGCACGCAATCCTGTATTCTTCTGGTGTCATGCTGTTCAATTCTATAGTAATTGTCTTTCAAAATCCATAATATGACAATGTCTCTAAAGGAAAAAAAATTAAGAGTTATACTGAATGACCATTGACATATCCATCAAGTGCATATGATGCCTGATATCCATTGGCTCAAGATGATATTTTTTAAAGCTCAAGTTATCTCAGTTTTGTTGAATACCGTAGGTAGAATTGTACATAATATCTTGCCGATATAACCATAAAAAAAGTGAAAAAAATGCCATAAAAATATGTATTGTATGCGTACATTTCATACCCGATTGTACCACTTGAATTATTAATGGGAGTAATTAGCACCATTGACACACTTTATTACGTATACAGTAATATTCCTTGTTAGAAAACCAAGAAGTTTTAGACAGTCGTTCTGAAACCTGGTAGACTCTTGTAGTTACCGTACATCTGATAATCATGAAATGACGGATCAGCAATATGGAAATGGCTATTACTAGCGTACTCTACGTTAAATCACTAAGCATAAACGCTATTAAAAATACGGGTTAGTAGCAGAGCCAATCACTACTTTTGCTCACATGTTCACAAATTTTGACTTTTTCGTATACTTTCTAATATATATAAAGGTAAAATCATGATTTAAATGCTCATCAGCGTAGGAAATAAGAAACATCGTATTATTAGTTATATTAACCACAATTTTCTTCATGAAGTTCTTTTTTTTTCTTATAAAAAATACAAATTTATTAAATAATAAAGGTTCTACATTCTGCTGTAGTAGAATTTGATCTAAACCTGCTACCTCAAACAATAATACTTGGCATGACATACATAAAAAGAATATATAGTAATAAACACTACAGGATTAGAATTACTGAAGAACTACAGTTTGAAACTAATTATCTATAATCTACACAAAATCTCTTTTTTTCATAATTTCGTCCTATAGTTTTGAAGATAATCAGTTATTTTAAAGAGAATCTAAGTACGTTTTATGGTAGTACAAAGTCAAATAATAGTGCGATGCCCACACCATATATATACTAAGTACGACCATATTATTTTTACAGTTATTACTGTTCCTATTATATATTGTTATGCTCAAAACTTAGTATGGTGTACTTTTTCTTTAGTTGATTCTATATAAGAAATAGAAAAAGGAAAAGAAATCATATATGCCACTTGTTAAGCATAATGTATTTTTATCACGAAATATCTACCTCCATTCTTAAAATTCCGGGGGCGCGTTGCCGCATAAATTGATACCTCTCTTTTACCCACCTCCCTTTTGCCAACCCCATCAATCAGCAATCACTGCATCTCATTAAAGAAGTTGATGTATATATAAGCAAAACAATGCATATAGTAATATGCTTGGTTGCTGATATAATATTAGGAAAGGAGCCAATAAATCCCCTTTGTACATAATGTTTTTCGTGCGTTATTCCATGATAATCTACTAATAGTAATAGTAATAGTAATAGTAATAGAGGATCAGAAGTAAGTGGGTATTTCGCAAGTTATTGGTTGGTTGACACCATTATAGTTGGTTGATAAATGGTGTGATGGTTCTTTTCTTAAATCTTATTTTTCTTTTTAGGTGAAAAAAAGTTTATAAACTTATGAAATGACATACTTTTTTTTTGCATTCCCCAATGTGGCATAACCATTAGCAAAAAAGCATGAGATCGAAAAAGAAAACAACAAGTGAGAAACTCGGCCACGACCACGTAACTTTCCTCTGTGTTGTTATTTACATTATTATTTTTGCTATATATACCAAATTTTTTTCCTTCTAGGTACTTTAGTCGCAATATGAATTTTTGTATATTATACATTTATTCTGTTGTTCTTGTTCCAGTTCGGGTTATTTTGAGCATGTGCAATACGTAATACAAAAGAACGAACATTTACTCATTGTAACTGATAAAGAAGGCACTCGGATTTTAATAATGAGTTTTTGGTTCTCGTGTTTTAGTATACCAGGAATATGCTGGTAATACGAATACACGAAGAATTATTGTAACACTACAGTACATTAAAAATGATAAAGTAAATAGTATCCCCTCTAATGGAAGCAATATTCTATTTATTTATTTTATATATAAAGTTGGAAGGCGATTGTGGTAAAATAAATGATAAGAGGAATGTGCATTTAAAATTTAGAGGGTAGACCAACAAAGAAAAGATAATACAGATATGTAAAAAAATAAAAAATAACTGATTCATCGAATGGTTGAATATAACAATGAATAGAATGATGATAAATAAAGTATATATAGAAGAGTGTGGGCTGAATAAAAAAAAGATATGTTTGTATATAATATATATATATATATATATATGCTAGGAAGATAAGAGCCGGAACATATCAACTGAAAAAAGTAGAAAAAAATGTCTGTTTAAAGTGATTTGCACCATATACAACCTTGCTGATCCATTTTTACAACTTGTTCATGGTGATGGTCTCTTACGATATCAATGACTTCGACAATATCTCTGCTTGTTTCACATTGAATATAAGCTCGCAAGACTGGCAATTCCATATACATTGGTACCCCAGCTAATCAAGTTGCTTCTTCAAAATAGCTTGCCGTTCGGCTGGCTCCAACCTGGTATACTTTCTAGACGTATCCGATCGCTTAATATATTTAATCAATTTTTCAAAACCCTTCCCTCCTTCATCAAGCCAATCAGAACCTTGGATATAATGTTTGCAACAATCCATCGAACGAGTTTTTGGATCCAGGTCACTCAAGGTGTCAAGGCGACGGTTTAACGAGTGTCACGGATTAACATTTCCACCGTCTCATCCAATTTGTTGATTGACCCAGATGTGACGAAATTTTTATAGACAATTGAATTGTTGTTGGTATCACCCTAATCATCATAATCAATCTCTATCTCTTCTTCCACTTTTTAATAGTGATCCGAAATATCAATTCTCAGTGTCGCTGATTTTGAGTCACTTGTAGCCGATACCCTTCATTTCTATCCTGTTGATCCATTCCCGCATTGTATCCTACTCGGCTACCGTATTTTAAGTATTTGCGCTTATAATCACTAGACTTTCTCTTTCGAATATATCCGGAACGACATGTGAGGCATAGTCTTCGCGTCTCTTGGATCGGTGTTTGTACACGAACAATGAGGGCCGCTCAATATGAAATAATGAAAGATATTTTATACATCGGTTTACGTATTATGTCTAATAGCATTTATAAACCATTGTTATTGCTATTGCTTCTACTTATTCACGTTTTCTACAACATCTGTTTTCCATCTAGTCAACATGTTTCTATTAAATATACGTATGAGCTATTTTTTTTGTTGTTGCACAAAGGTTCTTATATATGCTGCTACTTACATAAAATATAATATAAAAGCATTGTAGAAAAATAATTTTATACGTACACTGATAAATCTTATCACAATTTATTGTTACGTTGAGGTTCTTGGTGAACAGATTGTACTACTACCAGTAAACAGGGAACTAATGAATATTTATAGATCTCATCATTAGTGTAACATTTTATAATATATATTACTTTTTTTAAAGTAGAACCAGTATATATTATTGTTATTAGCAATTGTATAAGTTAATATTATTAAGATAAAGTTGGTCACATGCTCCTGTGTAAAATCAACAAAGTGGAACGATGTGATCAACAACAGTGACGTCTCTTTTCTAAATAACTTTCCCCATAAAACACCAATCCATTTTTCAATGACTATTTTATCTTGCTTTATTTTTTTTTAAGCAAAACAATGTATCAACCCACAAATAATGACAATAATGCATCTTCTATCGCAGAAGAAAAAATTGGTCATCATGGCACTCCTTCACTCTCTAATTATCTCCAAGACGTAACAGGCACCAGCAAAAAAGAACATACTGCCAGAGGAGAGGAGTCGTTTTCGGAAGAAAAAACACGAGCTGAAAAAAAACTGGTTTGGTAATAATAATGTGATTGCAACCTGCAATATGCAATGAGTATCGATTTATTGCTAACAATATGCAATGCCATTATTTCATTATTCATTTGCTTTTCCTTCTATATATATATATATATATATATAGTAAATTAGATATTCGGATCATGATTTTATTATGTCTTTGGAGAATTGGAACTCGTTATGATGGGTATATTACATGCACACAAAAATTCTAGTGTTTATATTTTAAGTGTAAATTCTAGAGATATAAGCTGATCCGTGCGTTTATACATATGTATATATTAACAATATAGCACTAATGTGTTGCCTAATGCAAAGATTGTGGGAATAGTTTCCGATCTTCATATGACTGATGCCCAATATCGTTGGTGTTTAACTGCTCCGTACGTTATTTTACTAAGCTAGTAATATATGGAGGTAGTAGTGGATGACTTTGTCTATCTATTGGACCACTCATATATAACCTTTTTATATGAAATTTTATAGGTTCATTGCTTTTTTAATTTTAAGCATACCTCTTAACCTTCTTCTCCGAAAATGGCGACCGGCATTGATGGTTGGAGCACTGTCTTTGTAAGTATGTTTGTATACGTAATTACTTTGATAATATATCAAGATCGAACAGATGAGCTATTCCTTATATAATAAGAACAAAAATATTTATATTACAAGTGGCTAAATAACGAATACTATGACAAAAGGGTTTGGGGCAGCGTCACCATGGTTACGCCAGCAGTAACCAATTTTCCTGGTCTTTTGATCTCACAAATCATTATTGGTATTTTTTCAACAGGTATGCATTTTTTTTAACAAGAAAAACATTAAAGTAGCTCAGTATATGCTGCTTAATGCACTTTTGAGTGGATACTAACACCAATATTTGATGAAATGTACATTCAATTCTTCATATAATTCTTTATCTAGCAAATAATGCCGTTTTGGTGTAATTATTTGTGCCATTTTGCTTATCTTATTTTATTATATTGTTATTATTCCACATTGAAACTAACTCCAAGCTATTGCTTACTTTATGTTTTATACTATCATCAGCTATTATATTGCCCTTTGGTATCGGCGATGTGAATCAGCGCAGCGATTTGGCTGGACTCAGATTGCCGCAAATATTGGGAGTTGTGTTAGTGGTCTTGTAGCATTAGGGGCAACAGAAATTCCGGCAACATCTACCATGAATGCATGGAAATGGTTTGTGTTACAAACACCATCAAAAACACACAATCTACTACATATACAGTAGTATCAAAAAGCTTATCTTTTTCTTTTCTACTATATATAGGATGTTTGTGATTTTTGCTATACCAAGTGTTGCTACCGGTATACTTTGTCTATTATTCTTACCTGATGAACCTGAAACTTCAAAGGTTTTAAATAACCAGGAGCGAGAGTTGGCTGTGGAGCGGTTAGCTTCAGGTAGTACAAATACCATTATTATTATTTTTTTTTTACGTATTTGAAGTATTCTATAATCCATTTATACTATGTATATAAACAAATCTTATCTATTAGAACAAGCATATACTGATATTCATTCATGGTCATGGTCACAAGTCTTAAGTGTCTTAACGGATTGGAAATTGTATTGGTTTCTCTTGTTCTATCTTACTGCAAATATTACCTTGGGGGGAGCTCGATTAAATCTCCCATCGATAATTAAATCCATGGGAGATTGGAATGAGCAAATCACCTTGGCTTTAACTGCTCCAACATTTATTGTATCTTGTATATTTACATATGTTTTAAGCTGGCTTTCAGGTATATATTTGTAATCATTTATCCCAGTTTCCATCAGAGCTAGTAACTTATTTTGTCTCTTTTATACCACCATGTACAACATTACCTTTCGATAATACTAATAATACACTTAGATAAATATCAACAACGGGCGTATTTTATTGTCCTCACTGATCTCATTTCTGCCCTTGGAGCACTTATGGTTATGTTCATTCCAGAACAGCAAGTTGGCGCCCGTTACTTTGCTGTTTGTATTTATAAAGCAGCAGTGGTTTGTATCATCAAAATCATAGTACCAGTAGCAACAACAATTCTCGAATTAGAAATAATCAAAGTATATATTATTAACTGTATATAAAAAATATATATTTCTAGGACGCCGCAGAGCCTATTAGAAATGCATGGATTGCTGAATGCTTTTCTGGCCTCTCTAGAAGGGCTGTTGCAGCTGGATTTCTATTTATGGGCGATGCAGCTGGTAATGCCATTGCTGGTCAAAGTTTTTTCGATCCTCCTCGATACCTTATGGGATATACTATTGGGTTAGCCTCTCTTGCTGTTAATATTATTTCAATCCTAGTTTTCCGATGGATATTGTATCGCGTCAACAAGAACAGAGATGAAATTGTACAAAATGAAGAAAAAAGTAAACAACAAATTATCAAATATGGCGGAGACAAATTTGTGGGTGATCGACATCCACGTTATCGCTATAGTTTATAATAGATAACTGTATGACTGAAATCTTGAAATATAAAAATTGAACTTTTGTTGTTATATACGTATTGTAATACTTTTTTTTTTGATAGGTCAGATTACACACACAGTAGTTTAATGCTCAAGTACTAAAATTTATTCTTTTGTATACTACATACTTTTTATCGTTTTTATTATAATTTCTATATCTTGATTATATTCTGATGATCAATGGATTATTTGACTTTTCATTAAAAAAGAAAATCAATGCACTCCTTGTTGCTTTGTCATACGTTATACTGCATACCAGCAAGAAAGAAGAAACTATATAAACATCATTATTGATATCCGGATTACATCTACAGAAATAATAGAATGGTTAACTCGTTGGATGAAATCCATAACGTACTATCAAAATACCGGAATACTAAATGTACCATTCAAACTATGGGTTAAGAGAAATAAAAAGAAATTTTGTATCTCGATTTCCATGCGTGATCTGTCATCATATGGATCAGAAATCGTTTATGGTATATGTCTTTTCATGGATAATTCAATCAAATATTCCTATTATTTTACACTCACCACTGTGTTTTTATTAGATAAGACTTTTGAAAGAATATATAACTACATCACTGCTACTTTAAGATAATAAAGAAGGATAGAAGGACAAACATTTAAGGGAGATTTTAGTGTGCAGAATTCAGTTTTTCTGTAGTATGTGCAGTAATATAAGTCACTTTTTGACTTATTGTTTTGTGATGCACATATATTACCATCATTGTTGGCTGCAGGGTGTAATATAACTACTCCTGCATCAGATAACATTGAACCTTAAAACATGGTAATCGCTCCAACAATTGTTTCCTTCCGTTCTATCTTTTTTGCCATACTATTTGTAGTATATTTTAGTAGTGCATGTATTTGGAGACCATAATTACTTATTTTATAACAGCTTTCAATGATGGTCTGGTCCATATGATTGTTAATGGAATGTCTGACAATTAATATCTGTAGCAATCTTTGATTCTACAAAGGTACTATGTACTGTATACTATTTAGGAAGTATATACTGAAAAATACGATGGGAATAATAAGGAGTTATGTTGCTTTATATAATCATTATGAACAATGTTTTTTTTTGATAAGATGTTTTTATGAAAGACCAAAGTTTACTTAAGTAGCCGTTGTTGTGGTATAACTCGTACATTCAAACAGGTTTATTAATATATAAAGAATCATAAACAATAGTGCCATATATGTTTTTAAAAGAGAAAAAAGGACTTGACCTATATACGAATATAGTAAGATTAAATCGGCAAAGAGGAAGAAAGTGTGTTATTATTTATAAGTATTAATTCTTTGTTCTTCTTAATAACTCAACGGATGTCTAATGTGTAGTTTATTCTATTAATGTCACCATCGATTTTTTTTTTTTAAAAAAAAGGTTCATATGAATTTTTTGAAAACGGGAACAAGCATGGAAAAATTGAAAATCTAAATAGTGCTTCTAAAACCTTACATGGGTAACCAAATATAAACATAAAAGTCGCCGTAGCATCATCATCATCATCATCATACTGTCCGTAAATGTATGAGAAGAGAAAAGAAAGAAAAGGGACCCAGGTTATTATAATTATTTCTTTTTATCGATAACAGATAAAATTGCATATACATCTATTTTGTAAGGAGAAATGGTACCAACAACAATTCAGACTCTTGAATGAAAGAAATTCTGCAAGTTAATAAGCAATCTACTACTATTTCCATATGAATAATGACTTGAAGAGAGGGTAAAGGGGGGGCCAATAATAAAAACATGACACTTTTTTTTTTATTGTTTTCAAACCAAAAAAAAAAAAAAACATATGGAGTGTCATTTTGTATTATGTAAAATGGGGGAACGGAAAAGAACAAAACCTTGTTGATTCAAGATGTGTGATGATGGCTGGTTTTATTTTGAAACGTTTCAAAAGTAATGATAAAAAAAAAGAAGGGCGTGTGAAACAAACAAGAAGATTATATGACAGAGCGCGTGGACGGATTAGGATAAAGAAAAACAAAAATATCGTAAATAACATCAAGTTACTTATTAGGGCAGTAGCTAATATATCCAATGACAAAGTTTTTTAGTTTACATATTTATTTTTTGGTTTACTGAGAGACATGATGGGTTACTATTTTTTTTTTTTTGTTGGTATATAATAAAAAAAAGAGAGAATATATGTAAAAAAAATGTTATATATAAAAAGAGAGAAAAACGTAGTACGATATAATAAAAAAAAAAGATGAACAAAAGCACATAAGGTGGAGGAGATAGATCGGAGTGGAAGAGAGGTTTCAGGAAATGTATAAAACAGCAAGGTCGAGAGAAAGTAAAAGAAGTTTAGTGAGTGATGATGAGATGATGGTATAATAATGAAATGTATACTATTAATAGTTATATAGAATAGAAGAATTCACTCTTCTTTCAAAGCAAACCAACATTTCGTAAATTGGATTGAAGAATGATATCATTGACAGCCGTCATGACAAAACGAATTTGTTCTGTATCCGTTGCACATGTAAAATGTGTATAGATTTGTTTTTCTGCTGTTGTGTGATGATTACTGAGAGATGTAAATCGTTCCATAATATATTTACTGGCAGCATCATAATCATCGTCCTTCTTTTGATAATCTGGGAAATAATGGGATAAAGGTGAATACGATAGTTTCTCTTTAAACAAATCCGTCTTGTTTAAAAATAAAATAATTGATGTCTTGTCGAACCATCGTGAATTACAAATAGAATCGAATAAAGTCAAGGCTTCTTCCATTCGGTTCACGGTTTCATCTTCAATCAAGACTTGATCATATTCTTGAATGGCCACCATAAAGATAACGGCAGTGACATTTTCAAAACAGTGAATCCATTTTTTACGTTCAGAGCGTTGACCACCTACATCAAACATACGGTAAGTCAATTCTCCTAGTCGGAAATGAGTTTCCGTAATTCCCGTGGATTTTACGCGTGAACGAAGAACATCTTGATCACTGGGTACATAATCCTGTTTTCCTATCCGATCCATCGACTCAAAATAACTATTGCGTGGAATGATTGACTTTTTAATACTACTACTATTTCTCAAAACACTGACCTACATAATACATAATAACACTTACTAGGAGGCTGAATCATTGAGTTGAAACTCATTTCGACGGCGTACTGCTTGTTGAATACCCTGATCAGCCCATAATGTTCGGATAGCGGAGACTAAGGGGATCGGCATAGGAGTCTCGTCCATCATTTCCGCTGGCTGCTGTATTACATGATCGGCGGCCTTGTGAGATGCTTCGTTGCTGAATGTTAAACCTAAACCATTCATGGCTTCCAAAATAACATGCATCGACTGGATAGTATTGCTATAGATGATTTCACGATACGCCATCCGTTCATCCAAAGAAAACCCTCCTTCATGAATAAGTTTCATTTGTTTTAATAGAGTCGACTTGCCGGATTCACCTGCACCTATTGTTATTATTTATAGAATTCCGATATTATTATTCGATAAATTATATATTCATCAAATAACGATGGAATAAAATAGATACAGTGCATGGTACTTACCAAGAAGTAACAATTTAACTTGGTTTTGCATATTTAATTTTTCCATTCGAAGTTGATCATCTATTTCGTTATTCCGTACTCTTGCTCCATGGTCTCCTGTACCGTCGACAGAGACACAGCATCCCATGACGTTTTATTATTGTTGTGGTTGTTGATGCTTATTTGTTGATATGTAGGTAAAAAAAAAAAAACTGTATGTTTCAAAATTCAGCAGAAAAAAATAAAACACGGGAAACGTAAAAAAAAATAAGGTGGTGAGTCATTTCAACTGCATTTCTATACAATGACAATGTCATGAACGAGATTTTCTTATAAATATACCTCAAAAGTTTTTTAGAAAAAAATATACAAAAGGAAGGGAAAGGGTTGTTCAAGGATTTGAAGACGAAAGAAGGGTGGAAGAGAAGAAGAAGAAGAGAGATAAGTTTACGTAGTTCGTACACTGTTTTCTTGAGCGGTGTCAAAAATATAAAATATAAATTGTATGTGTATTTGCAAATGGCTCAAGGTGTGAGTGTGAGAGAGTGTACATAATTACAAGATGCATTAACAGGGTAACACAACGCCAGCTTGCTGGGTTTCTGTACTCTTTTTTTCTTTTTACCAATGCTATATTCTCACAAACAAAGCCTCATAACAAAAATTGAGTTCTATTTTGTATTTTTCATGCTGACAACCGTCAATGTCGTCCTCGTCCAAAAAACAAAACCCGTTTTTTCTTTTTTTCTTATTCAATACTATAATTTAGATGCTATCACCAATTGTCAATCCCTTAAAATGGATAAATTACCAATGAGACACTTATTGGTTCACGGGATTCTTCTGTTCCGACCGAAACCATTGTAATTGATAAGAAATTCTTACATATTCAAACTAGTCATCTTTAGGAGTTTTAAAGAAAACAGATCTAAAAAAAAAAAGGCGCGCGACTTCAGCAATAATAATAACAACGCACCATAAACAACATAAAAATCATCATTCGAATTTTCTTCATTAATATATAGATATAGAGTTTATTATTTTTAGATGATTGAATTGGAGTCGTATATAGGATGTGTAGGATAGGTATATAATAATGGAATTGTTTAGAGGAAGAAAAGGGATGGTTGTGATAATGACTTTTACATCGTATATATAATTATTAATTGTCAAAACGTGGATGACGTCCAACACAAAAAATGACAATACTAATAGCACAGAGGAAGGCTGCACTTCGAAACATCCAAACGGTACCAAAATAAGCATCGATATAACCACCAAACAAAGCACCTAGGCCCATGCCTAACCCCTGATTTAAACCACCCAAAATGCCTTGTGCCATGGCTCGTTGTTCTGGTGGAAATAAACTATCCATTTCACTCACGGCTGTTGCCCAAAAGATAGCAAAACCAATACCATGTAATGTTTGTAAAAACAATCCTACAAAATGACTGATAACATTATCAGGAATCAACATCGTATAAGCAAAACAACGAATAATCGTGACAATGTGAGCAAAGATAATCAAGTTTGTAACACCCCAGCGTTCAGTCATCTGAATTCAATAATAAATAAAACTTGCAATTAATAACACTTCTTTTACTTTTTACTACAGCCCCTTTTGTCTCCTTCAAACAAAATCAATTTACCTGTTTTGAAAAACAAAAACATAATAATTCAGTGACGGCACCAATGGGACCGGTCCAACCCATCCATGAGGCAGGCATATGTAAACTTTGACTCAAGAACAAAAACAAGAAATTAATAAGAACGGATAACACGAGACCAAAAAGAAGGGTGGTAATAAGAAAAGTCACCACCCGTGGTGATTTCAACATGGATCGTGAAGGTGCTTGAATCGAGGCCGAGTCTTCTAAAATACCCGTCATGGCATGTTCGACGGACATGACACGAGATACAGCAAGACCTAAATTCACACCCGAGATGGAATCCATCGCATCATTGGCTTCTTCACGTAATGTACGAGCCAACGATGTAGTGGTTGTTAATTTTAATAATCGTTGATTGGCATGAGGAGCGGTTAAATAACTGGCGCCATCATCGACATCATCTCCTTCATGGTCTGTATCAAAATCTTGTTGGGATAATTCTTTTCTTAAATCCACATAATAAGTAGTATCCATATTAGGTGGGACCAAGCGTTCTTGTTCTTCATCCCGTGGAGGTGACACAGGTGGCTGTACATTGACGAACGAGGCACAGACCATGAAACATAAAGTAGAGGCAGCAAATACCCAAAATAGGCTGTCTAGATTGTTTGTAGCCGAAATCAGAATACCTACCACCAAGATGGTCAAACCGGTCGAGATGGAACCCCATAATCTTTGCTCACCTATATATATATATATCATTTAGAATTGATTGTAATCGATCTCTGCTTCTATTAACTGAATATCTTTTTCTCATCCAGCTTACTTTTTATGCAGATGAGAAAAATAGGTAGATTGGCTTACCATATAAAATTTTGTTGGGACCAAGAATCTTCATGACAGCACTATCCACCATGGATGTGTTGGGGAGAGTAAAAAATGCAAAGGCAAGAGCAAATGTACACACCAAAAGCATTACATCATTATTATCTTCTTTGTTGTTGTTGGAAGTCGTTTCTTCTTTTTGGTTAATGTTTTGTACATAATGACCAATACCCATAATCCCCATGACGGCAATGCCACCGATAAGGCTGGTGACTGCCATAGTAATACCATGTAATTTGGGACGTTTATCAGCAATATACGTCCATATAGGACATGCGATTGATTGCACACAAGGAGCAATGGCAACAGTAAATCCAATTTGATCCGAGGAAAACTTGAGAACATCTCGATAATAAAGCGGTAAATAAGATTGTGCGGAGGATAAAAGGGCAAAGACTGTGATATATAACAATTTACAAAGCATATAAAACATGGTGTACTTTTTTTATAGATATATAAGAATAGAAGGGTATATGGAATAGAATTAAATAAAAGAAGATGCTAGTAGGATAAAGAAAAAAAGAGAAAGAAAGAAAAAAAGACAAGGACCTTATTTATATATAAGATACTAAGTTTCACTATATGCAAGGTTTTTGGTGATTGACAAAAATATATCAAAATGACTGGAAAAGGTAAAAGCGAAAACCTTGTCGTAATACAATCCATTTTTGCTACGGTCCCCCTTTTCTTTTTTAAACCCTGCTTTGTTTCAAGTCCTTTTTTTTCTTTTTATAAGTTTCGTTCTCTTATCGATTGAGGGACCTGACACGTCGTTCCACCAAAACAACTAGTTATGATGATGCTCACGGATCATGTTTGCGGGGTAGAATAATAAATAATAACAATAAACCGCATTCGGGGCTTTTATATAAGATTTTCCGGTTGGCAATATATCCAAACTTGGCCTTTCATTTCATTATAATCAGAACTCAATGCACAGTAACTTTTTATACCCACAACATTTCACACACTCTTTCAACTTATAAACACTCCGCCATTAAAATTTCAAGATAGTGATCGCTTTCCTATCTACCCAACTGTCACCTCCCCAAAAAGATGATATAACCACCTTGCTTTTTAAAAAGATCAGATCGACAAAAAAGTCTTTTATTATTTTTTTTATATATATACTTTATACAAGAATGGTGTGTGAGGTTTGTGTTATATAGGGGTGTTGCGGTTGGTTTATATAGGTTGTTGTTGCTGTAGTTGTTGTAGTAATAGAAAAGATATATAATCATGAGGCTAGGTCAAAACATAATTTTATAACCGAGCTTCATAAAAAATTCAAGCCTTATAACCAAGTTCGGTAAGGGAGCTGACAAGAGCATTCTTGACCTTTTGAATGTGTTGACGTTCATCTTCCATGACGGAGATACCCATGTGACTATATGATATTCATTGATAGAAAGAGAAATTTGTTGTTAGTTTCAACTTTTCATGGCACTTTTTTTGTACAATTATCTCAAACAGTCAAAATCTCATAATACTATCTAACTATCTATCTATCTTTCCTCCATCCCCCATAATCACCCATAAACAAATAAATAAACTTACCCAATTCTGAAGTATTGAGTAGCGCAAGCCTTGTGGATACCACCAGCAATTTGGATACCCTTGGAGGCCAAGGCAGGGACCAATTGAGGAACGGTGACGCCTTCAGGAAGCCAGATGGCGGTCATACCGTTAGCAGAGGATTCTTCAGATTGAGCAACTTGCTTCAAACCCAAATCCTTGACAGTCTTTCTGAAATCAGCAGCAACTTGTTGGTGCTTGGCGAAACGAGCTTCAACGCCACCAGCAACGATTTGCTTAAGGGAAGTGTGAAGGGCATAGACCAATTGGACAGCGGGGGTAGCAAAGTAAGCGGGCTTGCGAGCTTCATAAGCTTCCATGACTATTATCATAAACAAAAAGTTAATAATCATTGTCTTAAATATATTTCCCTCTTCATTCCCATAATATATCACTGTGTTATATATATATATATATATATATATTCTTCCTTTTTCCTCTCCAACAATATAATCATAATACTTACTGGGCAACCACTTGTTCCAGTTGGAGTAGTAGGAAGGAACGGGAGTCTTACGGGTCTTGAAAACATCAATGGCTTGAGGAGAAGCAACAACGATGGAAAGACCTGGGGGAACACCCAAGCCCTTTTGGGAACCAGTGATGACAACATCCAAATTCCATTGATCGAAACGGATTTCTTCAGAGCCAACGGAGCAGACACCATCAACAACAACCAAGGTTTCAGGAGAGATAGACTTGACAATCTCAGCAACGCTCTTGATGTCCGACAAGACACCAGTGCTATAGAATCACACATATACACACACATGAATGAGATTACAAATTTTTTTCCAAAAAAAGGCGTAGAAAAACGGTTACGTCGCATATCAAAAAAAAAGGTTCAGCTGGTTCCTTTTTTTTAATGTACTACAAATATATAAAGTTAAACTGAATTTGGAATAAAAAATACTTACGAAGTGTCAACGTGGGTAACAGTCACCATCTTGTACTTCTTAGCAGAGACGGCAGCCTTGATTTCTTCGTTGGAGGGACGAGCACCAACGTCAGAGGTCAAAGTGGTGATCTTGGCACCATAGACTTCCAAACTAATAAGAATTAAACAATGTTCATTGTTGGGTTAGATATATAAAATGATTTATCACCATAAGAACACAAAAGCTCCCCTCCTCTTGATTTTTTTTATTTGTTTGTATTTTCTATTTTTACGCCCAACACACGCCATATTTCACAAGATAGTTATTCATCACGTACCATTCAGCAAAGTGATCACCAAAGTAACCAGTGCTGATAACCAAAACTTCATCACCAGCCTCGAGCAAGTTGACCATCATGTCCCAACCAAGGGTACCAGAACCAGAGGTGATGAAAGGTTGAGCCTTTTCGGACAAGACAACTTGACGGACCATTTCAATGGATTCACCAAAGACAGGAACGAAAAGAGGGTCGACGTGGGAGGTGGCAGGAGTAGCCATCGAAGCCAAGACATCTTCGTGGAACTCGATGGGACCTATATGAACGCGTTGTATATATTTTTTACTTTAGTGATTCTGATGCTAATGATGTCTAAAAAGAAGTGACCTTGTCCGTTTTTGTCGTTATCGTCTTGTCGTAGAAAGAGTCGACAAAAAGTTGCTCTACGACCAAGGAACCCAATCCAATACCAGCAACAAATACATGGATTGGTATGGATAATAAAATACAAGTATTACTTACCAGGGATCATACAAAGTTTACGTTGAGCAGACATGGTTTTGAAAAAAAAGTGGTATAAAGTGAAAAGTAAAAGTGGCAGGAGAAGCAATCGAAAGAGAAACGCCATTTTTATTTCAATTCTGGCAACCCCCGCAGAAATGGAAAGAATGCTTATTCATGTGACGCTTAGAATTCAGCTAGCCAATCATTAACGATGCCGGTACAACGCTTAACCATTTGTCCGATAATGTTATATATTCCGCAGTGAATGATTATACCCTCCTCCTCTCGTTTGAACTAAACCTTGAAACTACTCACTGCTTATTACTGTAATATACACCCTTTGTTCTTCTTTAAAGTTCCGGATCCCATTTCTATTATTATTGGAATTCTTGGACCCTTTATGGTAATAACAATTTGCATATTTCGTTCACTTATAGGTAAATCCAATCATCGTTCTAGAGTGGGGAAAATACCGACTTTTTCCTCGTTATTCCCTTTCTTTTCCCCCCTTTGATTTTATAATAATTAATATACATATTATTTACAGTGGGCCAAAATAAATAAATAATGAAGTATCTATACATTTATTCTCACACGATATGACTTATTATGATGATGATCATATTCCATTTGACATGATGAATTAGCCATCATTCAACTTATAAACAACTTGAATATTACCAGTATTTTATTTAATTTCGTAGTATATTCGGATGGGAGATGACCTCTAGAATGTCTTAATGACCATCAACGGATATGAGTAAATTGATAGTTTCGTGCTGATTATCATTCTGTCTTTCACTTTGTATTTGTCACACATATCTAAACATGGAAAATCTTATGCTGTGGCATGTCTATCGCACGTTTTTTTATTTTATTTTATTTTATTTATGACAATCCATAGAATGTTTGGAAAAACAAACGTGGTGTAAAAAACAGGGGAATAATTTTTTCTTCTCTAAACAATGATTCGTTAATGATTGAACTTTTTTTTTTGACAAGATCGAGATTTCATATACTATATACATGTATTTTTCTTTTTGGATCAAGCATTCAACGATTCTGTTACTGAAACACTTTTTTTAAAACAAAAAGTCCATGATGTGGCTATATTCATCTTTTTATGCACCAATATGATCTGGTCGGGGATAGGTGCATTAGTGTCACACACACCCAATCTTATTATATATCAAAAGATATCTTAAATGAAATATAATATGTATATTCTTGAATGCTATTAATTGGTTAGATGGGATACTCACTCAATAGTCAAATTGATAGTTTTATCATAATAAATCTGAATCTATACAAAGTTCATATTCTCGATGTTTAAAGCATTAGCGAATTGCATTTAGAACCCAACATAATCGAGTAATAACGTAAAAAGGATCGTAAGAAGAAACAATCCACTTAATGGAAGATCGGATATTGTTTCATGCGATCTTTAGGAATGATATCAATCTATCATTTTATATATATTTTCCATTTAGATGTCGTACTAGCCCTTGTTTTTTTGTATGATTTTGTGATCCCATTACGTATAAGTATATAATTATATGGATATATATAACAGATGACGTTTCCTGTAGTTTGAGCGTGAGAAATCCCAACTCCCCAAGAAAGAAGAAGAAGGAGTTGACATGATGGAAAACCAAAGGGGGAAAAGGCTCCGAACGTTTGGTTGGATTGAATGGGGCACACAGCATATTATTTTTGCATGAATTACTAATAAAATCCCATCAGTGGATGGACTGTTCTTCTCCCGCCTCAACTGGAAAATATAGCAATTTTTACGGGACAACAATAGAAATAGCCTCAAATAGGCCAAACCCACATTTTTTAAATTATACCCCCGACCACGTCAACAATATGAGCCATTGATTTTTTCTAAGGAGCTATCTTTTTTATTATGACAGAATTAATAGGTCTACCATCTTCTATTTGCTCTAATACATCCGTTACGACTTGAACATTCTTCATAGATCCATACAAGGCTGCTAATTCACCTAATTGTAAACGATGATCTTTTCGTGGTTGATCATAGGTATGAATACCATCTTCGACAAAATGAGATATCACCAAATAGCCTCCGACAGCGAGCAGTTTGGGTAACTGCGACAATAATGGTCGAACCAAGAAACGGATCGTGAGAATAAGATCGAATTGTGAACATCCCAATTTATTCTCGAAAAATTCATTACTCGGTATTCCTGGTGAAAATCGTTTTGCCTTTGAATCCTTAATCTTATCTCCTTTCTCCTTCCCCTGTTGTTGCTGTTGTTCAGTGGGTGAAGTATTCTCATCAAACGTTTTCCAACCTCCATCTGCCATGACCTTTGCTTGTCTACATTGAATTAATCGATCATGGACTCCCATGTTTTTCGTCAACGTATGTGTTCTTTCCACGGCCCCCTTGAGTGAATCCAACGCATACACTTTCCATAAAGGTGGACGCGATAATAACCATGCCACATCACGACCTGATCCACATCCAATATCAAGGCACCTATGTTGTTGTGTTTCCTTTTCTATCCATTCCATATGTTGCATTAGAAATGGACAGGGTTTAAACAAAAGCCAAGGCTTCGGTGTAGTGGGTTCTTCATAATGTTCTGCTTCGGTCCAAAAAACATCATCGTCTTCTCGAAAGACAAATGGACATTGCCATCCATGATCGATCAACCATTGACTGCATGTATGAGGTGCTTCGTCGCTAGGTTCAATCACGGCAAAGGGGATATTTTTGGGAGGTAATTCGGCACATCGTAATGACAGTTGAGGCCATGGAATATTGGTGGAAGGAGCTAAATGGCGAATATGGTAGGCTTGAGGAGATCTTAAATCGAGACACAAGTGGCTACTAATTTTTGATTGTTTCCATCGCGATAAAAGTTGAGTTGTCATTGAGGTTTTTTTTTTTGAAAGCTTTTCTTCTCTTTTGGGTTTTTTTTAGGCGTTGGATATTTTGAATACCCGAAGTGCTCATCCTGAACTTTTTTTTTACCTGTCAAAAAATAATCTTCTCGTCATTCCCAATAATATATAGTGAACAATAATGTATGATGGAGATTATGAATCGGTTTGATTCATAAATTTCATACATTAATGGATGCTTTTTGTTGTTCATAAATTCTATGCAAATTTTCATGTTCGTTTACACTCTTCATCCTGAACAAATATATCAAAATAGATCCTTTTATATATATTTTTTTTCTCTATATATTATTATACTGGAACCAAAATTATAATCTCTACTACTTTTCCTAATACATACGAGGAGCTGACACAGTCAATTTGTATCTCTTTAAGTTGTGCCACCTTCCTACTCATAAAAAATGGATAGTTGGTGGTCGCTGCTTTTGACATTTTTGGGTCTTTTTCTGGCTATTTGTAAATGAGACTTTTATTTTATACACTTACTAGCAGCAGTCATCATGATGAATTTTGATGACCTAAGGTTATGACGGCCGAAAAAACGTAAATGGTCATGACGTTCATAAGCAGTGGTGATAATAATGTTTCCTTCATTCTTGGTCTCATATTCCATTGATTTTAGCCATCGAAGAAATTATATACAATGTACATATCATCGTACCTAGTAAATGATAGATGATTGAAAGTAGAGAGCCTATCATTTGGTTATTATGCACCCCAGGGTGTGTGAGTGATATTATTTCTGATGCTTTGCTGTTATTATCACTTCTATGTCAAAGAATAGTCGAAGCTGATCCATGATTAGTATGTATCATACGCAAGTAGTGCATGATATGGAGGCACCATACCCTAAAGGATTTGCTACATTGTATCAATGGCACATGCTCTTGCAGTTGTGTTGTTGGTTTTTTTTTTCGATATCAATAGCAGAAAAAAAAACTGACCTTGTATCTCCTTGTGGCAATCTAGGTCGTATATCCACACCAAATTCTCGAATTAGTTGTTGCTATTTGTTTCTTGTTTCGATGAGATTTTTTTTTTGCATATCCAATTTTTGTTTCCAATCCTTGACCCAATATTATTTTGGTGTTTTTTTAATGTGATCCTCAAATAATATACTGTTTTCACCAGTAAAAATAAATAAATACCTCATCTGTGTAAGCCTTTCCGCCGCCATTTTAGGCATTGATAGGACAGTCCGAAAATAATAGTAAAACTATAGGCACTCAAACTATTTATTGATTTATAAACACGAGTATTTGAATATGAATTTTTGAGTTATTTATGTCATATTCATACTTTTGAGGGGCCAATACAATTTTATGAATAACGAGTGAAAAAGAAAAAAAAATGGAGGAGACGCCAATAAGGAAAAATATGATTATGACTATTTTGATAGACCACCCTAAACTTGAGGCGATTAATATCATAAAAAAACAGCTTTATATCAACATGAACCACCTGGTTTTTCCATCTTGAGAAGGATCGATCCATGCCTTTTCATTTTTTTTATATAGGTTTGGTCGACCTATAACCATTCCTACTTTTATCTACAATTGAATATTTAATAGAATCAAAAAAAAATCCTTTGTAAGATATCATGATCAAAATTGAAAAGTAGAGTTACCGTTTTACAAAGTGGTGACGATTTTTTTTGTAAAGACAATATACTCTGTTTCTAGGGACGTAAAAGCTTTTGGGTAGGTTCCATTATATACTATTGGATATGTATTATCCATCATCTTCATTCATAATATATCATTGTAACCATAGCTCTTGTATAGCTTACCAGTATAAATAGGTTGCGAACTGAGTGATTGTATCTTGACTTGAGCATCATTTACTGTAAACATATTGGCAAAAAATCAATGCTGATATAAGCTGCTTCTTCCCATGGCCGCTTTGCGGTATGTTGTTGATTCTGTATAATAAGAAACATCATCTTAGTATATTTTGATTCCCTAAACAAACTACAATCATAAATTCAGTCAAGAGTTTTGGATAACTAATATGATGAGCACAGATTGTCTAATCCTTCAAGAATAAGCTATAGCTAACATTATTCTTTCAAAGAATTGCACCAAACTATCTATATATATTTTATATAAACACAAGTTTTTAGCATACATATCTATCTATCTATTCAGTTAAAATAATATAAATATGGACCGTTAGTAAATCCGCCTATTCATGTAAATTTCTAGAGCTTTGCAAAAGTGGATACAGCACTTACATGTGCGTGACGAGGTGCCATTTTAATGAAGGATTGCTATTTCGATCAGGTTCGATTCAACCCATGGGTCGAATGATGCGTTGACGTGTCAACGCGTCAAAAGAAGAAATTATTTGAAAAGCAAAACAAAGCGCTTCACGCTTAACAATATATGAAACTAATAAAAAAACAAGCTATCAAAGGTGATTGATAGTGGAATGCGCATGTATATAGTAACTATAGGCCAAACCTACCACTTTCAATAAAATGTCTAATCTGTGAAAAGAGAAAAAGCAATCAAAGTATAAAGATGGTGGATGGTATGTAGAATATTACAGTTAGTTTTTGTACTACATTCAGTCTGTTTGCTTCATGTGTTTTATTATCCCGAATGTTGCCTTTAAAACTGGATTTGCAAGAATAAGATGATCACTTTCATTGCCATGGCCAATATATATACAACCCATAGTATTATTCATGTTCTCAAAAATATATATATATATATATACTACTCCTTGTTCCTTAAAATTACATAGTCTATCTCTTGAAGTGATTGTCAACTTTATACTATTCATTAAGACAGATGAAAGAGAAGGTAAACGGAATATACGTGGTTTAATATTTGTATTAGTCAAAAATGAATGCTAAGATACCACAATATATTATGCAAGTAATAGGCATGCAGATTCAACAGTAACACATGGTAACATGGTTTTTTCGGATACATTTGAAAAAAGAGGACTGTACTTTAATCCTTATTTGATGGGGTGAGTAGCAGTAATGCATCAAGTTCTCATTACATACACTACTTCAAGTATCATTGTGGTATCATCCTGCAATAATTTTTTTTTAAAAAAAAACAATGAATAGTTGTTTAAAACTCTCATCTTGTCATATCTTTAACGTTGGTTATTTATGTGTAGTAGTGTGGGGCGCGGTACAAAATGAAACTATACTGCTGCAGGTATTTATTTTTAAAGTATTTACCCAAGTAATCTTGGTCTTTTGTATCACGATCTTATTGTAACGCAAATTAGAGATGACGGTGTTACCAATTATTTTACAGAAGATGAGGTAAAAACAATAACATCTCAATATATAAATAAAGGGTCGGCTAGGGACCAGAATTCTAAAGAATGATGGTTGGGATCATCATTAAATTTATAAAACAATAAAACAATTGTAATTTCATCATAATCCAGCCATGGTGAAGAAGGTCTGTGCATTCTTTCTTTACATATTTCAATTGACCTCGTTTTCCATCAGAACATTACACAAACACTGAGCTTAAAAACTCTTTATCATGGTAAAAAAAAAAAAAAAAAAGAATGGATGAGCCGACAATAAATACTTGCTCGGAAGATAAGAATTTTAGTTTCCCTTTTCCCTTTCTTTCCTTCTTTCTATTTAATTTTTGTGTGATTATATTATTATTATTTTTTTGAAGGAGGAAAAATGGACAAAATGGATCAAATGGTTACCTATTTACCAAAATTCGATCGTGAAAAATTACCAACGATTGCTAGCATCACAGCCGCCGTTTTTGTAGTACTTTATGCGTATAAAAAGACAACAGCCACTCCAAAGGAAGATGAAGTTCCTAAAGGATTAAAGCCTGTTCCTATTGCTCCTGGTCGCCAATTCTTGTTCGGTAAATAGTAGGATTCTATCTTATCTATGAGGGCGATGTTGCATAGGGAAAAAGAACAACAATAACAAAGACAACAATGATTGTTTCTAATTGAGACATAAATATTTGGTTTTATAATTAGGCCATTTACTTACGTTGGGAAAGCGCCCTGTTTTACAACTTCAAAAATGGCATGAGTCCATTGGTAAGTGATGGAAAAATAAATATAAACTACAGGTTCACTACTAACAACAATAATGCGACATGCGATAGACGGACCCTTCTTTAAAGTTTATTTTGGGGCACGCCAAATTATTATGATTAATGACCCACAGATTGCGCATGAGATATTTGTTCAACGAGGTGCATTTACTTCTTCTCGCGCAGCACATACATTCAGTCATAATATTTATGGTGCTGGTGGAAGGTATATAAATGACGACGATTTTACATGGATAATAATCAAATGCTTATTTTTATTATTGACAACGATATGCTAATGACTATTATCTATATGTAGAGGTGTTGTTATTGCCAAGGCCGGCAAAAAATGGAAAAATTCACGTACTCTCGGTAAATAGAATTTACCTGTTTCGTCAATGTTTACTCAGGAAAAGGCTAACCTTCCCGAATACAACAATATACAGCCCTTGATATTCTTGCACCCAAGTTTGTAGATCAATTTGACGATGTGATTATCAAGGAAACCAGAACAGCAGCCGATGCATTGATCAGAGTCACTGAAACCAACGGCAGCATTAATCCATTAAAAACACTTCAATTAGCCACGATGAACATCATTACATTAACCGCCTTTGGTGAACGTTTCCCTTCCACTGACGACCCTATGTTCCGTACTCTCGTCGATCTTGCCGAACGTACCTTAACCTATGCTGGTATTATGGGTGATACAGGTGCCTTTTTCCCCAAATTAGGATGGATCGATGTCATCAGTGGAAGACGTAGAAAATTACGAGGCTTTGTCAAAGAATTCCGTGATAAACCTTTAGCTGTCTTGATTGATCGTGCCAGAAAGAGTCAAAATGATTGCCTTGTAAAGACCATTGATATGATGAAGGAAAAACATGAGTTGGATGAATTGGATGTCACCATTATATTGTCGGATATGATTGTTGCTGGCAGTGATACCACAGCTGTGTCGCTGACTTGGGCATTTGCTATTTTGGTGCGATATCCTGAAATTCAAAGGAAGATGCAATCGGAAATTGATACATTTATGGCCAAGGAAGGGCGATTACCACGTTATGAAGATCGAGATCAACTTCCTTATACGATTTCGGTACAAAAGGAATGTATGCGATATCGTACTACCACCAATTTTGGTGTGCCACACGTTAGCACAGAAGCATGTAAGGAATATAACTATTACTTTTTGTCTTTTGAATAGAAGTAGTAGCTGACGCCATGCTTTCATATATAAATGAATTCTTAATAATTTATATTAGTTGAATATCGTGGATATTACATTCCAAAGGATTCGACCATTATTTCTTCTATGTACTCTATGCACAGAAATCCAGCTGTATTCCCCAATCCAGACAAATTTGATCCTGAACGATTTATGTCAAATACCAAGAGCATGTATGCTGCTGCCAATGGTCCTTTAGAGAACCGAGATCATTACAACTTCGGTTGGGGAAGGTAAAAATCTTATATATATTATCATGCGTCTTAAGTAACAACTTTTTTTTTACTAATAATCACATTTTTTTTATATATTTAAATATGCAGACGACTTTGCCCTGGTACTCATTTGGTAAGTAACTTATGATGTTTAAGTTATAAATGTTTGGATTATATAAAAACATATGTTAACTTAAATTGGGAATAATTATTTATATATGTAGGCCGAAGTTGAACTTTTCAATGTCTTTGTCTCTGTATTTGCCAAAAGTACGATTGAACCAACATTCGATGCTCAAGGCAATCCTGAATATCCCAACATTGAGGATGTCAAAGCCGGTGGTGTCGTTGTCACTCCTGTTGAGCATCAAGTACGATTTGTACCACGCGTTTTGTAAACTTACCATCATACTATTTGTGTCAACCATTATTATATAATTTTATATATTATACTACACCGTTAATTGCCAACGCATTTTTATCCTTCACTTTATATCCCCAATATCCTTTTTTTATTTCGTTTTTTTTTTTACGATAAATATATAATATATATTAAATTAAACTACGTAGTAGTATTTATTTAATGACAACAGGAGTCCATTGTTTATGATAGTATTATATATCCGTTGCTATCGTTTATTATTACTACTATGAAGTATTTATAATTATATATGTTTCATTGATGCTAATTTTTTATGCTAATTATATAACGGGATGATTTTCAGGGGAAAAAGAAAAGTAAATATATATAATGTATAACATTGTTCCTTTTTTTTTATAAATCATCATCGGAATCCAGTTCATCTTGTGTATTGGATGCTTGAACAGAAGATTCATCATCATATTCACTATCGTCATCATCGTCACTATCACTATCATCATCGTCCTCATCTGAATCCTCTTCTTCCTCATCCTCTTCTTCATCATCCTCGTCGTCATCCTCTTCTTCATCATCTTCAAGGTCATCATCATGATCATGACGTACAAATTGCACTTTATATTCTCCCGGTGTCACCACATTTCCATTCGAAAGCACATCATCGATATCAATTGAAACAAGATCTCCTTGTTCATCTCTTGCTGGTTCAATAGAGCAATTGGCTAATACTCTTACAATCACGTTAAACATCTGAGCTTCTGCCAAATGGGCTCCAGGACAGACACGTCTACAGTAGAGGATAAATATGAGTTATTTTTCCGATTGCAACATCGAGTATTCCCTCCAAGAAAAAAAGTATTTACCTTCCCCATCCAAAATTAAAGTGGTCACGTTGTTCTACTTTGGCATTGGCAGATGAAGCCATTGGAGCTGTATGATCCAAGAATCGATCTGGAATGAATTCTTCAGGGTTTTTATAAATGGATGGGTCGGTATGCATGGAATACATGTTGGTAACAATGGTGGTACCAGCAGGAATGACATGTTCACGCCAAGCAACTATATATTATATGAACCAAACTGTGTAAACTATATGTAATAATAATCGGACCGTAGTACTAGTACTATACTCTTATGATATAAATCCAACCGTTATCCTTTTCCCCATTTATAACTTGTTTACCATCCTCTTCCACTTCATGAGATTCACCAAAAGGAGTCGTAGGTCTAAATCGAAGACATTCTTTTTGTACAGCCACCAAATAGGGAAAAGCATTTCTTTCTGAGAAATCAGGTAAACGTTGATATTCTGAAATAAAATCGGCCAATTCTTCTTGAATCCTTTCTTGAGCTTCACGTTGTGTTGATAATATAGCGAATAACCAGAGAAGAGTGGCTGCCATGGTTTCAGTGCCTGCTGTAACAAGATCGGCTATCGCATATATACAAATATGAATGAGTTTCATGTTAACTATGCATCATAAATAATATTAGTCTCTTTTTGAAGGAATAATAATTACCTGCGGTAACCAAAATGTCATCATCATCCAATTGTCCCATCTCTTTCATATCAGTCAAAGATTTGACAACACACTCTTCCCCAGTCTCCAGAGTCTCCTTGATCAATCTTTTATAAAGAGGATTGCGTTCCTTTTCAATAAACTCCTTGTAATGATCTTCTGTCTTTAAAAACGCCGCATCCAAAAATGAAAAGGCAGGTAAATAAGTGGTAAAATTGTTACGAATACCAGTAAATGAATTGGCACGTTTCAGCACAGCTGAAAGTTCTAAATACAATGCATCTTCTTCTTTTTTTTTCTTTTCAATTTCTTCTTTGGATCCTTGATGTACTTTGACGCTTCTCGTACTTTTCATACTCCTTGTGCTTTTGGTACTTTTGGTGCTTTTGGTGCTTTTCATACTCTTAATACTTTTCGTATCATCAGCACCTTCTTCTTCCTCTTCATCGTCATGGAGAGGGATACTACTTGTGCTTTTGCCAAAGCAAGTAATTAAAACAAAATTCAAGGCCATCCGGAAAATGGGATCTGCTGGATTAACATTATCACCATGAGCTAATGTATCTACTAAACGGTCGACTTGATCATCCAATAATTCAACAAATCGTTCATCGTTTAATTTTTTAGGTCCAAGGATGGCATTAGCTGTAGATTTATATATATGTGTTAGTTAGAAAATAAAGTATTATATTATGGAGATAGTTATATGCTTAGTTTACTCCTTACCCACGGTGCGCACCTGGCGCCACGATTTGGTTGGACCCGAGGAAATCAACCCCCTGAAAAAAGAATGTTGTCAAGATCCAAATTCTTAAATCATTATTATTTCTATACCACTCGCTATTTTGTTACTATTTACCTTCCATTCATACTACGATACTTTGTTGTTAAGGTAGAAAAAGGTCTACCTGATGTTGAATTTGCATTGGTCACAAGCAGTTCTTGAGCAATATGAGGATCACTTATCATTAACCATGTCTTGACACCCATTTGAATCCGAATCACGGGTCCTGTATATATAAAGTGGCCAATAGAAGGTTTTTTTTACTCCTTTTAGTCTCTTTTTCTCTCTCCTTTTTGTTCTATAGACCATCCTATCTCATTCTCATCATCGACAAAGTGAATAGTGAAAAGAAAAGAAAGGGAGGTGTATATTTTATATATAAACACGACAGACAAACCTAATTCTTGATGCCACTGCATAAGTTGAATGACCGGTTGATTTCCCAAAGAAAACAAATGTCCTACAGACCATTTTATTATAGATCTTGTTAAAAATTGTGCACATACCCATTTAATAATTTGATCATAATGAAGATGATAGAATCAACGACTATGATTCATTACCAGCATAAGGAAGAGTTGCACTAGGAGATGGAATGCCTCTTAGTCCAGCTGGAACATGATTTAATGAATCTTGGTAATAACGACGATAAAATGCATAAGCAGTTAAAGCAGCGGCTGTCACAGCACTTGCAAATGGAAGAAATTTATCCTTGCTATGAAGACTTGTTAAAGCATCATCCGATATTATATCCATGATTTGTTTTTGACTTTTTTTATGTTCTGGTATATAAATATATATGAAAGAAATAGAAAGAAAAAAGAAAGCTAAAAAGAGATAGATGACAATGGGATGTTTTATAAATGTCTGGTATCATCAACAAGAATAAACATTTTTTTTTCTATGTCTCCTTGACATGAACCTAGCTCATCATTCAAAAAGGGAGGTGGAATTTAATCGAATAAACCCTCATCCTGGGAAAAAGGATCTTTGTTATACAATAGGAGAAGAAAAATGTGGCAATTACTACTATTATGATTGACTATTACGTACTTCTTGAAAAAAATTGATTTATTTCTTAAAGAATCTAGTATCCAAAACCACTATTGCATTTACAACTTAATACATGAATATATAATTTGTTAAAGTAAGAATTTATTCCATAGGCTCTTCTTGATCTTCCCCTCATTTATTGTGTGAGGCTGCTTCTTGTTCTTATCATCAAACTTCACCATTACATAGGTGTTGTTTAAAAAAGAGACAACTCCTCTTTCTTTTGCCATATTTTCTTTCTCCTTGTTATCTAAACGCAGGAACATCTTATTCTCTTATAATAAATATATATAATTTTTTATGGAGAGTACATAAAGCCATTTTATCCATCATATTACCGTGAATTGAAGAAGAAACAAAGTTCGATATATACAACAAGATCATTTTTATTTCAAAGAAAGGGGGCTGAGCTTATAGTACTTGAACTAGCTATAATGTAGCTGTATATTAAATAAAAATGTATAAGTCTTTAGCCATGTCTGTGTTATATATACATCTGCTAGACGGCGGCCAGATAGCCCATGCGTCTATTTTTCTGATGAAAATGATGTGCACAAACTCACTGCTAATCACAAAAAAAAAAAATGATTTTTCACTTATGCAATAAAGAAAAAGGTAGCAAACCTTATTTCCAATGTGTAAGGTTTTTTTTTTTGGGAGTCTAAAAAAAAGGGAGCAAAAGAAAAAAGCATCGATCACCCTTTTTTTTAAATGGTCTCAGTGAAGAGGTAAAGAGGATGAAATTTATGCAATCATATTTTTTCCCTCCTTCTTCTTCCTCTATCTTCTTCTCCTAGAACATTACAAGCAACTAAATCGTCTTTTTATCTTTATTGTCGTTGTAATGTTTATTATAATAGTAATAAGTTACAGAATAATCATACGACTCCTCTCCTCATCATTTCCTGTAATACCGGTCTTGAGATTCCGTCGACAAATTGTTTCTCTTTATAGTACTGTATATGGGATATGGGAGTCTGGTTCGTTAAAAAGGTGGCCAAGTATTTATAATATTGAACCTAGCGGGTGTAACATTGCGTGTTACAAATAGGTCGTAATCATTTATTACTATTCGATTTAATATCATTACTCTACTTGAATCATTCTTATCACCAGATCCATCGTCATGCTCATGACTTTCAAGGCAATAACATTATATTCAAATACTGAGAATTTAAATGAATAGTAATAATAGTAATAATAGATTTAATGTTAAATGATCATGAGAAATATACTAGCAACGAAGCGCGGTGTAAACATTTACGTGTAACTGTCAAAGGAAAATAAAATTCAATGTGCTACAATAGCGTTTTAATGATTTTATATTATTCAGTAAAAAAAACATCAATTCCATCTTTCTTTTTCTTTTCTTCTTTTCATTTTTATCCTATTCTGATTTTCATTCATTAATAACAAGAATGCCATTATTTAGTACAAATTGGTGGAATAATCGTGATCCCGCATTTACTTCTGCTGCAGGTGCCACTGTAGCTGTCTTATTTGCCATTCTTGCTGTTTATAAACAACAAAAACGTATTGCTGCAGGACAACATCAACCGGGTACCAAGGAAATCCCTACACCCAAACAACAATACCCCTTTTTTGGTACAGATCATATCTCGTAACATCTTCATCATTCTTTACTTCTCGTTCTTCTTATGCATTTCAAATATTATTCTATCCATGAAAATAAATAGGTCATCTTCTTTCTTTGGGACCCATGGTGTCACAACAAATTACAAAATGGCACAACGAACTTGGTAGTACGTATAATAAATATATTATAATGACGGGTATTAGTAAACGGTGATAACAACAATTACGATAACAACAATAAACCAATACCCCATGGGTGTAACAAGAGTTCGGTATTCATTATTTATTAACAACGACTTTATACTCTCAATTTCACTACAGGCGATATCATTCAAGTCAACATGGGTATTCAAAAATGGATCATGTTAAATGATCCTAAATTGGCGCACGATATTTTTGTTACCAACGGTGCAGTTGCTTCTTCCAGACCTTTTATGGCCTTTACTTATATGAAGTATGCCATGGGTGGAAAGTAAGTATTTTTCTTTTTTTTTATGCATAAGAAATTTAACAGCTATTTTTAGATCATTGACTAAGATTAACGGAACTATTTGATTAACCTTATTATTATTATCATCATCGAAAAATAGAGGTGTAGTATTTACCGATGCTGGCAAGAGCTGGAGAAACACTAGAAAGGCTGGTAAGAGCACGTTTTTATATTTGTAGTATAATAGTAGAAAACGACATATTTTAACTAACAATGATGATTAAATGTTATTAGTATTGACTGTTTTGGCACCCAAGATGGTAGATAAATTCCGTGACGTAATTGAAAGAGAGGTCGATTACCTTGTGGATAACTTGGCTAGCAATTCTGATCCTATCAAGGGTCTCAATCCTGTGAAATACCTCCAACTCGCTTCTCTCAATTTAATTCTTACCACCATGTTTGGCAAACGTGCCAAAACCATTGATGATGAATTATTCACTCACCTTGTCAAATACGTCGAAGATAGTGTAGCCTATGGTAGTCCCGCTAATGACATAGGTACCTTTGTTCCTGCCATGAAATTTTTGGATTTATTCACTGGAAGCAAGAAGAGATTGGAAGGTGAACGTTTACTTTCCCTTCGTGCCAATTCTTTCAAGAAATTAATTATGGAAGCTAAAAATTCGAGCGAAAAATCATTTATCAAGACCCTGTATGAAATCAAGGACGAACATGATTTGGATGATGATGATATCATGGTTACTATGAGTGATATCACAATTGCTGGTACGGATACCACCAGTGTTTCTTTGGCTTGGGCATTAGTGATTTTGGTCAATCGTCCTCATATTCAGAAAAAGATGCATGAGGAATTGGATGCTTTCGTAGCAGAACATAAACGTGTGCCTACTTTTGATGATCGTTCCAGCCTTCCTTATCTTGCTGCGGTGCAACGAGAGTGCATGCGTTTCCGTAACATTACCCATTTTGGCATGTCCCATATTGCCGATGAAGATAGTAAGTGTAATTTTTTTTAATAAAGCTAATTATTAATTAACAACTGGTGTTGTGAAAAATAATAATAAGGACCATGAATTTTTTATATTAATATTTATTTATTACTAGTTATATCTCATGGATATGTTATTCCCAAGGGTGCCATTGTTATGTGCAGTATGTATTAAAAAATTAATTTATAGTTGTTATCGTTCTTAAATTTTCATCTCATATTGATAAATGGATCATATTTTCTTTTTATATTTTATTAGATATGAATGGTATTCACATGAACCCTAATGTATTCGAGAATCCAGAAGAATTTATTCCAGAGCGTTTCATGAATATTAAATCCACCATGTACGCTGCTGCTAACGGTCGATTAGAAAATAGAGATCACTATCAATTTGGTTGGGGAAGGTAAGAATAAAAGATGGAAAAAAATATATGCTAATAATCATTGTGTTGATAATATTGGAACTAAAAAAACCTCACCGTTCTGTATAAAAATTAATAGACGAGTTTGTCCTGGTATTTACCTTGTAAGTCGAAAAAAACATAAATGATAGCAAAAATACGCGATTCTTATTTATTTTTATTACATTCCATCATAATAGTCTGAAGTTGAAATGTTTGCCGCTTTGATCCAAATCTTTGCAAGTTATTCTGTTGAACCTCCTCTCAATGAAAAGGGTGAGCCTGTCTATCCCGATGATACCAAGGCAGTGGATTCGGGTATAGTAGTTACTCCTGCTCAATACAATGTACGCATTGTCAAGCGATCTACTGTTTCATAAAAAAAAATACACCACCATTTTGATGACCTCCTCCATCACCCTGTTTATCAACCAATAATTTCTTTTATGTAATTTATAATTATATCCATTTCATTTCACACTATTATTGTATTATTACTACTTATTTTTTTTTATCATGATTATGAAATATGTATAAAAAACTACTCTTTTTTTTTTTTTTTGTAATTACACTGATATAAATGCTAGAACGATATTATGAAATATTACGTGCGACTACAATGGGTGCTGGAAAGTATGTTTAGAGGTTACAAGTTACTATGACTTTATACTACTGCGGATGGGTATTAATAGCAGAGGTTTATGAAGCAATGATAGTAGCAGTCTGGTGCTATTGTAAAAGATTAATGAGGAATTGAAGAATAATAGGTTGTTGTGGCATCTGCAAGTTGTTGTTGTGGTGAGATTTGAATAACTGGATACAGTATTGTAGTTGCACTTGCATATTATCAACAAACACCAGAGCTGCTGGCGATGTGTATTGCTGATTATACACAACATAAGGTTGCTGTTGCATAATGATTAGTGTAGGAGAAGACTTCACATATATCCAATACCTTGCTGAGCACCGAAACACAGCGTATAAAAGGCCTAAAATACCCACAATATCAATTAAAACAAACTTGACAATATAAATTCCATAAAACTACTATATTCTTCTACAACAACAGAGCATCCGATAGTTGAAATAATAATGGTGTCAAGAAAAATGGATAAAGTTTTAATAAAAGGACGCAGTAAACTATAAGCTTGAATTTGTAGAAAGGTAACCAGCACAATGTATACCTACCTAGCTTCCATGGTTCATCAAATTACTGAGGTTTCTTATAATTGTGTGCATAGATTCAGGATGGGATTTAGTAACCAAGATGATAAAAACTGCTGTATATGCAACATTTATAATGATTAAAATAAATACCCAAAATAAATAACAAAAAATTATGCTGTATGTCATTAATCGGTTAAAAATTGCATTCTTGTTATCGTCATTTGGAATGTTGCCTTATTATTAAACCTCGATACGTTTCAAAAAATACACAATAAAGAAAAGAGATAAACTGAAAAAAACCATGGACTTTTACAAGCGGTAGTAAATGTCAGTATCTAAGGTATATAGCAACACTATCACACTTAACTCCAAACTACTGTGGAGAATGCCAATGGTGCCTATTGCTGTGATAAATGTGTATACTTAACAATAACGAAACATTTGAAAAGATTGGCACAGGCTGCAACAGCGGTAATAAAACCAAGTACTAATGTGATGACCGTCCATACCACTGACACCTTCCTGATGATTTGCGACATAACATTCCATCTTTATTAGTATCCGTTGCCGTTGTTGTTCAAAGGTCGATTCAGCCAGGAACGGGGATTTTTAATGGATAATGATATAATAAAATAGTGGCAGAGAGAGTTTTATTGGTAGCTCGTTTTGCTGTGTGGCTGAGGGTACCTGGTAAGGATAAAAGATGATGATCGTTTATCTTCGCCACGAAAGAAAAAAAAAAGTGATGGATTATATATTATATCACATGACAACACACTATTGTTGATACTGAAAAAAAATATATAATCACAATTTTACATATATAAAATGATCAGCCAACGATAAAGTGAACAAGGATACTTTTGAAATAATTATGTACAGTGTAAATTTTACTTTCGTCACTAATGGTGATATTATTCGTTGAATTAAACCTTATGGGTTTTGTTGTTATTAAGAAAAATGTAGGCTGATTGATTATCTGCCATCTATACAACTACACTTCCACAAACATCTATAAAAGGTTTTTGTTGATTAATAACCGTAGACAATGTATTCATAAATTTACATGATTATAACAGGAAATATATATGAAAAAAGCACCTCTTCCTCATCTTGCCTAACGAAAAAGTCAAAAACATTATATAATTTATTGTTATAATGCAAAGAAGCATTTGGTTATAACTATTATTAATAAATCGTAAAGAATATATTACGTACAGTGATTGTTTTCAATTATAAAATAGAAAATATAAAAAAAAATGAAGTACAAAAAAGGAGTCATGTTGTAGCAAAAACACAAAAAAATAGATTATATAATGTTATTGATTTATTTATATACCATTAACGATGATCATCTGTAGTATATTGATTTGGATTTTGCATTTGTTGGTGTTGTTGCTCAGCGACGTGATGTTGACCATCTGGTGGTTGTGGTGATGAAACCGATTGGAGGAAAACTGTAGGATATTGTTGTTGTTGATTGGCTTGCGTAAATTGATCAATAGGAATTTGTACAATAGGATATGGTTGTCCAGGTTGGAATTGCTGTTGTGGAATTTGTACAATTGGGTACTGTTGTTGCTGCTGGTATACTAACTGATTGGAAGATGGTTGTGTTTGAGAAATAATAGGAGTTGTTGCCATTAAAGAAGTAGAGGGTAGTGGTGATGATTGCATTATTGCATACTGTTGCTGCTGTGGAAGAGCTGCTGCTCCAACAGGAGTTTGGGAGCCGGGCATGAAAGACATGGGTGGTTGTTGTTGAGCATTATTATATATTGCAACAATTTGTGATGGTGACCAATAAGCTCTGGAAGCATAGGTTGCCCAGAGTAATCCAAATAAACCAACCAAATTCACTGTAATAAAAGATATGATAAGGTAAGCTTCAGCATATGGATCCATAAGATACACTGCAGTTACTGTATATCCAATTATTGGAAGCAAAAACACAATAAAGAAAAAGGACAATAAAGATTTTTTGTATGGTCGTAGTTCCTTCCATCCTGCCCAGAGTTGCATTATTCCATAAAACACATATGCCCAGAGACCGAGTCTACTAAACGTATACATGCCAATCACGTTGAATGGCATTGCCTGACTAAAGGTATACTGTGAATAGCGTACTCTTTCGCCGTATTCGGTTTCGATGCTACTATACGTGCCGCAGAATGCAATCATAACAATAAGAATAATGAAGGTCCATAAATAAGCCGTATAAGTGCTAATAAGCTTCTTTTTGAAATATTTTTTGGTATAAGATAACGGTGAATGTTGCTCTTTACTGGGGGTAGCAGTAGCAGTGACAGTGACATTAGGAGTGTTGTTGGCTGATGATTGGCGAGGAGTCTGTTGTTGATGGTTTATTGTAGTAGCAGCAGCAGTAATAGAAGCGTTCTTTGTTTCTATATTGATAATTGTACGACACACTTCGAAAAAAGTACAAAATAAAAGGAGTGGAAACATTTGATCGAAAAATATCATGGCGGCTGTACTTGAATAAAAAAGATCAATATAGCCAAGATTTGTCGCTTGAATTGCCATTGCAATAAGAATGATGCTACGGATAGATTGAAATAGACCAGCAGTAAACATGATTACATAACGCCAGTAGTATTGTTTTGCTCGTATGGCGTGGAATATTGATACTGACATGACTGATAGAGACAATGTTAGGGAGACACTGCTCAAACTATATAAGAGAATAATATAACTACGGGGCATTTTATCTTGTAGTCATTGGCTGAAAGAAAGGGCCTAATAAAATGAAGAGAAAGAGTAGGATTGTTTAAAAGATATAATATGGTGATGGGATTGTTTGGTGTAGTATAGAAAAGAAAAGAAGAAATAAACATGTAAATTTTCCAGAATTTTTGTTGTTATTATGATCAAGAATAAAGTTACTTCCTTGAGTTGCAGAACTTCTTTTGTGGCTGTGCTGTTTTTGAGACATTCTTGGATATGGTAGCCATGAGTTTGCTGAGGATGGTACCAAAGGTTATAGATGCATGTAAACATATCACATTTATATAATAATATCTACATATATAAGATATGTCCTTGACATTTAGAGCGTGCAGTTGCAGGTACTGTGATATTTGTGTAAGTTCATACCACATATAATAAGATCATACTGAATAGAAAAACAATGAACTTCATCCATTAACAGGATAATTGAGTATTTGAAAAAAGCATAGGTGTAGTTTATCCGCTATTTCCGTTTTTCAGTCAAAATAATGAAGAAAAGAGAGAATTCTCCATTTTCGACAGTGATCATCACCATTAACTACGCTGTATCGAGAAAAAGCAATCCTTCACACGAGAATGTCAGTTTGAAGAAAAATGATAATGTGAAGATTAGATAAAACTTTTTTTTTACATTATCTATTATTGATCAGTGCTATGCCCATGATGTAAGAGGTAGAAGCGCCAAGGTACTTTTCATTATAAATAAAAAACATACCATTGTTAACTTTATGCTCCCCAAGAAATTCATGTATTTGGTCACATGGTATCATTGGATTATATTAATCACTCCTTTTAAAAATGATACTTGACCGACTTTTAGGATCAAATTTCTGATTAGAAATTATAATACAACGATAACAATAATCACCAAGAAGAATGATGGTCGCTAAACCACTTTTAATAAAATAATAACAACAAAAACAATAAATCATCGATATAAATATGGGAATTGCTTTGGATTCAGATCCAGCAATAATAATAACCTTTGTTCCTTATTAAAAAACCAATTAACCCTCTTATATTATACTCTTTCAATTTCTTTACTGACCCTCTCTCTCTCTCTGCTACGACTATTTCTTAATCCAATGGATCCATGTGCAGATCAATATTCATTTGCTTACAGTCATAGGGGAAGCATAAACCATCCAAGTGTTGATCGACTCTCTGACTTTTCTATCATATCTGACAATAGCCACGATCATTATAATTCATCACGTAACCTTACTAGAGGTAGTTATATTAATCTGAAATCCAGGCACCCATTCTTTTTTTTTTTTTTTAAAAAAAAAAAAAATAGATCCATAATGAGAATGTGAGAAGGATCATTCTATATCCATTTTGTTTTAGTTTCATCAATAATTTATAATATTCTACTATAGAAAAGTCATTAAAAGGAACACGATCCGATCAACGACCACGCGCATCGTCACAGCCTGTAAAAGCTGATCGTTTGGAACGAAATAATCATGATAAATCATTTGGATCGGAACCGTTACCCACTACCACCACAGCTTCAGCCAGCAATACAAGACGACATTATGCAAATAATTCCATGTCCATGAATCAAAGCAGTTTGCGCAGTTCACAAACACCCTCTTCATCCATCCATCATAGCAGACTATTAAGTAACGTGTTTTCAGATACACCTTCAGAAACTCGATTACGTATTGAAAGATCCATATCCAATATTCTCGATCAAGATGCTCGATCTTTGTCACGGTCATCCTCACCATTATCAAGAAATAACGAATTTGGTTATCATGAAGAAAGTAGTAGGATTTCAAATGATATAAGTGATCAGCATGATGATCAACAGGAAGAGGGGGTAACTGCAACAACAAATAAAAAACCCAATGTAATAATAGAAGCAGGATCTAGTGGACTTGTACGAACAATGAGTCAACATGAAATAAATGCAAATTATCATGCTTGGGAATCTACCTTTCAAAAACGAACAATGGATGCTATGGATGAACGATACAAACAAGTAACTACCTCGCTAGAATCACGAATTAAGGTAATAATAAGATGATCATCTACTTGAACATGCACACTTTTTCTTGTTTTGATTGGGATTATTTATGGACATATATTTTTTTTCATTATTATAGATGTTGGAGGAAAAAATGAAAAAAGCAAACGAGGAAATGGAAGAATCACGAGAGTATATTAGAAAATTACATGAGCAACCCACCTCCATTAACCCTGCTGGCACTCAAGCAGATGTTCAAGTGATGCATGAAATAAATGAAATCGAATCTAAATCAAGAAAAGTCAAAGCAATCGAGGTATGTATAGAAGAAAAAGGGACAATGAGGTTAAATTGGATAAGTGAATCAAAAAGGAAAATATTGGATGGATGGAGTAATAACAATCCAAATTGGATTACTTATTTTACATAAAACAACAGGCGATGTTATGTGATCTTGGGTTTGATAGTATCGAAGAATTAGACGAGACAGTTCATGCATGGCGAAACAAGGCGCGAATGTTTGATCAAGTACAATGTTATGTGGATCAAATAGACGATTTAGTATGGAGTACACCTTTCACTTCTATACTTAGCGTGTGTCAACCTGAACAAAACAACAAGAATCATCCATTATTACATCATTCACTTGAGGATGCTTGTGATAAACATAGAGCACAATTCGAAAAGGCATTATTGGAGGCGAAAAGAGATAAAAACAGAGCATTTATTACTGAACCTTATTCGTCGGAACATTTGGATGTCAACTTTAAAAGATTAGTGGAATGGGCATATACGGTGCGTCGAGTCACTTCATAAGCAAGTAAAAAAAACATAATTGTAAATAACCATCACATACCTATTATTTCCCTCCATTCACAGACATACTATACATTCATAGTAACACTTGCACACACTATTATAAACATTTGTATACACATACTCAGCTAGTTGTGCGGTTTCTTTCTTTCTGTTTGGTGTAAAAATACAAAGAAATTTTTTAAAAAAATTAGATCGATCTATACCCTGTGATATAATGAAAAAAACTAATATGACAAAAATACATAATCTAATAATAATACGTAATATAAATTGACTCATTGTTACTCACCCATAGGAGACATACGTTATAAATTTGTTCATTGTGAAATTCATCACCATCAGCAGCAGCATCATTATGTTATTTAATGTGACAATAAATATCAATACGTAATTTGGATCCGAAATCATACACGAAGAATAATGTATAATAACAACTTTTAAGATGAACGATTATATCTAAGTAGCATCACCGAGGATAAACCCAGATACGTATGTGGCATTTGCATGTAGAGATTTTTAGGGTAGAAGTTTTTACGATAGCCATGCTGATAAAGCTATTTCGGAGGAGAGATGTATATTGATACAGTGGTGTAGTACCCTAGTTTACAGAAATACTTACAGTAAGGAATAAAGTCTAACAAGATAACTATTGGTTCCAGATTGAATCTGAGGGATCTGGAAAGTGGATATAACTCAATCATGTACTTTTTTACCCTTTTGGAGAGGGGGAAGCGCAGGGCTGTGAACTTTTTTTTACAATCGTCCATGATCATTCGCTGTCTGCATCTCATCGTGTGCATTATTGCTTGGATATGTATGTACAATCAAAAATAGATTTATTGCATTGTATATATCAGCGATACAGACGCTACTACTGGCGTTTCCCCTGTTTCTTATATTTTGGTCCTTTCTTGATGACTACATAAAATTAATACTATATAAATTTTACATTTCACATACAAAGAAAAGAAGTTATTATTATAGGAGGACAGCGACACCTTTCTTATTTCTATAACTCCTAAATGTATACGTACCGTATCGTGTAAGCTATTTATTTACGTTAAATGCATATACATATTACAGGGTCATGTCCGTTGTGTTGTTATTTTAGGAATATAGTTAGTATTCTAATATCCATATAAAAAAGTATACATTGTTCTTACATTCATTTAAATATTAATACCCAAAAATAAAATAATTCTGCTTACTTGTCAAAATCAATTATGACCCGGGCAAAAGAATGGACCTTAGGCAAAGACTATTATATACGACCTGCTATTTTATATGATTTATCTATTACCGATGAAATAGTATCTGTAATAAATTCATCTTTCTTATCTGAAGGTATATTAAAATTTATGCTATGCCTAATAGCAGTAATTTATTTTTATTCGATGCTGAAAATCCGGATGATGGACTAACATTAGCGCTAGGATATGAATATCCATTTTCGCTAATAATAAATATATTTGTATATCTTTATTAGATGGGTGGACAACGGACAAGCAAATTATTATTGGAGATCGAATCTCAGTTCAAGATATAATAGATTATATTTATGAAACCGTCAACGATAGCAAAAAAACTGTTTTGCTGCTTGCTTTTAAAAGAAGAAAACTGTATTTTTCTACTGGTGTCACTTTTACTACAATAACGACAACAAAAGAGAACAAGAAAGACACGGTGATTGGCACAGTGATGATGAAAGGCTTTGATGAAAAGCTTTTTTCAAACTCATTCTGGAGGGACCAGGACGATGACTCCACGATGCCACAGAACGATATCAAACACTATTGCTATTCAGATATATATTCTGTTTTACCTGAATATCAATCCACAGGTATTGGTTTTGGCATTGCTAAAGCTTCCATTGAATGTGCCCGAGCCCTTATGGGTTATAAGTACATGTTGAGTTGGACATTTGTGGATCGAAAACCAGAAGTAATATCATATTACTTGAATAAGATTGGTTTCCAGCTGATGGGGATTTTGAAATATCCAAAACAAGAAATCCTTCAAGATAAAAAGAAAATCGCTTGTTATTTGATTAGAAAAGATCTTTTTGATAGTGAACATCTTCAAAAAAGAAGCAAATTATAATTATTGTTCTTATCCCTTAATGTAAAAATTCTTTCTTCTATATCATCAAAACTTATTCATCAAGAGGTGGATTCAGTGATTGTGTTACCATCTTTTTCTTTTTTATTCGAGAGAAAATAAAATAATATATAAAGGGATACTATATAATATTTGTAAACACTATCATTGATAAAGAGAGAGCGAGAAAAAAAAACCAATGTAGGGTAAGGGGGGTGGACAATCACTGGATCCACTACATCGAATAATGTTGATAAGCCTTCGACCTTTGGTCTCAGCTAAAGAACACATTTTGGAAATAATGTAAATTCAAAAAAAAAAAGTGTTATGCGAAAATTATTACTTGATAATATAATAAATATCACTGTGAACTTTTAATGATTATTTTCAAGTACAATATATAAAAAAGTAATGAGGGATGTACGGATTGAGTATTATATTGTTTTTGTTATTGTTATTTGTTCTCATTTTATTGTTATGAAGCTAGTTATTCATTAATAGACAATCGTAACAAGAATACATAATTCGTCGTTCTACTACAAGTTATAACTTTTTTAGCTAATCCTTAAGTTCGTTTTAGCGCTTGACAATATGTAATTAGCATTATCACTAGTCTCATTTTTTTACTAGCAACATACAAAACCATCACACAAAACAACAACAAAATTATCACTGTGATAATTATACAATATAGTAGTAGTACCTGCTTCGATCTATTACTATTGATAGTATTAATTTACTACGTACGTTGAGTTTACTAAGCGACTAACATTTGGTATACATACGTATATATTTAAATCACAGCTATTAGTTAGTTCTAACTTCTTAAAAGTGGTATAATATATCAGTTTCATCTAGCTTCAGATGAGATGGATAATTTAGGTTTATATTATGATCCAAGATAATACAAAACTATTATATCCATTTCGCTCATACTCATTGATTCAACAATTATCATTTTCCATAAACTATGTTATTACTGTTCTTCTCATTGTCGTTGTTGCAGTTGATAAATTAGTGGCATTTCATCACTTAATAAGCCTATATTATATTATTTTAAAATCAAATAGTCTCTATCATATCAGCGGTTGTTTTGGGACATCGAACATTTGTTTAGAATTTTATATGCAGTAACAAATAATAATGATAACTATTAAAATAATATATTCTCTCTCTTTTCTTACTGGAATGCAAACATATCTGAGTAAGTTTAGCTTAAAAAATTCAAAATCATTTATTGCTCTTCAAAAAATAAATAAAAATATACAAGGAAAATATTTAAAAAGAAGTGCAGCAGACCGCATAAGTATGAGAAGGAAGGAATTTTAGAGATAATATTATTTAGTCTATTCTTATAATTTATAATAGAAATTAACCACAATCAAAGTGAATCAAACCAAGTAGAAATGTAAATGCTTAATAAATATGAGTACCTATTATCTAGGAATGTTCTGATTATTGTTCATCCGAGATCTCTCATATATTATGTAATATATCGGTTGAAAAAAAGAGTTTTTTAATAAGATATATATCTACTGAGAGAATAATTCATCTATTTTTTTTCTAAAAAAGTATTATATAATTAACTATATCTTATTATCATTGCATGTAACGAAATACTCAGCCAACATGCTCTGGTTATAAAAAAAAATTGGAGAACAATCCACCATGATTGGTATCCGCCTCCTTCCTCCTTCCTCCTTCACAACATATAAACATGTTGATATTTTATTCTTATTTTCATTTTATAATGCCAAAGTGTATACTGAATGTTAGCTTCTACTTAAGTAACCTATCTCTTTGGTCATTTATTTTATACATTAATTGATATTCCAGTAGTAGTTTTCCTATTTACATAATACTAATTTGTATATGGCATGGTGATGGTGAAGGAAGAAAGAAAAAATAACATTTATTTAATACTATATTGATGCATAACAACAAAACAATAATTGATAGTAATAACATCGCGTTTTATGTTTCATGTGGTGGCATCGGAAGTTTGGTATAGTCTTTAAATGCATTTAAATGTTAGAATAATGGTTTATTTACGTTTTACCTTTATTCACATTTATTACCTCTATGTAAGTTTAAAGACATATAAATGTGACAATGCTTAAGTTTAAATGCGTTTAAAGGATGCTCATCATGTGACAAGTGATTCCCACGTTTGTCTTTTATCACTTTTATCGTTTTCTTGGATACGAAGGAGTTAAAGAAGAATACGAAACGTTGAGTTTTGAGCAGAGTAATATATAATAACGATGACTCTCAGTATCTTAGCTATCAGCGTGACGAGTGCAAATGTCGCGACTGTACGAAGAAGTGTAAAGTTGTAACGAGGTGTAACATGCTATGGTACCTATGGTAAACAATAAAAGTAGTAGCAAATAAAATATAAAATGCCACATCAAGTTGCACAAACATAACCATGATACACTATACACCAGTGTGTGAAGTATGAGCATACATTAGGACCATTTAAATGCATTTAAAGATGTTTAAAGGCGTTTAAATATATATTAGCGTACAATTAAATGATAATAAAGCTGGGAGTTGTATTTATTACCTTTGAACCCTTTAAACACAATTAAATGCATTTAAATGTAAATAACCAGGTAAAGACAAAGATTCCGATGGGAGTTGAAAGTATTTGAGTATTTTTTTTTATTATATCATCATCTACGTAGTAATTGAAAAGGTAAGACCTGCCAAAATGTCATCATAATTCCGTTATCCAAAAGCGTCATTTTAATTTTTGAAGCAATTTACGTCATCTTTATTTTTATAACCAAATTGGCTAACGACTCATATATTTGTTAAATGTATCATCGAATTATAATAATGGCATATAAGAGAAGAATGGAAATACGCAGCTCGAATCGTAGATTTCGGTCAAAAAAAATTAAAATGATACTTCAGAAAATATTCTTTTGATTTATGCGGGTCGAAGTACGGGAAGGGACGACACGAAAACAACAAAATAGGATTCCTTAAAAAAATATGCATTTTATACTCACCCTCCCCTACAACACGTTAAACAACCCCACCCTCTGGTCAAGGTAATGACATTATAGTATCCTAATAGATTAGCATAAGCCCTTTTACATAAGCACACAGGTCTAATGGACGATTAGAGCACAATTTATTATGTATCATCTACCATTTTTTGTATTGTTATTTCATTATTATTATAAAAACCACTTCTTTTTATCGTTACGATTCCATCAAGTTCTATTTACAGTCATGTATCCGGCCGATGATGTAAATATACCGCACAACCATAATATATTATGATGTACGTAATAAGATGTGATCCTTGGTACTATATGGGATATATGGAAATCCTGGATATAAAGGTGGTGAATGTAGGGTTCGTTCTATAACTGATGGAAATCTTGGAATAATCCATTTGTCTGTGAAGATTATCTTCATACCTATTGGAAAAAAGGTATCACTTTTTTAGTGTCTTCATTCCTTAAAATCTGTTACCATGATGCACTCTTTCTGATTTTTTTTATAGAACAAATGTCCCTTACATATCGTTACTTTTATTTATCGTCATATAATAGCTTTTGGTTACCCATATCGATGGTTATAATAATAGATTGCCTCCTTCGATTGATACTAATTATTAAGATCTAGTAATAGTTTTTTAGGTAGGAGTTATTATCACCTCATATCTCAATAATAGGATAATTGAAATAATAATATGGTGATATGGTAGTTTAGTTGGATTGAAAAATCGATTGCCTATGGTAAATGTATTAAGTCGAATTCGGTATCAAACAGGAAGAACATGTAATGATAATCTCCCTGTGGCACTATCATCTCTCCCTCCTCTTATACTATTGAATTTATCTAGGCCAAGACTGTTTTAAAAAAAATAAGTCATAGTTACTGCCATAACATTTCAAATGTAGCAGTATTCTGTTTTCCATGACATATTTTATTCATATCTAATTTTATGCGACTCAACAAACGTACATCATTTTGCAGCATTATATTATCAGTATATATTATTCAAGTTTCTCTTCTCCGTTCTCTCTCTCTCTATTATTTTCTCTTTCTCTTTTCCCCTAATCATTATTCTCCCTTCTTTCCTACTATTACAACCTCAAATATAAAACTAATAAAAACGAAAAAAAAAACAGTAACAACAGCCGATTAAACTATTTTCTTCTCTTTTATAATCACTTTCTTTCTCACAACACAAGAAGATGACTCTATCGATAGATGCAGACAAGGAAATGTCAGTACCACCCGAAGCAAATATGGGTGAAGCTATTGAACGAAATTGGGAAATTCCTAACTTTACCATAAAAGAAATTCGAAATGCTGTACCATCCCATTGTTTTGAACGAAATACATTTCGATCTTTCACCTATTTAATACGATATGTTTTCTTGGTAGCCACAACAGTCTGTGCTGCTTTATATATTGATTCTATCCTATTATCACGAGCAACTCGGTTGATCCTTTGGTCAGTATACTGGGTTGCCCAAGGTACTATCAGTGGTGGTCTTTGGGTTTTTGCACACGAATGTGGTCATCAAGCTTTTAGTTCGTACAAGGTATTCTTCTGTTATTATAGAGTATTTAATTTTCAATTAATATATAGTAGTTACTATATATTATATATGAAATAATCGCCTGAGTCATTATGAATATGCACTATTATTTACAGGTATTATAATATAATATCTACTTTGATTTTTTTTTACTAGGCAATTAACAATGGCGTTGGTATGGTGAACCATTTTTTTTTTAATATTCCTTATCATTCCTGGAGGATCTCGCATTCTCGCCATCACAAGTATACGGGTCTTATGTCAAAAGACGAGGTAAACTTTCCATGTATTTTTTCATTTTACGCCTCTAAAAAACGTGCGTAAAATCCATAATTTTTTTTTTTTGGGGGGGGGAGGAAGATGCAGTTGAGGACAAAAAAAATAAATAATTCACTCGACTCATTATTTTATGCATAGACATTTGTTCCATTTACACGCTCCGAACGTGGCTTACCACCGAAAGATGCGAATATAAATCAGCAACAAAAAAATGATGAAAATGACAGCAGAGCCCTTCACTATCATGAACATGAAATGAGTGAGCAATCTCCGATGAGAGCATTCTGGTCCTTTGTTAAAGTATTTGTTATTGGTTGGCCCATTTATTTGATATTTGGTAGTCACCATCATCCTGGTGTTAACTCTCATTTTAATCCTTATTGTGCCCTTTTCGAAAAACGCCAAGTATGGGATATATTACGTTCAGACATGGCTGTTTTTGACATGATGTGTGGACTCGTCTATTGGGTAAGCAATTTGGATCAGAAATTATCATGAAACTTTATCTAGGTCCTTATCTTGTTCTTAATGTATGGATCATGATCATTACTTATTTACAACATACACATCCCAATGTACCTCATTATCGTGAAAATGTATGGAATTTCCAACGTGGGTCCGTGTTGACAGTCCGTGGATCGTTCTTATGGTGCTATTGTGGATTTTCTTCACCATGATTTGCAACGAACGCATGTAGCCCATCATTTTTTCTCAACCATGCCTCATTATTACACCGTGGAAGCAACCCATTATATTAAAAAAGCATTAGGAAAGTCCTATTTGATAGAGCAAACGTCGATTCCTATTGCTTTATGGGATTCTTGGACGCAATGTCGTTTTGTTGAAGATGAAGACGATGTTGTATTTTTCAAAAAATTGTAACTTCTAACTAGATAAATCTCTCCTCCGTTATAATATTCTATCACAGATCGTATTATTATTTTCATCAGTGATAGTAATATTAAACTTTGTCGAATAAACCATCAATAATTTAAGTCATAAGTCATATAGTGCTTTGAATATGAAATCTATTAGTGTTGTTGGGAGATATATATTTCCGTGGAAAGGTCTAAATGATCATTATTGTTGTATTTGGTTAATAATCGTAATAAAACGGGAAATCGGATGTATATATTATACCTTCCTTCATCATCCATTTCTATTATCTTACAAAAGTAGAAAATAAAAGAAATGTTATTTTTCTCGGTGTGACTCTTTACACATGTTATTTTCTTTTTTTATATCTAAACTTAAGTCAATCAAGGTTGTCGTATTGTGATATGATTAAGTTACACGTTTCGGAGTCTTCATCAATAATAAAAAGTGCTACGAAGGTTGGTAGCATTTTATTTCGGGAATGCCTTGCGAGAATTTTAAAATGATTGAATACTTTTATAAATTTAATCGATCGATTGCGCCTTCATTTTTTTTCTTGGGATATGATGATCATTTAGAGTTACAGTATCATCATCAACCAAAGATCTGGGAGTTTTTATCATAACAAAATATATATATTCTTGCTAACCTTGCTGTTGTTGATGAATAAACATTATTCTTCTTTAGTTTGTAGTGCTAATATTAATATATTAAAATACTAATTATCAAGGTTATCAATATTACCATTGCTCAATAACAAACAAGTCTATCACAAGATAATGATGATCTTCAAAGGTTTCTATTTTTATTAATAATATTTTTTTTTTTTTTGCATAAACATTTATCATATAAAAAGACGACTGCGCCCCTGCTGTTGTTGTACTCTTGAATTGGAATGTGTAAACAATAGCAAAACCATAATAAGAAATCTATCCCGTCATTTCCGGTGCGATGTATCTCCCACTACTTTGTCCTTCAACACTATCACTGATTATATAATACTACGTATAGAATAGAAATTATATATAGGATATTGGGGGTTATTGATGATTGAAACCTTTTCAAAAATGAACTTGTTTCAAAAAAAAAAAATTCGTTGGTTTTTGTGTTCACTGGGAAAGCGCCATAATAAAAAAAAAAATAAGCTTAAAACTTTGTATTACACCGTAATTCCCCTTTGTGAAAAAAAACAGACTTTATTAAACGGAGATGACTTTTATTATAAGTTTCCATGGTTGTTGATGGATGTAAAAAAAGGTTCGCAATCACCAAATATGGTATTACTCACATAAAAGAAACGTTTTTGTTATGTCAATGCGTGCGTCTTAATGACTTGTCTGCGAATCTTCTTTTTTTCTTTTTGTTAAACTGGTTCTGCCTAGTCTACTTTTTCCTTCTTTTTTTCTCTTTCTTCTTCTTCCTTTTTTTTTCACTTTAAAGTGTTTCAATATATATCCAACTTTTTACTGTTTCTTTTTTTCTTCATACAAATTTAGTTTTTTTTTTTTTAATTCGGTAACCTATTTCTCTTTTTTTGTAACATTCACGCGATCATCGATGACTAAAAAGAGAATTCCTTTTTTTTACGCGGTTATAGAATAAATAAAGAGTGAGAGAAAGAGAGAAGGACAAAACACAACACGGTTTGTCCTCATGTCCTCATTACGATCATTATACCAAATAAAAGAATACCATCTTTCTATCGTTGTTGACATAAAGTTATATTATTAAAATATGATGAAAGATACCAGACTTTATTTAATTTGCAGGTAAAAAAAACCACTTTTATATTTTTACTACTCCTGGGATATATAATTGATTTGAAACATTTTCTATTTTATAGCTTTGTGTCTATTGGTGGATTAATGGTATAAAAATCACTTAATGTTTAATCTTGTTAAGAAATGGAAAATACTCATCTTGGATTCTTATCTCTTTTTTTCTTATATATGTACGATGCATACTTGATTATATGAATGATAATAGTATGGGTAAGTTTGGCTTATTTTTTTTTTACCACGGGCTTGTTGGGGGGAGTTGAAAAAAAAAGATGTGGAAGATCCTAAAATTTTATAACAGGTACGACACAGCCGTTCTTACAGCATGTCTTGCATTACCAGAATATCGTCAAGTTTTTTCTTTAAATAATGATACAAATGGTGTAGCTGCTGTTGTTGCTTCTCTATCAGCTTCATTTCTTACATCATTGGTAAAATAAATGAATCCATTCAATCTTCTATGAATATATATATATATATATACTATAGTGATATTAACATTATTGAATATCCATTTATCAGGTATCAGGATTTGCAGCGGATGGTATTGGACGAAAAAAATTCTTTTATGTCGCAGCCATCTTTCACATCGTTGGAAGTGTTATTCAAATGGTGGATTTACAGCTGAGCGCTTTATTAGTAGGACGAGTTATCACGGGCTCTACTGTTGGGTAATTATGATGATTAGAATGATATACACACACGGACACACAACATGTATCCCATGGATCCACTTTTATATAAACAATGGTTCCTTATTTTCTGTAATCTCACTTTTCTTAATGGAACTTTTTTTTTTCATCAAATTATAGTATGCTCAGCATGTCTGTCCCTTTATGTAAGTTATTTTAGTGGTTGATGACGATGATTCCAAATTTGTTTTTTAGATGAGTATCCAAAAAGAGTAATTCACATTCATTTGAAACGTCTTTCAATATTATTATTATTATTATTATTATTACTTAGATCAAAGTGAAATAGCCAGTCCACAAAATCGTGGTAGGATCATTGCACTTTATCAATTAGGTGTCACCACTGGGTTTTGTATCTCTTCATGGATTGCTTATGGCACCGCGGATCTAATCAATAATTTATCATGGAGGTTCGTAAAAGAACAATGAATATCTATAATATACACTGTAATTGATATGATATATATTTATATACCTTGATTTTATATAATTATTATAGAGTACCTGTAGGGATCCAAATTGTCCCTGGTGGTATCTTATTATTAGGTTTATCATTTATTCCTGAAAGGTAAAATAGATTGATATATTAAAAAGAAAAGAAGAATGAGATCCAAAAAGGAAGAAGGGAGATTAACAAATGGAATGTGGATCTATATTTTACAAGTATAGTCCTCGTTGGTTAATTGCGCGTGATCGATATAATGAAGCCTTAACAATTCTTGCACAGATTCGTGGGAATAAAACGGACGATACGGAAGTTCAAATGGAATACACTAGCATTGTTCAAGATGTAACCTTTGACAGAACTTATACCTCGAAAACTTTTTTTGCCTTGTTTAAAAAAGGAATTGAGAATTACCGGAAACGAACAGTCTTAGGTGCTGGCATCCATATTTTTACACAGCTGACGGGTGCTAATGGATTATTGTAATTTTCTTTCTCTTTTCTCCTTGTGACTCTGTTACTACACGGTGCCCCTATTCTAATATTAGTGTTCGTGTGTGTGTGTGTGTGTGTGTGTGTGTGTTTATATAGATTCTATTTACCAAGGATTTTACGTTCTGCAGGCTTAGGTGAAATACATTCCGTTTTGATAGGTAATTTAACAAGAAAATAAATAAATAAATAGATAACATCCACCAAATGAGTGGTTTTGTATATATAATAAAGTTATGCCATTGTTGCCCAGCTGACTCATTATTATCATTGCTTAGGAAATGGCGTAGCTGGAGTTGTAAATATGCTTGGTACAGTTCCCGTCTTTTTTTACGTAAGACAATTCTATTTTTTTTTTTACCATTATTGTATTATTATTGTTGTTGTTGTTGTTGTTCCGAAAGTAATTATTAAATATTCATAAAAGATAGATCGATGGCCACGTCGTCGGATTCTAGTAACGGGAGCAGCACTCATGTCGGCTTGTTTATTCACTGTTGCTGGTCTCATGGGTGGATACAGTACCATGGTGTCACCTACACGAATTCACATGAATCCAACGTCTTCGATCGATGGCGTGAATATTAACATCCATAATCCGGCTGTCACCTATAGTATTCTTGCCTTATTATGTGTGTTTATTGCGACGTTTTCATTAAGCTGGGGGTAAGTACAGATCATTAATATGTACAAATGAGATACAAATCCTTTCATTGTTTATTGATGGGCGCTCTATATTTTTTTTCTAATTTTAAAGACCAGCGGGATGGATTTATCCAGCAGAAATTTATCCACAGTTGATTCGTGCTAATGCTATGGGTGTCACCACAGCCACCAGCTATCTATTCAACATTATCATTACGTTAGTCACACCCATTTTATTCGAAACGATACGATGGGGGACTTATTTACTCTTTGGTGTGTTTTGTGTGATCATTGCGTTTATCATTCATAAATATTTCCCAGAAACAAGAGGACGATCGTTGGAAGAAGTGAATTTAATATTTAGTGGTGCACTTGTGGATCAACAACCAGGTGCTCATCATCCGGAAACAGCAGCAGAGGCTCTTTTGAAAATGCAACAAATCCAAGTAAGAGATCGAAGGAGACGATTGGAACAGGGTGGACAACAAATGGTATGGGATGATGTACGGATATTTTCTTCAGCTCCTTCGGATGCAGCCATTGCAATGGAACCAGCTGGACCGGATTTGGAGAAACGATAGCATTTCATTCATTATTCATTATGACTATTATTATATCATACCATATACATTATTCTCTACTACTACCTGGTGATAATGGTGATAATACAATCGTTATATACAATAGTGGGAAGAAAAGAACAACAAGGATAAGATATATTATCGTTATTGTACCCTTTGGCATATATACTACTTCATCATCTTCATCACTATTGTATGTTGTCGTTTTTCTTATACTACTTCTTTTTTCTTGTACAAATTTACTTTTGGTAGTAATTTTTTTATTCACTATCGAATCACTTTTTTCTTCTTTGTATAAAACTGTTTTTTTTTATATCTTTCTCTTTTTATTAATACACATATAAATAAATAATATATTCTTCAAGGCTTCTTATTGTTGCCATTTTAATAATAATATATAATTACTAATAATTATACAGGCTATGATGACCCAAGTATGTGGTTGTGTCACATAGGATATCTTCTACTTATTCAATATATACAGATGCTTAAGGAAACTCTACATTTTGGTGACTTTTTTCAGTAACTTTTTTTTTTACTATGTAAATAAGGCTTCAATAAAGGCTTCAACGTATTCTTATTCTTTCAAAGACCATTCAAAATAGATGATAGTTTAATGGTTGATTTAATAATACTTATTGACAATAACTACTTGTCTGCATATAATGCAACATAGTAAGAATATCATTCTATGTAGTTCTTCGAACTCGCAAGTTTGATAAACAAGATGTTCAAATGAATATGTTTATCATCTTGATAATAATAAATGGTATTGCATGTGAAAGACCAAGAATATCTCATTCTTGGGTTATTTTATATACAAATAGTAAACCATCCCTTGTGAGCATAGAGTGTAGCCTTTGGATGCATCTTAAAGTCAATAGCATTGAAAAGGAAATAAATATGTATTTAGAGCAGTGTTATACATTTGTATCGTAATTTGTGAACAAGTAAAGGGTTTATCCAGATATGGTGCTTTTTGTCTTATATAAAAAAATATTTTTTTTCCATTTTCTGATCGTCAGGTGTTCTCGCTCCCTCTCTCTCGTTTCCCCAGTTTTTCGACTCCACATTTTCCCGTCCGATCACTAAAGCTTTTTTTTTCCCACATGGTGGACTCTTTTTTTTGGTTGCTAACTATGAATATCAAACCTAACAAAATGTACATATAACCAAATACATATTCTTGGTTCTTAGTATCCATCCCTTCTACTCTATATATTTTCTGGTGAGTAGAACATTCAATATATTCACACTAAAAGCAAAAATGAATATAATAATAAAGTTTTTTTTTATAAAACTATTATTATAGTATATACCACCAATAATTTTCATTGTAGGTTTAGTTTCAGTAGTTAGACAGTAGGTAGTACGATCGTTTTGACAAAAAAAAATGACGTATTTTGTAACCAAAAGTTTAAAAGGATTGTCCTTAAGGAATGAGTAACTGAGTGATTAATACTACTTTTTTACGTATTTGTTCTGTTTTTGTTTACATGTGAATATACCATAAACACAAAGCGATGGGGTTTCTTGGGAACTCATTGAATAAGTGTCACTGGAATATTAATCTTCTATATAGTGGATAGATCAAACGTTTACTATATAAAATTGTCATCTGCTGTGGCAGTGTTTGTATTTTACTAGCCTTTCTTATTATATCTTTTACTCTACACATATATATATATAACCCAGCAGTTTTTCAAGTTTTTCATTGATCGCTTCTTTCATCTCTATATAATATACACGATTCTATTTTAACTTTTCCTGCGTTTATAATATCTATACAATTATATTACAATGGAAACAATATATAGTTACGAACAAGTCAAAAAACACAATTCAAGAAAATCATGTTGGGTGATTTACAAGGATAAAGTCTATGACATGACCCCTTTTGTCTCTCTTCACCCTGGAGGAGGACAAATTTTGCTTGAACATGCCGGCACGGATGTCACTCAAGTATTTGAAGAAGGGACAGAACATGTTCATTCAGAAACAGCCTATGAACTTCTTGACGAGCATTATATTGGTGATCTTGAAACAGCAGAAAACACGACACAACAACATCAGTCTATGGATCAAAAAGCAATGAAAAAATCAGCAGCAATAAAGGATGAGGAAAAAGATGTAGAGTTCCTTAACTTGTATCAACCTTTATTTTGGCAATTGTGGAATCGCACTTTTACAAAGGAAGTGTATTTGCAGCAAATCCATCATCCACGTTATGTTTCGCATTATGTTCGGTTCTTTGAAAATCCTATACTGGATTCATTGACATATGCTGCTTGGTATATGGTCCCACTGGTCTGGTTTCCTCAAGGAGCATATCATATTTGGCAATCCATCATGACGGGATCTTCACTCTTGGGAACATTGCAAGGCTTTCTATTAGGTGGTTTCTTTTTTACTTTTATTGAATATACATTGCATCGATTTTTGTTTCATTTGGATGAGTATCTTCCTGATAATTCTATTTGGTTATTGGTTCATTTTGGTCTCCATGGAGTTCATCATTTTATGCCAATGGATCGGTATGTTGTCCTATATTGCTACAACAACTCTCTGTTTATTATAAAGAAAAAACAACTATCTATGATAATGATCATTGTTTTATATTCTAATATATCTATTATGTACATACTACAATTAGACTGCGTCTCGTATTACCTCCATCATTATCATTACCATTATCCGTGCCTATTGTTTATTCGGTGCATGCGAGCATTTCTAACTTATCCACCGCACATGCAGTTATTGCTGGTATTATGATCACTTATGCATGTTATGATTGTTTCCATTATTCTTTGCATCATGCTGCCATGATTGACCCTCATACAAAAGAAATGAAACGCTATCATTTAGCTCACCATTACAAAAATCCTGCAAGTGGATATGGTATTACATCGAAATTATGGGATCATGTTTTTGGTACAGTGCTGGAAGTATAAAAGCATCTCTCAATTTATACCCATCATATACCATAGCAACAACAGTATGTTTTTTTTGTATACTTTAAATAAAATATTGTCATTATAAAAAAATCATGATAATCATGACCGTTACACATAAAAAAATTTATTGAGAAGGGGTGCTTTCTTTATTTCTCTTTTCTGTCAATGGAAGAAAGCGACCAGGAAGAACTTGAAAAATATTTCAAGTATAATGTGGATCCATCAACCATTTTTGATCAACTTAAAGATTCATTCATCCAAGCTGAACAGGCATTCGATGAAGGCTCTTATCATACGGCAGTAGCACGTTCAACAAAAGGACTTGACATCTTGATGGCAATCAAAAACAAATTATTATACATTCGAATGAAAACGCGTCAACATCAAAATGAAATCCATAAAGCATGCGGCGATGCTGAATCGTTGGAGACGATAAACGAATCCGATATTCGAAAGCCTGTGTACCTGGCTCACCTTCTTATGAAGGATGAAAGAATGCCAGACGTGATTGACACATGTAACACTGTATTGAAAAACCAGAACAATGTGATTCTATACAAGAATGGCCTCCTATCCAAAGATGGATACGAAAAATTGATGACACTCAAGGGAAAAGCCATCGAAAAGTCTGATCAGAGAGTCGATTTAATGAAACGATTACCTCGCGAATTAACAACACTCATCTTGAACCAACTCGATTTGAATGATATCCTTCATTGTATGCATGTCGCACGGCATTGGCAAAAAAAGATTATTCATTGTCCGATAGCAATTCTACGCAACATTATATTTCCTAATCAAACAAAGATATGCGTGAAAATACCTTCTACGCTCATGTATACTTATCTTCAGCAGCTTAGTGATCGTATTATAAGAAATCTGACGATAGCTCCAATGTACTCGAGTATATACGATTTATTCAACTTCCTGGAAAATGTAAAATTTTATCATCTTCGATCACTCACTATTAGTAAGTTAATGCACATTATTTTTATATCTTTTTGAGAAAGAGGTGGGGATGCTTAATTCATATTATTGTAGTTAATATATAATACTATGGCTGAGGTTGTATTTTAAACCTTATGGATCAATTTTTTTTTTTTTAAAAAAAACAGATATGGATATTCGTCGAAAGCAAGTAACAACGTTATTAAAGACGAATAGTAATATATTGGAAGAAGTATATCTCTATAATAATTATTCGGTACCACCTCTGAATGAAGTTCTCGACATTTGTCCCAATCTCAAGTTGCTCTGTTACTGTGGCTCACTACTGCAGGATGAGCCTTCTTGGGACCATGAATATCATCCACAACGGCAACAACAAACGTATCCGTCATTAATAAGCCTTCAACTGTATACGTACACATTTCGAACCGAAGATATCAAACACTTACTGGAATTTGCAGTCAATTTAAAAGATTTTACCATAACGGATTATGAATTGAACTCTGATACTTTAAAGACAATTCGTCAGTATGGCAAACATCTACACCATATTTGTATCGACTCTACAACATTTGCTTCCAATCCTTTGGACCATGACGACGATTATTTACCAATGGATATAGTACGCTACAAATGTTCAATTGATGTTCAAGACTGTTACGAGGAAATGACAGGTCCATTCGTTTTGTCCATGCTTAACAATATGGAATATAAACCAGAGGCACTCGCATTATCAGTCCTCGATGATTATATTGACAATTCGCAGAAATGGGGTCCATTGGCGAATGTCACATTACCCAACCTTCGGTATCTAAAAGTATCTTTTACACGAGAAACAGAACAGATATTTACAGACATGATTCTACAGTGCCCGACATTAGAAGAAATCATTCTATATCGGTTAGGTTGTCCACCCAACATCATCCTTCATGCAGTGAAATCACTACCTAGGCTACAATCCTTTGCCGTTGAAAACACATATAAAGAAGCGAGTGATGCTGACATCTGTACAACAAAAATCAACGACAAGGCCATTCGACATTTCTTTTTACATCATGTAGCATTAGGTGATGCATCAACATTGGAGCACGTCCGTCTACGTTATATTTCTGAATTTGAACCAGAAACATTCAAAGTACTCGTCAAAATAAAACACTTGAAAACACTTCATCTTGCAGGCTCTCATCTCATCCATCATCCCGACCATACGATGGGTTCTGTCATGAAGGATATGGGCAAGGCATTTATACCTCCTGAACTTGAAATGCTTGTTCTTGAAATGATGCTTCATACCTTGACTGATGGGGATTTAAAAGGTTTGGATTGTCCAACGATAACGCTTCATACTCTGGAGGATGTGACGTTGGATGGAATTCGAAAAATGATTGAAAGTGCTCAAAAGCTGAAGGGACTGGTCATCCATGATTGGAAGGGTCTATATGAGAGTGACTTGATGGATCTTGCAAAAAAAGAAAATATTCATTTATCTGTAACACATCAGTTTTTGTAATTTTATAATGGATCAAAAAGAAGGAAATGGCTTGGTAAAAGGTTTCTTGTTTGTGTTGTGTGCATTTTTTATATCCACGTTTTGTATTATATTTTATAAACATACGTAATCAATCGGTTGGTGTGTACTATAATAAATACCTTGTGATAATATAATACGTATATAGTGTAATACCATTTCCTAAAGATTTTCTTGCGGTCTAGTGAGAAGGGATGAAGTTAAAGATGGATAATTTTGATTATCCAATAAGGTACAATTGGGAGCCATGCAATTAGATTCTTTTAAATGCAATGGTATCATAAGGCTTCTTCGAATCACAATATAGCTTCTTATAGATGCTTTTTAAATAGCGCTTTCATATAATCATGACAGTCTAAAAAACCTGGCCCCTTTATTGTTTTCTATAATGAAACCCATTTCTACTGAAAAACTTTTGGAGTATAAGCTGTGTGCATCCACCATTATTGATCTTAAAGATTCATTAGCCCAGGCTGAGAAAGCATACAATGAGGGGCATTTTCGCACTGCAGTTGCGCGCTCGACAAATGGACTTGAAGATTTGATACAGATCAAAAACAAGCTATTGTATATTCGAATGAAAGCATACCAAGAACAACGTGAAATGGAGAAAGCTTATATCGATGCTGAAAACTTGGAAATGATTACCAAATTTGATACCCGAAGGCCGATTCATATGGCTCGACTCCTTATGAAGAAAGAAAATCTATTAGATGCCGTTAAAACATGTGACAGTATTTTAAAAAACGATATAGCAAGCATGCATCAAGAAACACTTGAATATAAAGAAGGATGTGATGAACTGGAAAAAATCAAGAAAGAAGCGACCCATAGACTAGAACACAGAATGGATTTAATAAAAGTGTTGCCTCACGAAATAGTAACACTTATCTTGGATCAACTCAGTTTGGGCGACATTCTCAACTGTATGCACGTTGCACGGCATTGGCAGGATTTTATTACATATTGTCCGACAACAAGTCTACACAAGGTTGTATTATATGGTATAAAAGAAATACAAGGAAATCTATCTTCATATCAAACGTATAAATATCTTGGACAGCTCAGTAGCCACGTAAAGAACTTAACAAGTATTAATGCAATGTACGGGAAGGAATATCCATTATATGATCGCGTACTGGATAACGTATCATTTTATCATCTTCGATCGCTCAATATTGGTAAACTTATTCTCATTTATTTTTTTAGAAGGGGGTGCTTAATTATGCTACAACATCAAAAAAAAAAAAAAAAACCGGGCTGAATACCTTTTAATAAACATTTAATGGAAAACAGGTACACCTCTTGGTCGTGACCGCTTAGTAATGATATTGAAAAATTCCAGTCGTTCATTGGAAGAAATACAACTCACTGCATCGTCAACAACAATCAATGAAGTTCTTGATAATTGTCCAAACCTCAAGTCACTCTCTTTCGGTTGCACATGGATGAATTGGTATTGGGATCCTAAATACCGACAGCGACAGCAAACCTATCCATCTTTAACACGCCTGCAAATGTATACAAGGTCATTTCAAAACGATGATATCAAGCGAGTATTGAAATTTGCAGTTAATTTACAAGAGTTTACTATTAAGGATGATGAATTGACCTCTTTTGACTCGGTTTATCATTACGGGAAAAAATTGCATCATATCTGTATCGACTCAACAACGGGACGTTCAAATTCTTCTGACCGCGATAATGATGATCTACCGATTGATGCGACACGATACCAATATTCAATTGACACTCAAGATTGTTTCACTACGACTGCACAATCACTTTTATCGATGCTGGACAATATGGAATATAAAGCAGAAGCACTTTCCTTATCGATTGATCCTGATAATACACTGGAGAAATGGGAGCCGTTGGTGAATGTCACATTACCATATCTCCGGTATATAAAGGTGTCTTTTACACAAGATACGGAACAAATATTTACCAACATCATCCGTCAATGTCCAACATTGGAAGAAGTCATCTTATTTCGATTACACTCCCCACCGAACACCATCCTTGATGCAGTAACATCATTACCTATGTTGCAATCATTTGCAATTGAAAATGGATATTTTGAAGCATATGATTATGAGACATCTATTACCACAATCAATGATAACGCCATCCGACAATTGTTTTTACATCATGTAGAATTGGGAAATGCATCAACACTACAACACGTCCGTCTACGCTATATCGCTAATATTGAGCCGGAAACGTTTGAGGCCCTTGTAAAAATTAAACATTTAAAATCAATTCATCTTACCGGGCTCGATCTCACCAGTTCAGAAAATAGTATGGGCACCATAATCCTTGGCATGGGCAAATCGTTTATACCTCCTGAACTTGAAACACTTGTTCTCGAAGCTCTTTATTTAATCACGGATGAAGATACACTTCATTTGGACTGCCCAATAATAAAGCTTATTGGATTAGATCAGTTGACACTGACTGGCATTCGAGCGATGGTCGAGGGCTCGCAAAAGTTGAAGAAATTATTCATTCAAGAGTGTGAGTGTGTAGATGATAATGAACTAGCAGATCTTGCACGAGAAGAAAATATTCAATTATGTACATAACTCTAATACTAGTGTATTTGCATATTTATGGGCTATCTTTGGGTGTTTTTTTCATGTATTATTCAAAAATTAAAAATATATTTTTGTATATTAGTAAATATATCATTTTCTTGTTTTATATACTACATTCGTTTGTTTTGCATGATATATTAACATAGGTGCTAAATATTGGAGTATAAACTCATTTGTTTTATCCATCATCATCATCATCATTATCATTATCATCTCCATAAATAGTTTTCAAAATGCTATCTGGACCAATTATGTTAAAATCTACATCATCTGAGCTACCAAGTAAATAAACGCCAATAGCCTTTTACCATTCTTCTAAGGTGTTGGTATTATATATCCATATACTTTCTGAAAACGGGAACTTGATAATACTGATAAAAATCGTCAGGAACTACTGAAGTGAATAGATGCCGCTTATCCTAAATAAATAAAATGTAGCATTTAAACAGAAAAGACAAAGGAGTCCAGGTATACAAACTTTTGTCAACGAAAGTAGCCTAATTTGCATTACTGAAGTGCCTGCATAGGGAATTGCAATAATGAGTAGAGCCATAGTCTAATTGAGTTGCATTTTAATCGAGCAATCCATTATAGTGGTAGTATGCTCTTCCACATGTGTAAACCGACCAACAGTTTCTATCATTTCGTAAGTATCGCAATTGGCTGGCTACCTCTTTTTATTGCAAGGGAACCATGAAAAGTAACCAAAATTATATGGTATAATAGATAAAGGCTTATAATATTTGGTGAGTACGTATATGAATAAGGAATTTTTCCTTACAGACATATAGAACCACTTCAAGCTATGTAGTTGTCTGGTGGTAACACAACTGTGAATATGAAGCCTTTAGAAATACATGTCTAGAAAGGTTAATGTAGTTGATTCATAATTTATAATTGTATTTCCTTAGATATTTGAAGTATCCAATCAAGATTCGACCTATAGAAAGGATTGACAAATCCCTTGTTGCTATTGTTTGGTAAAAAGCTGTCCTTAATGTTCCCATGAAAAAGGGTATTTGATTTTCAGGGTGCTTATGCTCTTTTTTAATATGACAAATGGGGCTCCTGTACACAAGTTTCGGTAGATGATATCATAAAAATAATAAAGATACAGCCTTTCATAATCCAACTTCATCATACTGTCCGTAAGCATATATATCAAACCAAAATATATAGTAAAATCTGTACTGTGAAAACATCACTTTAGCAATATATATATAAAAAAGATGAACAACAACGAGTTCAATAACCACTTTTTCTATAATAACATTACTCTTATAAACAAAATACCAACAATAAAGGACCAACGTTTGGCTTTTTTTATACATCAAGATTCAAATCCCTGTTTTTTTTAATCAGTACATAGATTATCAAGTACTTCTATATTCTGATTATGTTATCTTTGACAGAGATTATGAGACGATCCAGCTCTTTTATATGATGATTATATGCTGTGTTATTAAAAGTGTCTTTTTTTAGACAAACCCGCTGTACATTTTCTTAATGTAACGCACGTTTTTTAAAAGATGCCATTTTACTGGTGTTTATCATAATATTATGCATCAATATTTTAGAGTTAATCACCGTTGTTAATAATGTAATCACTTATATTTATATACTACTACTACTTTGCAAAAAATCATTTTTCCAATATTCATATCATTATTTCCATCTAAGTATTACAGGTTGCCATACGTATCCAGCAAGGCGGGATAGATTGTCAATGTGGTGATAGATTTTACTCACATGCGCTGATTGTGTAATCATCATTCCATCTTTTGAATAAAAGGATACTCCTCCGTTTCTTATAAACTACGTAAACTCCAATAGGTTTGCTTGAGTATGATTTTTTTTTCTTTCAAAAGAAATACATTTGTTTCGATCACGATAGGATGCAATAGAATGATGAGATATTAAAAATCAAGAAGAGGAGAAAAAAATAGACTGTTTCAAATTATGCATCAAGAAGAACAAGTTATAGGATAAAAAAAAAGACTATAATAAAAGAGTAGAAGGATGAGAAAAATAAGCTCAAAAATTTCAAAAATCACATAATTATGGACAGATCTGACGGAAGTTTTTTATTTAATCATGATAAAACCATTTTCGGAGTTTTAGTTTTATATTTTTGTTTGTACGTGCGGCATGAGTCGTAATATATAACTTTTTTAAACAGGAAGATTCTATTTTTGATTTTTAAAGTTTAAAATTAATAATGATAGTCATAAAGTAGAATATCGATATATATATATAATATAATAATAGTAGAAAATAAAGGCATGAGAAAGAGAGAGAGAGAGAGAGAGAGAGAGAGAGAGAGAAAGATAGATGGATCGTAGTAATATTATATTATTAATCCATCTTCTTGAAATAAATAGACCTTATATAAAAAAAAAAGCACAGACGTAACGACAGGCACAACAGCCTCTCTTTGTCCATTTTTGATGAAAAAATGTAACGCGAGAACAGGTGGTATAAACTATGAGCGCTTAGAGCTAATCGATGGCGCAATTCTATCGAACGTCCAATCATTGGGCCTGGGAAATCACCATAAAAACGCGCTACTTTTTTTATTCTTCTTTTTTTTCTCTCTTCGTTCTTCTTCTTTATCCAAACTCTTTTTCTTTAATTCAAACATGGTTCTCAGACTCGGTTCTACTGCTCCTGGTAATTTTTTTTTATCTATTCTATTACTATGATGGTGTTGTCAATTGGATGGCTTCTTTTTGAATATTATACTGGAACTGGATGATTACTAACAATGGATCATTCGTATACGCGTTTTTGTATATCGTATATAGACTTCGAAGCCCAAACTACCAAGGGTGATATCAAGTTCCACGAATTCATTGGTGACAAGTGGACTATTCTCTTTTCTCATCCTGCTGACTTTAGTAAGTATTCTTATTTCGAGGAAAAAGGAAAGAAAAAGGAAAGAAAAAGGAAAGAAAAAAAGGACAAGGAATAAGAAAAAAAAGAGGGACGCGTCGACTACTATTATATTATATACAATAGCTCGGGGAGAGGCAGGGCGGGAATGTTTATTGCATTTACACATAAAGAACAAACCAGAGTTCCGGGAAACTCATTGTTTGCATCATCATCTTTGTGTGGTTATTTTTAGCTCCCGTCTGCACCACTGAATTGGGTTTGGTTGCTGCTTTGCAAGATGAATTTGACAGTCGTAACGTCAAGGTGATCGGTTTGTCTGCCAACGATTTGGAAAGTCACGGCAAATGGATTGCTGATATCAATGAAATCAATGGTGTCGATCTTCAATTCCCCATTATTGCTGATGCTGATCGTAAGGTCTCTCACTTGTATGACATGTTGGATCACCAAGATATCACCAATGTTGATGCCAAGGGTATTCCTTTCACTGTTCGTTCCGTCTTTATCATTGACCCCAAGAAGACCATTCGTTTGATCTTATCTTACCCTGCTTCCACTGGTCGCAACTTTGATGAAATCTTGCGTGTCATTGATTCTTTGCAATTGGGTGACCAACATCGCATTACTACCCCTGGAAACTGGAAGAAGGGCGATGATGTCATTGTTCATCCTTCCGTTTCTACTGAAGAAGCTCAAAAGATCTTCCCCAAGGGTGTCAAGGTCGTTCGTCCTTATCTTCGTTTAACTCCTTCTCCTTTCTAAATCTGTTACATTAATCCTCTTTCCTATTAGTATCATTTGCTCTGTATAATTCTTTTTTTTTTAAAAAAAAAAACCTTTACCCTCTTATGTATATGTATATTATATATCATTTGCTCCTCAAACACTCGTGAATAAAATGACCACAAACAAATAAACCCGTTTATCAATGCTCATGATTTTTAGTGATCATAGTGTTACCAATAATAATATATATCGCATATATTAGTCTGTAAAAACAAAGTACTGCATATTTTTATACTATTAGTATAGTTGTTTTAAACCTAATCTCAATTTGGAATAAATCTACCTGCAGGAAACAAAGCAAGTAAGCAAGAGGAAAATTGGGTGGGGTTTCTCTTTCTTTTTCTTTGCTGAGTTTGGTTTATCAAGGCATTGGCGCAAAAAAAAAAGTTTAGTTTTATTATAAAATGCATGCAACTGTGATGAAACAAACCCATCATTTCTTTTCCTTGTTCTTTACACTTTTTTTTTCTTAACCATGGATATTGGTGAACTTCCTAACCCTTTCAAGTCCAACAACGGTTCGCGTGATATTGGAGATAATAACAACAGTGCTTTGTATGGTATTGGTGATTATGATGAAGAACCCGCTCCTCAACCACAACAAGAACAACCCAAACCTGCCGCTGCTGCAGCTCAAGCAACTGAAAAGGTCAAGGAAGAAGTGAACGAGGCTGCTGAAAAGGTCACTGGCAAATAAACGTATATTTTTATATTCCAATGTATTTTTCCTCTTCATCTTCTTATTCATACTACCCACTCAACAAATTCACAAATCAAAGCATATATAACAACAACTGCAACAATTATCACCAACAAGCAAGCAATCCATAATAAGCTCATTCATCGAATCTCTTTTTTCTCATAATAAAGTATCAACTTTTAATCTTGTATGTAAAAAATCATGTTGCGGATAGGATGAAGGATAGTTTCGGTTGGTTTAGAGTAAATGAAAAAATGGGATTTTCAATGGAGGTTTGGTTACATACGTGGCGAAGTGATCTGGAACCCCAAAAACGTGTTACACGACATTGAAAATGGGCAAAAAAGAATGGAAAAAGAAAAAGGATTTTTATTCTTTATAAGAAATTCTCAATGTTCCATTTCAACTCAATAAAAAGCTATTTCGATTATAAGCCAAACTTATTTTTGTTTCTTATTGGCACCTTTCTTTGAAGAAGTAGCAGTAGCTTCTTTCGTATTAGTAGTAGTGTCTTGATCCTCATCTTTTTCAGTTTGTTTTTCCGATGTTACTTCTGGAGTTTTACCTCCAAAAAGACTCTTGGCAATCAAACCGATTACAACTAAAATCACAGCTGCTCCTGCTAAAAATATCGGTGATTCGAAACTAAAATAGGATAAGTGATTAGCTATATATGTTCTATACCCACCCACCCCCAAAAAAAAATCCACGATTGCATAAGACTATGTAGATCATTCATCCTTTCCATTCTCTTTTTTTATCTCCATTAATAAACTTACTCAATGGTATCCAATAATCCAGGACTCGAAGCTTGAGCTCCAGGAGCACCAGGATAGATACGTTCACCTGATTTGACATCCATTAACTCAACTTCAAATACCAAAGTAGAACCAGGAGGAATAGCACTACCAGCACCACGATCACCATAAGCCAATTCAGGTGGAATCACCAAACGACGTTTTTCACCCACGCACATACTTTTTGAAAAAATAGTCCACATTATTGTCAGTTTCATATATTTACTCTCCTTATAATATATATATATATATATACTCTTAACAACTTACTTTTTCAAGCCTTGATCCCAGCCTTGAATGACTTGACCTTTACCCAAAGTGAATTCTAAAGGTTGATTACGATCGACACTGCTATCAAACTTGGCACCTGTGTCAAAAAGTGTACCAGTATAATGCATGGAAAGTAAATCACTATTTTTATATTTATAGTTTAGAAATCTTCTTTCATACACTAGACCAGTTCTCTCTTTTATGATATTCTCTCTCGCGTACGCGTCGTCTCTCCAATATTATCTGATCTTCCTCCTCCTTCCTTTTTTTCTATTTACCCATCGCGTGATCGTTTGGTACATTCTTCTTCCGGGATGCGTTTCTTGATACCTAAATTTTGACACAGTATATAAATATCATATTTTTTTTTTTTGAAGAATAGATAGAAATCAATCTTGTAAGAAAGTTTTTTAAAAAAAAGATCTATTTTACCAATTTGTAATTTTGTGGGAGGTTCCTTTAAGGCATTGACCATGGGAGTCGTCAATAAAGCTAAAAACGCGAGAAATACAACAGCACGCATATTTGTTTTTGTGTGTGTTCGGTAAAAAATACGTGTGAGAGAAGAAAAAGAAAGAAATAGAAAAAAGAAGAATGGCTCTTTCGCATAAAATTCAAGAGTCGCTCCTTATAATTCCACCATTGATAGACATCCACATATAGGAACACAACAGGAGCAAGTGTACAAAAAGCCCATGGGAGCCCACGTTCTTTGATATGATTTGACAGAATGCATCCCAATGGATTGAAATAACAAACCTTGCTGTTTAATTATTATTAATGAATAGTCATCCTCTTTTTTCTTGTTCTCCTCCTGTTACATACATTATTCTCATGATGTTATCCTTTATGCCTCTTTAAAACTTGATCCAAGACATATTCCCTTTGTTCACTAAGTTATGCAAATTATAGTGTGTTCAACTATCAACATAATGAGTATATCTAAAACTCTAACTCAAAATCAAAAAAGGGGACCAGGATGTTGTGTTTCATACATGTGAGAAATGTTTTATTGTTGTTGTATATAGAGATAGATGCTTGCGTGCGTTAAGTTACGAAAGAGAGATAGAGAAGGAGAAGAACAGGGTATATGAATGAATTGTACAAGTGTGTAATAATTAATGCAAATAATAAAGTTAGAATGATTCAAAAAAAAAAGGCTGGTTGGGTAATAAAGTTGTTGTATTTTTTGTGATATAATAAGGAGTAATCACTTTCCTCAAAGTTTAGTACTGAATTGAAAAGTTGGCTTTTGTGGTTGTTGTTTTTCTTCCTCAATCACTTTAGGAGCTGATAATTCTTTCAATGTCTTGAGCATATCCTCACGTACTTGGGTACACAATTTATCGATCGAATCCGAATCTTCGGGAACATCGGTGGTTGGCACAGGAGGCAATACTTTGATGCGGACAGTACCAGATTCAAATCGTCTTTCCTTTGAATCATAGATTTTATCATAGTTTTCAATCACAACGGGAACAATAGGAACACGTGCTTGAACAGCCATATAAAAGGCACCCTTCTTGAAAGGTAATAAGTTGATATCAGCACCATGGTATCGAGTACCTTAAACAATAATTACAATAAAAAGTGATAAGTATTATTATTATTATTATTATTATTATTATTATTATTATTACTATGTTTCCTATTCTATACGGATGAATCACATCCATTTTTTAAGCATATTTACCTTCAGGGAAAATCCAGACACTTGTCTAAATTAAAACAAATCAGATCATTCGATAACAGCTTGTTAGATCAAAAATCACACGCATATTCTTTTAATAAACTGAACAATTACCTTTTTTCTGTGAATATCTTTAGCTGCGCGTCTTGCTGCCTTTACAGCATTATCACGATTGGCACGATCCAAAAAGATGGTTTTGCTCAAAGAAACTAAACGATTGAATACAACAAGGGTCAGCAAAAATTAAATATATCCATCCAACCAATCAACCCCAAATTTTCTTTATTGAATCTATTTTCTCCACCCAAACCCCAAACAAAATACATTATATACTTACGATACCAGCCCAAAAGTGGATAAAATTTGATTGCCTTTTTAGCAACAATCGAAGTGCCTTTGGGAATGACTCGACCACCAAATACCATATCCAAACTACTTTGATGATTACAAACAATGACTTTGGAACCAGTACTAGTCAAATGTTCTTGACCTTCGATTTTGACAGAAACACCGGTCAAAAGACTGACAAGATAATAATAAAGGCGAGTACTGGTCCAATTGATTAAATCAGGTCGACCTGCCAATCTTAAAAAGAGAGCAATAAACATGCCACATGAAGCAGAGGTAGCAAGACAAACAAGATTGGCCATGGTACGATAATAGAAACCACCATTACGACGACCATTTAAAATAATTAGTAAAGCAGTAGCAATCGATAGTGCTGTATTGGTTGTTTGTGTTGAAAGGAGCATCATCTTGTTTATTGTCGTTAATGTTGCTTCGTGGATGAGATGATGAATCAAAGAAGAAAGGAAAGTATAGAGTCGATAGAAGTAGTTAAAAAAAATAAAATGGAATGGAATGGAAAAGAAGAAAGAGAATTTATAAACGATAAAAAATGAAGATGGTTTAATATTTTCACGCGCTTTTTTGTTAATTTATTAATTTATTGTTTTGTTGGATTTCGCATTGTCCCAAAAAAAGGGTTGCGTCGGATAATGGTTTTGAAAGGTAACACACACGTTTTCCCAAATCAGCTGTCGTTTTGCTTATTATGTTCATTTCTCCTGAGCTGACTAAAGACCACCTTTTCTATTATCCTTTTTTGATTTATTCCAATAGTAAAAGTTATTCATTGTTAATTAATATGTGTTGGATAACCATCAATCCAGTGAGATATAACTTTTTCTTCACATGTTTCCATATCTACACTAAGTACTCAACATTTCTCTTATCCATTTTGCATAAATTGTATATAATCTAACAATAGCTATTAGTGTCTTACATCCACAAGTTAAATATTTATTAATAATAATCTTGTTTTCCCCCAAAAACCCAGATTTTTCGATTACCTAAAATATGTAACTATAAAACATAAGCATATCTTGGCTACTTCTTCTTCTATTATGAGGATCCTATTATTATTTACTTGTAAAATTGGTGTTTATTTTGTTATTATTAATGGATATATATTCTGGTTTGACTGATCAAATGGTATTATTCACTCTTTTAAACAAACGTGCTATTGTTGACTCAGATATTGTATATTAATACATGTGTTGAGATTTTGTCAGGAGCTTTTTTTTTCGATCCAATTTGAAATAGTAAATGATGTGCTTTCTATTTAATTATATGATATGTTACTATAATAAATAAACTTCAAGAAAGCAACCATAGAAGGTTGTTGGGTTATTTAATTTCATGACTAATAACATATATCACCCATTTAATCTCATTCCCCTTCATCCGTTATCACACCTCTTCGTTATAAGCATTTGGTAAAAAAAAAAAGTATTGGGAAAACTTAAATTCTGCCAATTAAATCAACTAATACCCCATTATTATTGTTTTATTAGATAACCATTTCTACCATTCAAATTAATCCATAGCGCCCACTTCATCATCTTAATTTCTATATCCGATGCATTTTTCACTAAATGAACTCCATTTGATCCAACCTCGTCCATATCCAATGTTCCTGTTACCTTTTTTCCCATCATCTCCACATAATTTATGCCTTTTATCTAAAGCAAGGATGATTAGCAGAATCAACAATACCAATAGGATCCACCAAAGCCATTAGTAATTTAACTGAGAATAGGATAAGCACTTTTATAGGCTTCGGTAAAAAACAATACACTTTTTAATAGCTGAGTCATCCCAAGATCTTCCTAGTTGAACCTTACTCTATACACAATGTTATAACATAAAGCTTTTTACTTTTTTTTTTCTGACCATTGAAATAAACATGAGCCCATCATCACCATCCAGTTTGTAAAAATGAATCGTCTTCCGCCTCACCCCTTTTACATTCCTAAAACGTATATTGAGTGATTTCGGAAAAGTATAGGAAAAACCTTAATTTTTTTCTTTTCATAAAATATTAAAATAGTTTGTCATCGCTCGATCGATTGATGGTAGCATTACCATATAAAAAAGGATTAGGTGCTATTTCTAGATTGATCTGTTGTCATGTAAAAATAATAAAAAATGTTGTTGTCACAGGGACTAACTGGAAATTATCCAAAGTTCAGAAACAGTTGCTCAAAAGGGAAATTAGCCCGTATGCGTTTCGTATAATGAATATTTAGTGCACCAAGTAATGTAATGTATAGACCAACAATAAATTCGAATGATTCCATTTATCTATAAATATAATACCAATATAACTGTTTGGCATTCCAAGTGTATCATATGTCTGTTACCTTATTTCTTTATTATAATGGGAGACAAACTGGCCCACGTCATTCGACATGGCCAATCCCTTGTAGTGCTTATGTTTTGGAAATATTAATACAAAATAGAGAAGAAAAAGCAATAGCTAAAAAAGATCCGAGTGAATTGGGAAAAATGCTAAGCAAGAAAGGAGGGGAACAAAAAATATGTGCCGTCTCTCTTTTTCTTTTCTGAGATGTTGATCTAAGTCAATATCCAGCGACACTCCTGTTTCCTTTCTATACATGGGGGTGTCAGTTTCATATGATAACTCCTTTCTATTTATATCTAAAGCAAACAGATATTGATATAAGTCTGATATTGTGTGTTTATTTTTAAGATAAATCTGATTCTCTCTGTTTATATATCCGATGATATTAATGAGATGTGAATAGACTCTGAAGAATAATTCATCATATCTAAATATCATTTCTTTAACAAGATAAATGAGTGTTATAAAATGACCATTATTACTTGTAAATAATGCGTATTGTGTAGGCATGCTTCAATTGGGTACTTAGGTATTGATAAAGAACATGGATACAGCCAAGATTTATCTGTTTATAAGATGTAATAGTAAATAACATTTTTCAGTGCCTTACAATGCACTCACTGTGATTATGAAATAATTACACACTTTCACTCTCACACTCACATATCCCCAACATGTTTTATCATAAAAACCCAATTATGTATATATATATATATATATATATATATTATGTTATTTTGAGTATATGAGAAGAATTTCCTAGTCAAACCACACTATAAAAGGTATAAAGCCGGTTTATTTTTGTGTGATATTGAGAATAATGGAATCTAGATAGTAGCAGAGCCAATGATATACAAATATGGTGTTTATCTAAAGGGTTACTCATACGTAACTGTGGTGACTGAATATCCACATCACGTACCGCCTATAAATATATAAAGTCTACGGTTTTTCTTTTCGTTGTCAACTTCTAGTTTAATTCTATTTCCTTTTCGCTCTTCAGGTTAATAATTGAAATTGTATACTTCCAGTGCATATGCCCAAATTCAATGTTCAACAAGTCAAGCAAGATGCCAAAAAAAAAAATACAAACTCTTGCTGGGTAACTTACAAAGGCGATGCCTACGATATCACAGATTTTATTTCCAGACATCCTGGGGGGGGAAAACTATCTTACAATATGCAGGAATGGATATCACCCATGTTTTGACGACTACCGAATCACATGTTCATTCTCCAGCAGCATTTGACATGTTGAAAGATTATCGTATTGGAAAATTATTACAACGGTCAATATCTCCAAATAATTCGGTAGATCTGGTGGCTGTTCAACAACAAGGTACTGCCAATCATTTGGGTATCTCATTAACTTCATTAACAAATAATAATAGCAACAAAAAAAATGACAACCATTCGTCATCATCGTCATCCATAAACATTTTTGACAAAACTGAAGAAGAGAATCGCTCCAACAGCATGTTTCACTGGAATAACCAAAGGCTAAATAAATCCTTACCAGCAGCAGCAGGTACTATTACCAACGAAAGAAACCAACAATTCTTGGATTTAAACAGACCACTTTTTCCTCAACTTTTTTACGCTACATATTCCAAACAATTTTATCTTGAGCAAGTAAATCGTCCACGATTTGTTTCTCATCACGTCCCTTATTTTCCTCATCCATGCCTTGATCTATTTACCTATGCCGCTTGGTACATGGTTCCTTTGGTATGGGTTCCAATTATTTGCTACTATCTATATAGTTCGATCGATACGGCAGCGGACCTAGGAACGACAATAAAGTGGTTCATTTTCGGTATATTCCTTTTTACGTTGATCGAATATTTTATTCATCGATTTATGCTCCATACCGATTATTGGGTTCCAGACCACCCATGGGCATTGTTGGTACATTTTTCAATCCATGGTATTCATCATCACATTCCTATGGATAGGTAATAATAAGAAGAAGGGTATAAAAAAAGTTAATCATTTGTAACTAAAGTTATTAACGATAACACGCATTATTTATTCTATATACTTACTGAAAAAGATCGCGACTTGTTTTACCACCGTTATTAAGTTTAGCGGTTGGTGCTTGTGTCCATCAAACAATTCGCTCGATTATGCCTAATGATTGTGATACAACGATAATACACGCAATCCTTGCTGGTGCCTGTTGTGGTTACATTTATTATGACTGCACCCATTATTATTTACACCATGCACGATACTCTATGATGGATATTACTTATTTGAAAGAAATGAAGCGCCATCATTTGAACCATCATTACAAGAATTCGACTGTTGGATACGGCGTCACGTCCAAAATTTGGGATGATGTCTTTGGGACATGATTTACCATCGGATTATTTTTCTTTTTTTACGCATTTAAATTGAGATCATAACTTTCTTTCTATATTTTGTTACCTGTCTATATATATATCTTTAATTTTGTATAGAATTTTTTTTTAGTAGTGGTATGTATGATATATATATGTATATATATATTAGTGCATTAATACAATGAAATAAATTCTTTTTTGTTTATAATCTTTTGGTTAGAATAAGATGTATTCAACTCTTGAATAATAAATTCTAAAAATTTCGTTGGGACCATCTGAAGGAAAAAGTTTTGTAATATTTGGTGAGTATATGTATATAGAAGCCTATTATTACATATTGAGTGAAATATTTTTAACCAGGTATTAAACCCTAGTAATATGATGATGAATACGATGTCCAGAAACACTGCTCGAGGATGGTAATTGTAGATGAGGATGGCTTATCGTTCTCACCAAACTAACCGAATAAGATTTGATTCAAAGACAAAAGGATAGATAGACCATGTGCTGCCACGGTCTGATAAAAGTAATGGAAAGTGGTTCAACTTTCATTTCATATTTTTTTTAGCAACTTGGGGAAAATATTGGTTAAAGAACGTATCTTGTCATGTTCCTTTGAACTTATTCGAAAATGGTCATGACTTAGTGCTTGATTAATGGTGCCTCCTTCTCCTCCATTTTGTTGTTGCTATTATGTAAATCCAAGAATCCAAGTAAAAACACCATCGTTTATAATTGGTATATTGCATGTATGAAAGCTGTGTTGCCATATATGCATATCTGTCCCTAGTGCCAAAATAGAATCCGATGTCATTGTCTCTTCTAAGGAATGTCCAACTACATCTCCACCGTAATGAGTCGGTACGTATATTATGCCAAGCCATCATACCTGTCATTAAGTCTTGACACTCTTAGTCGATGGAGCCGAATCTTCTGAATCACCAATATGGATTTCAGGAGCAATAGTCAATGTATAACATGCATTACTGTAGATACAATGTATTTGTTTTATTTCTTGTACGTAGCTTGGTTTCCTTATAAGACTGATCGATGCATATTTTATCGAACTACATGTATTTGATTTTGAAATCTTTGCATATCTGTTGAAGGAGATTGTTATAGGTCACGTATCGTATCGTAGCTTTGCTCTTTTGGAAGATGAAAGCTGGACTGTGTATACGTCTTCTTTCCCTTTGATGGGCATCATGATAACTGAGTCTGTTTCTTTCTTCTTCGTAACAATAAATGCCTGTTTTCGGGTAGATATATATTTGTAACCATATCATATACATTAACAACACAATGCCTGTCGTTGTTGATATAATCGTGTTCACTCTCTTCTTTTGTATAATTTCTCCTGATTGTGACCAAACTTAGAGAAATGCACACGGGTATTTTCTTCAAGTCTTAAAAATGAAAAAGATACTTGCGTCGATATTCTGCTGTGTTGGCTTTGAGTCGATACTGCGTCATATCTACCCTATTCAAGGACCTTTGAGCTCAGCAATAGATAATGCACATATTTTCATATATATATATATATTTTCTGGGAGCAAAATAAATTATTCTCAAAGCGAAATCAATAAAAAAAAAAGAATTATGTCTAAAAGTAAAATAGTTTCCTTTTATTCGCACTATTTCAAAGTTCGATTGTGATAACAATAAAGGAGATGTTTGAGGGTTGTATACGGAATTCTATGGAATAAAAGGCATTTAGATCGCATTTATTACGGTCAATAAAGAAGAAAAAAAAAGGTACTGTAAATTAAACAACGACGTAAAGTGTAAAAAATGTCTAACTTGCTAAACCCAAGAATCATTGCTTGGTACAAAAAAAAATAGACTTATTTTGGTGCTATGTAATAGTAGGAAGAAGAGTTTATAATACACTATAACTAAAATCAGTTTTTCTTTATTTCTTCTTTCTGTATAGTGAATCATACAGAATATTTACAATCCACCATCAAATAAAAAAATATATATAATATTTTCAGAGGTATATGTTTCATGTTATATACATATTATCACTTTTTGATATCCTTTACTATTTCATAATTTTTAAAATTCACCAGAGGAAATAAGGGGGAAAAAAGCAAGCAATGAAAAGAGAAAAAATATAAACGTAAATGTGGATGGTTTTGTTTGTGTAATGGTATGATATGGTTGTGTAGTCATGACAAATGTAAAATAAAACTGTACGCTATAATAAAATGTTGAAGGTTGTCAGGATGAGCTATTAGCCACTTGTTCCGTACTTTTAAAAAAATGAGGCATTCTTCCATGACAATAAAACATAGTCGTTTGACGCACTCGAAAACAGCCATGAATATAAAGTCGTTTAAAAGTTTTCCAACGCTCCAATAATTCCTGAATACCATCGTCATCAATACGTGAACAACGAATCAACGTCATATCCACCAACGATTTGATTTCACCAAAACGTGCCAATGCCGAATTGGTAACCGTGGCCATGGCATGAAAAGTAACTTCTTGAAGGGAAATAGTGGTGGATTTCGCCAGTGTATCTGCAAATTGATCCATGGCACGTTCCGTGACGCCCTGACATCGTCGAATTGTTAATTTTTGTAAACTTTTAACTTTGGCTAAGGACAACAAGGTATTTTCTTTGACAGGGGAAAGATCCGAAAAACAGACAATGCGTAATCGATTGGATTCAACATCGGCAATATGGTCGAAAAACCAGGAAAGTCCTTCATCTGTAATTCTTGTGTTCGTTCCTCCTGCCAATTCCAATTGATGCAACTTGGCAAGATCAATCAAGGTATGAAACACTTCATCCGTCAGTGATCCAGTACGATCCAATTTGATGGCTTCCAAATTAGGACATCGGGCAATCATGGCACATAGTATGGCAGTACTGCATCGTTCCAGTGAAAACTCAATTTTTCGTAATTGATAATTCCATTCAAAGAGAACAAGCGATGCCCAAGGTTGAATCAAGGTAGTAAAGGATCGATCTCCATCTCCAATTCCCAATGTTAATTCCTCTACTGTTTCCTTGTTACTGTTGATGAATTGAACAACCCCTTGAGGTCCAATAATATCACTTGTGTAAATACTTAATGCACGTAATCCATGTTTTCTTTGTACTTGTTGCTCTTGTTGTTGTAGTGGATAAGATAATCGTCGTTGTAAATTGTTGCCAGGGTGATGTACATCGGGTATTTGTTCCCAGTGACCGTTACTCTTGAGAATATTATTTTTGTTTAAACTAAAATATTCGATGGAACGACAATATTGTGGTATTAGTTGTAAGCAAGCGGGTGAACATTTGTAAAGGACTAGGCATAACATGCGTGGACAGTGTTGTAAAATGGCTTCCAATTCAGGACTTTCAATGGATCGATCCGTAAATAAATCCAAATGTGTTAATACAAATTTTTGACGGGTACGAGCGCCTTTGACATCTTGTCGGCGTAAATTCCATGTATGGTATGTAAGATGAGTGAGTAAAGGACACATGGATATGATAGGAACAAGTGGAGGAGGACGTGGGTTGGCACGGGCAAATTTTAAGTTGAGTTTGCGTAAGGTGGGACCAATTTCTCGAAATGCAGAAAAGAATCTTCGAATCGTAGGTGCTTGTCGAAATACAGTATCGATTTCTATATATCATATTATATGCTTAATATCATCACACATCCATAGTCACCAAGGATAGAATCTTTAACCAGAATGATCCATTCCTCTCGCTTTTCCTTTTTCTTCATATATCACTTTTACCTAACGTTTCCAAATCGGCGATTTCTCGATTACTTATCAGTTTTAAACAAGTATCTGTGGATTCCCCACCGGCATCAATTTTTAAATGACGTATATGTTTACTGACCATTTTGACCAACGTCATTTCATATTTAGAATTGACTTCCAATCGTCGCCAAGCTTCAGTACATTGCAAAACACGCTCACGCCAACCGCGTGAAATATCCATACAAATGGTCAATTCGGGCATGGACAAATGACCAAAGATATGTGACATTAAATCAAACGGTAAAGAAGTCAAGATATCAAATCGCTGACTACATTTTTGTCTTGCCAATTTCAATTGATCTGCCAACTCATGATATCTGGGGTCCAAAAGGGGCACTTGTTGAAGACCTGTTTGAAACATTTCCATGGCTGCTTGCACACGTCCTTGCATTATATGTAAATGACCTGCACAAAGGTATCCTGTGGGAGATCGACGATGCACATTAATCAAATCCCATGCGATGTTTAATGCTTGATGAAATTGAGCTTCCAATCCTAATGTATCAATATGTTGACTCATGCGATCCTCTGCTTCCTGAGCGTCTCGTTTCAACGTGGCATAATGTGGGTCATATACAGGGACACAGGATACACCTTGTAATAAGACTTCCAACGCTTTGACTAAGTTGCCTTGAAGTCCATAGATATGTCCCGCGCGAATATAGCCCATGGCGCGAGTAGGTGATTCATGAATCATTTTAAATCCATCGTCTAACCCTTGGTTGAAATCTCTGGCATTCCCGCGACAACGGGCTCGCAAGTCCAATAACTTGACAAAGTGGTCAGTCAGTTGGTCAATGGCTGTTGTAACGGATCCTGCAACGTCTTGATAATCCTTTTCACTAATGGCTTGGTCATACATGTCATAAAGATCTTGCCAAGGATTATCAGCATAGTACCATAATGTGTCAGAATGAGATTTTGTTAATCCATCGCTTGTTCCATTAGTTGTTGTACGTCGCTTGACAGGAGCTAACAGTTTGGTGGTAGAGTGTTTTCTTTTACTCATGGATATACAAAAAAAAGGTAAAAGAAAGAAAAATGAAAGGAGTATCTTTGAGAATTCACTTTTATTTTTTATTTATTGTCAGTAATAGAAAGAAAATGTAAGAAAAGTGGGTCTTGTGGGAGTAAAAAAAGAAAGAAGGGACCAGCAACAAGTTTGGATAAGCGCGTCACTTATAACAAGTTATTTGTTTTGCTTTATTATTGTTATTCGTTATCTATACCAATAGCGTACATCAATGACCACTCCAACTACTAATTACATGTCTGTAAATATATTCAAACCACTTTAAAGATTCACCTTTTGCTCTTTGCGCTTATCTTTTCATTGTTGTTGAGTTTGTAAAGAAAAAGTACCACATTCTCTTTTCAGTGATTTATGCAGCCAGTACGTCACACCGATTCCTGTCGGTATTTCACTCCTTCGAGCTATTCAAGGTACGACCACAGCAACAAGAATCAGAAATGTCGCTAAACTATAAACTGTATCCTCATCATCTTTAACCATCATTCCATTATAACGGTCGTGGTACAAAAAAAGGGTTTCATTATCATCATCATATATCCAGGTTGATTGGTTACAGATCACTGATTAGTTTTATGGGTAGTATAATTTATGATTCACTTTATTTACATAACTACAAATAATAAATTCTACTAAATGAAATATAATGATATACCTTTTGCATTATTAGTAACAATTTATATATAACATTTTTGATATGACCATGTACTTGGTATCATTTCATCTTGAACTCCTTATCTTTTTAGGGACATGAAAGAAAAAGAAGGTTTCAGGTACCGAGGAAGGAGATGAATACTTCTCATCGGTCAAAAAGTGAACTAACTTCTATATTGAATGATGGTAGTGTAATAAGTGTTTGTACCAAGAAGAATATATGATTGATCACAAGGTGACATTCATGACCATCATCGGTTTTCATGGTACTAAATTAGAAAATTATTTATTATTATATTATGCTACCATAACAAAATGGATTGATAAAAGAAAGATGACAAGAAGTAGAGTTAATACTTCGCCACCAGCGTCGTATTATAGTAATGATATATATATGGCATGTGTAACAACATCCATTATACACGAGGTACTCTCCATTTATTGCGGAATAAATTTAGAAACATGTAAATTTGCATATTGCTTTCTATTTTTTTTTTAGTTTAACCTCTTTCTTTTTTTATATTATTTATATTCCTTAACACACTTCTTCTACTTCCTCCCCCTTTCCTTTACTTTTCCCGAACAAAAAAAAAATATGTCTGGTAAGTTTGCCACCCTAATCCATTCCAAAAAAAAACTAAACTGTAATGGTGAGAAGGACTAACACGTTCTTTTCGTTAACGTATGTTTATATATATGAAGGACATACGACTGTCACTGCCCATCATGCTTATGACCCTGAACGAGACGATGAATTAAAACTTGAAAAAGGTGACATTGTTATTGTTACCGATAGTTCTGACCCAGATTGGTGGGTTGGTAAAAAAGATGACGGTTCCAGTGGTTTTTTCCCTAGTAATGTAAGTTTTTTTTTTCTATTTTGGGTTGTGGGGAAACACACAACGTCATGGACTCGTTTTCAGAAACTGAATGGGTTTCCATTGTTTTAGTTTGTCGAACCTGTAAAGTCATTGCCCGAGGAAAAGAAGGAAGACGATAAAAAGGAAGAACAACAACCAGAGTCTACAACGACTGCTGAACCTACTACCGAGACTGAAGCTGAAGCTGAACCAGGTAATATAACGAGCTTTTTTTTTTTTTTAGGAAGACGGTGGACGAGTTGAAGAGAATAGAAAAGAAAAAAGATATCGTTTTTACTCATAAGGAAAGTTGGAATTATATTTATATATATAAAAATTGAATAGCCAAACCTATTGGTATGGCGCGTGTCATGGAAGATTATGCAATGCAAGGACCCTATGAATTAACACTTCATCGAGGTGGTATTGCTACACTTTATGAACGTTTTGAAGATGGGTGGTTCAAGGGTGAAATTAATGGCAAAGTGGGACGTTTTCCAGGCGAGGTAAATTAGACACACTGGGCCAGGAGGGGCGGGATGTGATCGTATTATTATTAAAAAGAATAATTGTGTATTAAAAGATTTAACTCATTCTTTTTTTTCAGTGTGTGGAAGAAATTGATATGCCAGGTAGACCTGACCTCGGTGCTCAATCGGTTGGTATGCCAAATACTACACCTGAAAGTACTGAAGAAGGTACTACTTCTCCTACTGAACGTAAGTTGTTTATTTATTTGTTTGTTTATTGATAAGGAGTCACTAGTAGTAATGGTAGTCTGGAATGAACAGAAAAGGAGAGAGGGGACGATCGATTTAAATATGCTAAAATGTTTATTTATTTACTGTCATATATATATTTGAAGCCAGCAAGCCCGCTTTCAAACTGGCCGCGTTTGGTGTAAGACAAGGTGGTATAGGTAGTGTTTTGGCTGGTGGATTTCCTACTTTGAAGAAGACAGGTGGCCCCAGAAGACCCAGTGAAACTGTAGGTATTTTGTATGTTGGTTATAGTGGGCGATCATATAATGGTATGTGTTTGTAAAATTAAAAGTAACTCTTTTGAATATAGGAGCCAAAGCCTGCTTCACCACCTGTTGTTGAAAAACCGACAGAGGCAACTCCTCCACCAAAAGATGAACCACCTATCAAGGAAGAAGAAACACCTGTTGCAAAAACAGAACCCGAAAGAAAGACTTCTATTCCTGTTGATAAATTCGATCAAGACGAACAACCTTCTTCAGCACCTACCATAGAAAAATTTGGTATGCTGACACGTGTGTTTTTAACAATAGGGTCATTTTTTTTTCGAACATGTTATATTCAACCACTATTTTTCATATTATATAGTGGCCAAAGCTATTGTATTACATCCTTATGACGCGGAAAATGAAGATGAATTGAACTTGTTACGTGGGGAATATGTAAATGTATTGGATAAGAATGTGGATGATGGTTGGTGGAAGGGTACAACTGAACGTGGACAAACTGGTGTATTCCCAAGCAACTTTGTCAAGGAAATTGAAGAAGAATCCATTGCTTCACCCCCTCCTGTTCGTTCTCGTAAATCAGTCACTTCTTCTGGATCTCAACAATCATTCAATACTGCTTCTAGTTCTAGAGTATCATCGGAAGTTAGTGCTCGTGCACCTCCTCTTCCTGGTAATCGTCCTAGTTCTACTGCTAGTACCAGTCGACCTGGCTCTCTTCATGAACAACAGCAATCCACACCTACTCTTGACTCACCCACTCCATCACAACCTCCTGCTATTCCTGAAGAAGAGCTATCTCCGGCAGCAGCAGCAGCTGCTGCTGCTGCTGCCCCTGTTGTCACCGAATCTCCTGCACCCATAGAGGTAAAATAAAAGGTCATTTTCAACATACGCGTCATGTATTAATTTAATTTATTGTTATGTAAAATTAGGCTGAAGAAGAAAAGTTTTCTCCTGTTCAAGAAGTAGAAGAACCAAAGAAGGTCGAGGAAGAACAAGTTATTGAAAAGGAAGACGAACCTTCTCCACCTTCAGTCGCTTCTCCTCCTGTTCCTTCGAGACCTCCCAAACCTGCCAGTCGTCCTACAAGCGAAGTTTCTTCACCTGCTGACAAACCTCCATTACCATCCAGTCGAACTACAAGTGAAGCTTTGTCTGAAAAGCAACCTCCACTTCCAGCAAGTCGACCTACCAGTGAAGCCTCCTCTTCTGAAAAATTACCACCCAAGCCAGCCAGTCGACCTTCAAGCCAAGTGGAATCTGAAAAGGCAGATTCACCTGTTGTTACTGCTGCTGAAGTAGATAGCAAGAAGGAGGAAGAGGATAAAGCAGCAACTTCCCCAGCTGTTGTTGATCAAGAAAAGGAAGAAGAGGTAGTTGAAAAGGAAGAAAAAGAAGAGGAAAAACCTTCAGAAGAAACTACTGGCGGTGAAACGGAACAAAAGGAAGAAGCCAAGAATCCAGAAGAAGAGGGAGAAGAGAAAAAGACACTTGATTTACAACCTACAGGACCTAAACTTTCTGGACCATCACGTGCTCGACCTACACGCGCTCGTCGTGCACCACAATCGCAAACAGCAGAAACACGTAAAGAGGAACCTAGTCAAATGGAATTATTGAAAAAAGAACTTGAAAAGGAACCTGAAGAGCCTGTCAAAAAAGATGAACCAGCAGATGAACCACCAACTGCTGCTGCACGCTCTCCACCCGCCAAACCAGCCAAACCAATTTTTGCCAAATTCCCTACACCTTTTGGTGGCGCTGCACCTGAATTAAAGAATCTTAAACCTGTACAACGACGTATGTGGGAACCTGCCCCTGCTCATGAATCCAAAGAACCTGAGAAAAAAGAAGAAAGTGGTGATGACCAGGTGGAACGACCTCGACCAACTGGTGTACGTAATATTGCTTCTCGATTTAATGTTCCTACCACTGGAGGAGGTAGTAATGAAGTATTGGAAACCAAATTGAAAAACTTCACAAAGAATGAAGTGGATAAACTTCGTAAAGAATTAAATGAAGAACGTGAGAAACGTATTCAATTAGAACAATTAGTGGCTTCTTTAGCAGAACAAGTAGACAAGTTGCAACAACAATAAAAAATTAAACTTCCTTGTTGTTTTCTCAATTTCCATAAATAAATTCATCATAAACAACAACATTCTTGTTCAAGTTGAATGAGGTACACCAAGAATGCATTATTTCCTTTTTTGGTTGTTTTCAAAGCTTTATCCAATTTTATAATTCTACACACACAAAAAAAAGATCTTCTTCTTCCTCACTTTCTTTCTCTTTTTCTTCTTCTTTATCACTTTTTATTTATTTATATATATTTACATCGATCATCGTCATTACTTTGTTATGATTACAGTAGAGTCATCCTCCCCTTCTTTACCACGAAGTAATAATAATGGTGGACCTATCGGAGGTACATTTGTTCATCGGAATGGCGCAGATGTATTTATACACGATCGGATCGATAATGTCCAAGACGCTGTGGATCAAGCACTTTTCAATGAAAAACGTTGGGTTTGGGTAGAAGATGAAAAACATGGTTTTGTAGAGGCACAAATCATTCAAGATGATGGAAAACAATATGAAGTTCAATTAAAAGGCGGTGAAGTAAGTGATGCCGAAGTGAGAAGGGGGGAGGTTATATTATAAACAATGAAAGTGATCATCTATGCTTTTTTGTTGTTATTTTTTCATTTGGATTCTAATCATGGACTTATATGATGATTATTATAGATACGCTATCTTTCAGTTGAAAAAATATATTATATGAATCCACCTAAATTCGACCGTGTATCAGATATGGCAGAATTAACGCATTTAAACGAACCAGCTGTGGTTCATAATTTAACATCACGTTATCGTCATAATGAAATTTATGCAAGTGTTTTCCTTTATTATGATACAGCCCCTTTTGGAAAAAAAAAATAAGGAAACAATCACTAACTTATAATGTGATTATTATAGACATACTCTGGATTGTTTTTGGTAGCAGTGAACCCATATCGAAAATTACCTATTTATACCGATGAATATATTCAATCCTATAAAGGACGACGAAGAGGCGAACTACCACCTCATATTTATGCTGTTGCTGAAGAAGCCTATCGTGATATGGCCCATGGTAAAAACGATCAAACTATTCTTATTACGTGAGTGTTCTTTTTTTATTTTTTTCGGAGGCTTTTATATATATATATTATTCTAAGTGTATAAAGAATTTATAATTGAACAAAAAAATAGGGGAGAATCAGGTGCAGGCAAAACAGAAAATACCAAGATTGTGATTCAATATTTAGCTGCTGTTGGTAATACAGCTATTCGTTCAAGAATCGAACAACAAATTTTACAAGCTAATCCCATTCTTGAGGCTTTTGGTAATGCTCAAACTATTCGTAACAATAATTCTTCTCGTTTTGTAAGTGTTGTTCTTTCCTTTTATTATATGGTATTGAAATAGAGAAAAAAAATACTCATGATTAGGTGGTGGTGGATGTTTATATAGGGTAAATATATTCGTATCAACTTTAATAGTCAAGCACAAATATGCGGTGCTGAAATCGAATGGTACCTTTTGGAAAAATCACGTGTTCATGGTCAATCCCCTTCTGAACGAAATTATCATATCTTTTACCAATTATTGAATGGAGATGAATCCATCAAGGAAAAATTATTACTGGGTGGAAAAACGGCGCATGATTATAATTTTACCAAGGATTCCAATATGACCATTGATGGGATTGATGATGCCAAAGACTTTGAAAAGCTTGTCGTATGTATTCCAAAAATTATGGTTGCTCTATATTAGGATGATAGTGACTAACGAATATAAACACGAACAATACAATATTAGAAATCCATGGAAATTATGGGATTGTCTGAAGAAGAACAATTTGATTATTTTCGTATCATTGCAGCCGTCTTACATATTGGTAACCTGAGTGTTTCCCGCGACTTTGGTTTTGATCGATCAGATGTCCACATTGAACCTTTATGTCATCTTTTGGGTGTCGCCCCACAAGAATTTAGAAACAGTTTTTTGGGTCCACGTATTAAAGCAGGTCCTGAATGGGTGAGAAAGGGTATCTCACAAGAACAACTTCGTTTTAACGTGGTGGCTTTGGCAAAAGCTTTGTATGAACGTAATTTTTCAAGTTTGGTTGATCGTATCAATCAAGGGTTGGATGGTGTCAAGTCGATGGGTGAACAACATCATTATATTGGTGTTTTGGATATTGCTGGATTTGAGATTTTTGAGGTATGATGTTTTTTTATTATTTTTCCAATAAGAAATCTTTTGGTTGATATGATGAATGTGTTTCTCACATAATGTGCATTTATGTTTTGTAATATATATATATAGGTCAATAGTTTTGAACAGCTTTGTATCAATTACACAAATGAAAAATTACAACAATTTTTCAATCATAGCATGTTTATATTGGAACAATCGCAGTATAGAGCAGAAAATATTGACTGGGAATATATTGACTTTGGTTTGGATTTAAAGCCTACAATTGATCTTATTGAAAGTATAAGGGTAAAGTATTTTCTACATGTATATAATACTATGAATCCATGATGAATTAAATATGATTCTATATTTATATCTCTCTCTAGCCTAGTGGCATTTTGAGCACGGTTGAAGAGCAATGTTATGTACCTAGGGGCTGTGATAAAAAAATGTTACATTACCTCAATAATACCTGGGGTAACAAGAAAAACAACAGCAGTGGAAAATACGAAATGTCTCGATTTGACGACGATAGTTTTATCGTAAAACATTATGCTGGCAAAGTGAAATACTATACCAAAGGATGGGTCGAAAAGAACAAAGATCCACTCAATGAAGATGTTACTCGTTTATTGGCACGCTCCTCGAATGCTTATGTTGCCAGATTATTTAAAGACTATCTTTACAAGGGTACCTCTGATGAACCTACGGTTGGACTCGATGGCACCCTCTCGAAACCAACCAGATTACGACAGGGTTCAGGTTCTTTTCGAACGGTGGGTCAGCGTCATAGACAACAATTAGCGGTCCTCATGACGCACTTGGGAGCCTCTAGTCCACGGTTTATTCGATGTATATTACCAAACTCTCACAAACGTGCAGGTGAAATCAATACTCCCCTTGTCTTGGATCAATTACGATGTAATGGTGTCTTGGAAGGAATTCGTATTTGTCGTAAAGGGTTCCCCAATCGCATGGCCTTTGAAGATTTCCGAAAACGATTCCAGATATTGTATCCAGATGATTTCCCTTTGAACAAGTTCATGTATGGTCGTAAAGCATGTGAACTCTTATTGGATAAGATGGCATTGGATCCAGAATTGTTTCGTATTGGTGTTTCCAAGGTGTTTTTCAAGGCCACTGCTTTAGCAGAATTAGAAGAAGTCAGAAATCGACATTTGGCTACCTACATGACAGGATTCCAAGCAATGTGTCGACGATACATCGCAAGGCAACGCATGACACGCGTCGCACGACAAACTGAGGCCATCCGTGTGATCCAACGTAATGCAAGAATTTATGTAACTTTACGTGAATGGCCTTGGTGGAAAATTTATTCCAAAGTACGATCCATGGGCGAAGCCATGAAGGATGATATCATAATTGAAGAACAAGGGCAAAAGATTCATCAACAAGAAAAACAAATCAATGAACAAACACATCAAATTCAAGATTTGATGACTCAATATCAAAATTTAACAATTGAATATAAGGGCAGCACCGATACAGTGACGCGTCAAGAAGCCATGATTCAAGAATTTGAAGAAAGTAAACGAGCATTAATAGAAAAGTTGGATATGTGTGAAGAAGAAATGGAAAAGATAACCAAACAATCCGAAGCACAAGCCAATATGATTGCTCGATTGCATCAAGATATTAAGGAATGTAATGAGGAAAATGAACAGTGGGTGACGCAGTACAAAGGATTGCAAAATACACATGAAACGGTTTCTGCACGTGTAGAGTATTTGGAAAATGAAAATGAACGACTTTTAAAAGAAAAGAAGCAGGAGGAAAAGTTGAAGAAAGAGGATGTGGATGCCATGAGAAAGGAATTGGAAGAATTGAAAAAATCAAGTGAAACCCAGATTTTGGCATTGAAGGTAAAAATATACTCTTATTGTTTAATAGGATGATTTGATAGATTGTACATTTTTCTTATATATGACTTTCAATCTAGAATGAACGCGATGAATATAAGAAAAAGTTATCTGATGCAGAGACGGATCATCGTACGACACAAGAAACATTATCAAAACAACAATCTGAACTAGAAGGAAAAGTCAAATCTCTTCAAGACCAATTACAACAAGAATCCAAAGAACGTTCAGATTATAAAACCAAACATGATACGTTACAGTCAGGATGGAATGATATGGCACGTTTATTACAAACTGAAACAAATGAAGCACAATCAAGAGTAAAAAGGTAAATAAAACTCCAAAAAATTGAGTGTATTATTGTGTTAAACTCGTCTTTTCAATTTTTTATAGACTCAATCAAATGTTACTCCAATTTGGCATTTCATCAATTGGTGCTACAGAAACTGCCCGTACGAAACCATAAACATTATATTCATCATCACACCCTCTGCCCTAAAATATAATATTTTTCACTTTATCATCCACCTACCATCCATTCAATCTATTATTATACTTTTGTATACTTATCAACATGTAATATTTTTTTTGAAGGTCCTTTTTTTTTTGTTGTTTTTCATCCGTCATATAATTAATCGAGAATAATTGGGTAATAAAAATGTGTATACAGACCACCAAAATAATATAAAGCATTAAAGTGACCCTACTTTTATATATTTATTTGCCAAGCAATCTCCGACTAATTCGTTCTATTATTTAAGTTTGATAATTATTTTTCCTTTTCCTTCTTCACCTCTCTTTTTCTTTCCTTCAACTCACATGCCGTCTAAAGCCCTTGCATCGGCAGAAGACAAAAATAAAGTTCGACGGGCATTGCCCAACTCGGTAAGTATCTTGTTCTTGTAAAAGTCTCTTTTTTTATTTATTCATTGGAACTCATCAAGGAACGGGTTATTGTTAAACAAAAATAGAAAATCTATGCAGCAACTGTTGCGCGCCTTTATGTTGCTTATCCTAATCCGCATAAATGGGCTTACTCGAACATTTGGGGTGCCATTGTTTTCTTAAAAGATAAAAAGAAGAATACGCTTTATTTCAAAATGGTCGATCTAATGGTATGTTTAGAAATAGTGTCGCATAAAATGAAAACAAGACCTGTGCTTACCACCACAAGTGATCGATGGAGGAAGCATTGAGCTGTAGAAAAAAAAAACTCATAGTGTATGTGTATATTTAATAGCATCCTCGAGACATCTTGTGGGAGCAAGAATTATATGACGATTTCGAATTAAATATGCAAACACCATTCTTTTTCACTTTTGCAGGAGACGTAAGTATATATATTATGGGGAAATCGTGCTATTATATCTCAATGTGCTGCTGAAGGCAATATAATTCCCAAATATATCCAAAAGTATCGTTTCTCTCAATCACTAAAAAGCTATATACACATATAACAATATATACAAATTTAGGAATATATGTGTGGATTGTCATTTTCAGATACGAATGACGCATCTGTTTTTTATACCAAAGTAGCAAGTCGTGAATCAGTTGCTCCTTCTAAAAAGAAAAAGGCTTCCAATAATAAAAAGAAAGGTTTGTGTTATCCATATTAAAAGAATGGACAGAGACATGGGGAAGGAATATGTGCATAGATGTACCCAATTTTTTTTCATTGTTATCGTGTATGGCGCTTTTTATTGACTTTTTCTTTAACACAATAATGCATCACAGATACTGGTAAAAAATCTAAAGTAGATAAGACACAGATTGGGTTACCGTCAGAATTCAGACATCTTGGACATATTGGTTATACACCTGAAAAGGGATTTAGCGTGGAAAATACGGACCCAGAATGGGATGGATTATATGATCAATTACAATCATTAGGTATTTCAGCAGAAGAGATTAGTCAGAACCAAGATTTCATTCGAAGCTTTGTCAAGGAACGTGGAGGAGCTACTGCTGCGGGTCATGGTGGTACTGCTGCTCCTCCACCACCTTCTAGAATGACTCCACCAGCACATGGTGCTACCAAGACTTCATCACGACCACCACCTCCTCCTCCACCTACACGTCGTACTGCACCTCCTCCACCACCTGTTGGCGGTAAATATAATTTATATTTTTTTCTTTGGATGATTGATATCTTTTTGGGATGGGATTTTGAGTGTGTTACTAAATGGGTATGTTTATATCAATATTAGGACGACGACCTCCTCCACCTCCTCCACCATCTCGACGAAATCCGCCTCCACCTCCACCTGCACGTCAATCTGTTGCTCCACCTCCTCCTCCACCTGCTAGACCAGGTTCACGTGCCAATATTCCTGCTCCACCTCCACCAAGACCAACACCTCCTCGTCCTGGATCACATTTGCCTCCACCATCTGTTCAAGATCAGTCACCACGTATTACACCACCTAGACCATCGAACCAACTTCCTGCACCACCTTCTCCAGTCGAACGTTCACCTATTACAAGTAGACATCCTATTATTACACCACCGGTTATTAAACCTCCAGTAGTAGCTTTACCAGAGAATAATAATGTAGCATCACCTCCATTGAAATCTAATAATCCATATCGTATGTCTATTGTCACTGAACAGCCTGCTGTATCATCACCACCCGTACCACCACCACAACCTACTGCAGCACCGCCCCCGCCTCCCCCACCTCCTCCGCCACCCGTTCCCGCTGTATCAGCACCACCACCACAACAACAACCAACACACGATGATTATGAAAATCAACATTATGGCGATAGTAGTATGAAAACAGATACAACACATCATCATCAGCAGCATCAATCATATTATGATGACGATGACGATGACGATGATGAATTTGTTGATGCTCAATCTGCTCCTGCTCCTCCACCATTACCACCTATGCCACCTACCAAACGACCTGTACCTCCTCCGCCACCTCCAATTCCTAGTAGAGAACGTCGTGGTCCTCCACCTCCGCCACCAAGTACAAGACCACCACCGAAACCATCTTCTGCTATTCCACCACCACCACCCGTCCCATCTACTGGAGGAGGTGCTCCACCACCTCCACCACCTCCACCTCCTCCTCCACCACCTGGACCTGAATCAACTTCTGGAGGCGGCCCTCCACCACCACCACCTCCACCAGCACCATCCGGTGGATCATCACCTTTACCTCCTACCGCAAGTGGAGATGGACGTGCTAATCTTATGGAAGCCATTCGTGGCACAGGTGGTTTTGCAAGTCTTAAGAGTAGCGGTAAAATGAAAACATCTGAAACAAATAGTCCACGTATGGGTAATGCTGCTACGGCTGCAACTGCTAGTGTCGCTGGAGGAACACTTGCCGCATCTCTTGCCGCTGCTCTTTCTGCTCGTAAGAATGCTATTAATTCTGATTCAGAGGATGATGATACCTCAGATGATGATGAAGATTGGGCTTAAAATGACGATAATAAAAAAGTTTTCATTACAGCTTTTATTTAATAATAATTTCATCATTTGAAATGGATGGGTTTTTTGGTATCTGGGTGCCATAGCGAATACCAGAAAAGTTATTACTGTAGTAGCATGGTAAATTTTCTTTTTAGTGTCATCACTGTCCAATGAGTGTGCTTTTGTTAGAGAACGAACCATTTGTTAATAAAGTATCATTTCATCCATGCTCAGTTTTGGCAAAAGTCAATAATCCTTTTTTCTGTGCTTTACTTAATATGTAATAACTTTTTTTTATTGTAAGAGGGAAATAATGTTTAAAAGGATTGAAGAAGAAGAGTGGGAGAGAAGAATAAAGAGTATGCTTGAACAAATATTGCCTTTCACCTAAAGCAACACAAATTTGGGAAACATCATTTCTCTGGTTGTGGACCGTGCTTAGTGCACAATCTTTTCAATACATTCGTATTATTTTCGTTCGATAAAACCATGTGTGGATCTTAGGACCAAAGCAACATTTTCATAATTATCGAATCTTTCATTTTCATCCACATCAAGTGGTCTCTATCTTTACGCATTTCATATTATGATTCTTTTCTGTAATGATCATTCTACGTAGCAGAAGTATTATATAATACTATCAGTATGTGGAAAAAATTTCATTTCTTTTCTTTGTATATGTATAGTGCGTTGAAAGAGAAAAATCTTATGTACTATTAAAAATGATTATTACTATCAGTAACAATGTTGTTGCTTGTCTAATAGTTGGAGCTTCAATTCCTCAAAGCTCTACTAGATACTTTTCCCACATCATTATAGTCGATATATCCCTTCTAAATAATAGGAAGGGGAGTGTTTGTATTTAATTCAGAAATAACACCACTAATCTGGTAGTTCTATTCAAATAAGTCCCCTGTGAGGGAAGATTACTGGTAGTTTGAGTGTCTGCGAAAGCAGGCTTGTAATGGTGCATAATACTACGACAGTCTTCTATAACCTATATAGGTCGTTTACCAGCATAGAACATTCGAGAATATCAAGTAAATAAATAACGTCTTGAATGGATGCACGTTGGTAGGTAATGGGATAAGGTGTATAAATATTATAGATAGAAATGCAAATTTATGGTATTACTGCCTATAGATATTAGCTTTGTGTCCTACGTGATACTATAGACAGAGAAGAATTATAGTTTAAGATCTCATCGCTTTATCTTCAAATATTTAATACGCTATTCTGTACCTTTTATTTCTTTTGCACTTCACGTCAGATGAACCATAATATAATATATACACTATGAAAGACAAGCTTCATTAAAATTGGTTTAATATCTGGTGATAGTATACCTTGCACAATATGAATTACACAATGATAGTTTCATTCATGGGCAATAATTGTGTCCTGCTTACAATTTATTAATTTTTTGGTGTATTAATGGAAGGATAGGGATATTGTGTTTATTTGTAAAAGTGAAGGGGAAGGAAGAAAAGGTACAGTAAAAAGAAAGAAATGAAAGGTACCATCATTCTAATATATTCAGTTTTGAAGTTTCAGGCATATGTATGGGTTTTTTATTATTATTTTCTTTATCATCTTCTATAAGTAGAATCCGCCACACATTCTGTAATAATCAAGTAGCAGCAGCCCCAAAAGACCAGGACGTGAAAGCTGACGACTTAAGTAATCAACTCAGGTACGGTGGCTATTATCATGATTTGCAACAAAGTGCTTCCTCGGTTCTTGAACCTTGTTGTTGGTCATAAAACTAACCGCATGGTTTATCCAGCAGAGGTGATAAGGGATAGGTCAATATCAACAAATATTGTTTTGAATTAGACATCGTACTTTCACATATAGTAAGTTACAATGCAATATAAAGTATATTTAGAATTATGACCATGCCAACAATTTTAAGGCATATCAATAGATACTGTAGGTAAGTCGAAACAGCCAATAGTATGGCCCAAATCAACTTAAATAGACCAATATTTTTACTTTTTTTCAAAACTTTTCTACTACTTGGGATGCCACTTTTACAATTGTTTATTCCACAGTTCTTATATTGGCCCATTTGAATAATAAAACTTGTGGAATAGATTTTTTTCAACTATGGATGAAAGGAGAAAAATAAGGACTTGAAGTGAGATATTTTATGACAGCTATTAAGTAGGGCTGGTCAAAAAATGCAACATTTTTTCCAGAGGATGCAGATCAGTTAGAGATGGAGGAGAAAGAACCAATTTTATATTTATATTTACAAATTATCTTGATGCGAGGGTAAAAGAAAGAATATCATGATTTTTTTTGTGTATGTGTATGTGTCATGTTTGAATGAATGAAAATATACATTTTTTTGGGTCTATCTACATTTTGTTGTTTGTTGTTCTTCGTTATATAATATCCTGATCATTATCATAATCATCCTCAGGTTCTTCCATCCATCGTTCCTGTATATCTCTCACATCTTCATGATACCCAGATTTCATTGCAGATAACATGATCGATTCATTTCCTTCTGTCAATCCACCAAATACAAATCCACCCGCTTTATCAATCACTTGTTGTAGTTTTGTCATTGATTCCTTATCTTCCACACACAGAGTATAGAATGCAACCAGTGAGAAATCCTCAATCAATTCACATAATGCAGCGTTCAGTTTTTTAAATTTGGACCCAAATGCATCTTCATTCAAAGAATCCAGTAGATAGGATAGGTCCATAACATCCGTATAAAAATCCAAATTAAATCCTAATAGTAAGAATATGTACGGTGAGTAACTATGTATATGAAAATTTTAAAAAAAATGCACGAATTTACTCCGTTCCTCCTTCCAATGTTACTTACGTAGTTTCCCATAAGATTCAATCAAATCAATTTTAGAAAGTACATTGACGTGAGGTAATTCAAGTTGGATCATCGTTTTGAGAGATAGTAGTAGTACGGAAATAAATTTGGATGGATCTGTGCAATAATGTGCATCTACTAGATGTACGGCAACCAACTATATATAATCCATAACAATAATGTATGAAAAACCTTCCATATTACCATTGCTCCTTTTTCCCCCAAAGCCAAAATAAACAATATTTACCCTATAATCCAATTTTTCCAACTTTCCGAGAATATCCTTCACTGCAGTATGATGCGTAAATAATTCAACTTGACCTGGAAAATCAAACAAGATATAATGATCTATAAAAAAGAGAAATATAAAAAAAATACCCTCAGTCTACACTGAATGATTCTGGTTTCACATTCGAAATATAAAGTTGCCACCCATCCTCGCTAATACACGTGGCCGTATTTTCTTATAAATAGAAGTATGCTTATACCTTGAAGTTCTTTGAGTCTTTCAGTAAGCCAATCAAGATTTTCCAATAGGTATTCGAGACAAAACATGATACCTCCATTAGGACCGAGACTTAATTCACGCATTGTATCGTCCAAAGTAATAAGATCGGCAATATTGACTGCACATGGATAGGGTATAGTGTCATTTGCTGGATCAAGATTAACGATGGCTACTTTTCTATAATGATAATAAAAGTATATTTGAGTAAAAGAATAAATAACACATTGACCTTTCATATACATATAAATTCTAAAAAGCCACGCACCTGCCAATGGCTGTCAAGTATTGGTAAGCACCCCAACAATAAGTTGTTTTGCCAGATCCTGGTGGACCCACAATGATCTTTTATGTGTACATGCATTGTTTAGAATTATTATTATAATTTTCACTTTCTTTTTTCAGAATAATAATACTAAAAAGAGATCAAAAAGTCGGTCTTACCTGTCCAAAAGGCATATTGCTGTTAAATAAAAAAAAGTTTATTTAAGCAAAGAAATGGATAGAGCAAAATGGAAAAAAAACAGCACATATAAAAAGTTTAAAATGCAGCAGAATCTTTCTGTCCCTATTTGGATGAGAGAATTGCATACCATCCTGGAAAATCCTGTAAGCACCAAGAGAAACTCGATCTTGAAAAGGAAATATGCTCTTTTTTAAAAAATGAATGTCGTCAGATCGTTCAATATGACACCTCTCACACTCCTCAATCACCCTCAACTCTCACTTTATCAATATATATTAGTACTATGATTAAGTAATGTTTATCACGATAATGATATTATATCTTGATCGATGTGCATATTTGTAAAGAAAAATAATTAATATTTATGATTTATAGTTATCAACAACGATGTACAAGATGTAGGGTGAGATAAAAAGACCGAATAAACGGCGAGGGAATATCTTGTTCTGGTTCTATTGTAGTACAATTAAATATATAATATCTCGTGACAAAGTTTAGATCTTGATGATGATACTTTAAAATAAAAAAGACAAGTGAAAAAGTAAAAAACGAAACGAACCAAAGGATGGATTGTGATACGAGGAAGAAGTGGATCGGAGCACGCCATCCATCTTGTAAATTGTGCATTGATTGTCCAATCGATGATCGGGTCAAAGAGTCTCGTTTTTTTTTTAATATTTAAATCCTGTCAACTTTTTAATATGCGTATTCTTTCTTTTTTCTTCTTAATTAATTTTTATATCACATAAAACATGTCCATTGACGACGTAACTTTGCATTTCGATACTTTGCAGCTTCATGCTGGTCAAGAAGTTGATAAGACCACGAACTCTCGTGCTGTCCCCATTTATGCTACTTCTTCTTATACTTTCAACAGTACTGATCATGGTGCCAACTTGTTTGCTTTGAAGGAATCTGGTAACATTTACTCCAGGTACATACATATATTTGTTTTTCATAGGGAGGGTGTTATATTATGTTCCTTTGGGAAGAGGAAAAAAAATTCATCATCCACTTTAATATAGAATCATGAACCCTACCAACGACGTCGCTGAAAAGCGTATTGCTGCTTTGGAAAAGGGTGCTGCTGCTACCATTGTTTCTTCTGGTCAAGCTGCTCAATTCTTGACCTTGGCCACTATTGCCAAGGCTGGTGATAACATTGTTGCTGCATCCAACTTGTATGGTGGTACTTATAACCAATTCAAGGTTGTTTTCCCTCGTCTTGGTATCAATGTCAAGTTCGTCAACAGCATTGAACCCGAAGAATTCAAGAAGGCTATTGACGATAATACAAAGGCTGTCTATGTTGAAAGTATCGGTAACCCTGCTTTCTCTGTTCCTGACTTTGAAGCTTTGGCCAAGGTTGCTCATGATGCCGGTGTTCCCCTTATTGTTGACAAGTATGATTCCTTAAACTTTATTATAATTGCTTCAGGATATGGGTGATGGATATAATGTTTCAGGAAGAAAAAGTGAACAAGGTTAAGGGTTGGATGTTTGTGCTTATTTATTATTGTTTATATTAATAACGCGTGATGCATCACCATAATAATTATAATAGTACTTTCGGTGCTGGTGGTTATTTGGTTAAACCCATCGAACACGGCGCTGATATTGTTGTTCACTCTGCTACCAAGTGGATTGGCGGGTACGTTATTATATCTTTTTTTTTTTTTTTAAAAAAAAAATAATAGATGGATTGATTTGCATGGATGATTTTCACACGCCCTTTGAAACTTACGTTATGACTCAACTAAATATTATAGCCACGGCACTACTATTGGCGGTGTTGGTAAGTTTCACATTTCGGTTTTTTGTTTTACCAGTAAAATATTTAGCATAATAATAAACAATAGACACAAATAATAACTGGAATCTTTTATATTAACAGTTGTTGATGCTGGTAAATTCAACTGGAACAACGGCAAGTTCCCTGACTTCACTGAGCCTTCCCCTGGCTATCATGGTATGCGCTTCTGGGAAACTTTCGGTCCATTGTCTTTCACTTTCCGTTTGAAGACCGAATCACTCCGTGATATTGGTGCTTGCTTGAATCCTTTCGGTTCTTTCTTGTTGTTGCAAGGCCTTGAAACCTTGTCTTTGCGTGTTCAACGTCATGTTGATAACGCTCTTGAATTGGCTCGTTGGTTGAAGGCCCGCGATGATGTTAACTGGGTCAACTACCTCGGTTTGGAAGAACATCCTTCTCATAAAACTGCTCAGAAGTACCTCAAGCACGGTTTCGGCGGTGTCTTGACCTTTGGTGCTAAGGGTTCCCTCAAGGTATGTATATATATAATTGGATAGAGTATAGTTGGAATGAAAAAAAAATGTCTGTTATGTGGAGAGAGAATGAAGAGGAGGGTAAAAATTATGCAGAGCCAGGTGTAATAATTCTTTGGATAAGCAAGTATAAACTGACCCATACCTGTTATCAATTTAGGCTTTCATTGAAAACGTCAAGTTGGCTTCCCATCTTGCCAACGTTGGTGACGCAAAGACTTTGGTCATTGCTCCAGCCTTGACCACCCATCAACAATTGAGTGATGAAGAACAAGAAGCCAGTGGTGTCACTAAGGATATGATCCGTGTCTCCGTTGGTATTGAGTAAGTTTTACAAAAAAGAAAGAGAGATAGAAATGGAAGGGATGATGGAGTATTTGAATTGTTATATGTTTGGTTCTAATCATATTTTTTTCCCTAATAGACACATCGATGATATCAAGTGGGACTTTGATCAAGCATTGAAGGCCGCTACCAAGGCTGCTGAAAACTAAGCAGAAAAATAAATATATCTGCCTATTATTGTATATAGATAATGATGATACTATAGTTAATTATAAAATAACTGTCACTACCCTTAAATATGTAATATTTGTTGAAATATATATAAAATGTACTATTAATCAAAAATTTAATATTACATCATTTGGGTTGAATGGGTTATAAGTTGTAAAGGAACGGCACACTGGTCTATTAGGATCAATGACAGTTGTTGCAGCACTTTGATTCATTTTAATATGAGTTAATAATATTATCCATAATATTATAAATAATGATTATGTAATGGCATAAAATGTACAACGGGTTAGGAATGATAAATGAAAAGAAATGGATGGGGTTTCTGTATATGATTTTGTTGGATGAATGTGGTTTTTTTTGTTCACATTGATAATTGTACTACTCTATGGTATCTGATGAAGTATGAGCTACTCTTTTTATCGTATCCGCTTGAAAATTCGCGACAATATATATCGGGTAATTTATTACCCGGAGCAAATAAAAAACACGACATTTTAACTATTTATCATTAGAGTTTACATAGTAGATAGATTAAAGGAATTGCTTATGTTATTACCAAGGTGATGTATCCAATTTGAATTGACTGACAAATCACTTTTTACTAATATTTTTTCTGCTTGCATTTTGCTTTACCTGGTATCCCTGTCGTGAATTTTCAGCGACTCTAAGGATCAGTTTTATATCGTGTAACCAAGCTGTCAATAGAGAGAAAAGGAAAGTAAATTTTATTCTGCTCGTTATATGACCCATAGAGCAGTTATAGAAAAAAAAACCTCCATAGATAACTGTGGAATAATTGTATATCATGGCGACAGGTTATAAACATATAGCATATAAATACATTACCTAATAAGTACAAACATGTGCTCTATGTGTCAGTAGTAGCAGTGGTAGTTTTGACCAGAGATGTAATTCAAGAAATTTATTAAACGATTCTAAGTGTTAATGTCTTAATTTAGTATCACACTCTAACCAACTTTCCCACAGCAGCAGAAATGTTTGGCCAATTGTAGCATTCAAGTGAATATGACATTTACAAGAGTAGTGGCTTGAGTTGACTTCCAAAACTACATTGGATTAAGTTGTTCAGGCTGTTGAGACATGTTCTTCCTCGATTACTAATTATTTTTAAAAGAAATATCAAGCCCTTTTAATATATGATGATGATGATGATGATGATGATGATGATGATGATGATGATGATGATGATGATGATGATGAAAAAATAGAGTACTTTTTATAACATTTGCATCAAATTAAAATCCTATAACCTGATATCTCTTCCATCTATTTCTGATCTGCATGTGTACCTTTATAGGAACTTGGACTATGAGCGTATGAAGTTGATGCTCTTTTTTCATCCGTTCCTGAGAAATCTAGGAAAAAGCAGATTCTTTTCCATGGAGCGCGTCGTAGTATTTTTTTTTATAATAGATGCACCATCGTATGATCATCCTTATTTATTGGTTTCAAGTGTGCTCGTTATATTTGATGAGAATATGCCCAATTTAAAAGAGATTTATTATTTATTAGTTTATTTCTTTATATATACATCCTGATCCATTGAATAACCCTTCATGGTTATATATATTCATTACAATGTACAATCCAAAGCGTACAATTATTTCTTTCTCGCTCTTTCTTTTTGGCGAAGAAAAAAAAGAACAGTTATATACCTTCGAACGTGGCTTTGGAACATTGGTTGTTCGTACTTCTGGTGAAATATCGCGACCAGCAAGGCTACAAGATGGAAATAAAGGAAAATGTGTACAATTATCCGGTGCAAGCACGACAAGAACGACAGAATCATGTTAAAAATACCAAAATGAGTAGAATAAATACATTTTATATTTATTATTAATTAACTTATCCATCTTCCACCTCACACAACGCATTTTTAAGTAACTATTCTTCCATATCCGAATTCTAATCCTGTAAATAATGTAGTTTATACTTCTGCTACATGACCCAAAGCATAGAGGTTCAGACTTTTTAGACCCCTCCACCTTTGGAAATGCATTAATTTCATTCCAAGATACAAACGTAATAGTGAATTACTCATTTTAATAAACATAAAGCTATCTAGTATCTTATCTTAACTTGGTAGTGCAATCTCCATCCAGAAATTCCCTCTAATTACAGCTGTATTTTTCCAGGAACCACTCCCATAGCCACTGTCCCAATGTTCACCATTATATAAAGCCTCAAACATAAACCTTATCCATATATAAAGAGTTACTTGAACATAATAAAAAAGTCAATATGAAATGAATTTGCGTGCATGAAGCTTTTATTGTATCCGATAAAAAGAAATATTGAAACAAATACGGAGTAACCTATATAATCATACAAAAAACCACAATATAAGCCTTCATGGTACTTTTATCATCCAAAACAACACCAAACAAAACATACCAGTTTATTTCTTCTTACTAACACCAACAGTTCGTCCACGACGACCGGTAGTCTTGGTGTGTTGACCACGGACACGGAGACCCCAGTAGTGACGGAGACCACGGTGAGCACGGATCTTCTTCAAACGTTCCAAGTCCTCACGCATCTTGGTGTCAATACCGTTAGAGATGGCTTGCGAGTACTTGCCATCGACAGCATCCTTTTGTCTGTTAAGGAACCAGTTAGGGATCTTGTATTGGGCAGGGTTTTGAAGGATGGTGACGATACGTTCCAATTCTTCGTTGCTCAATTCGCCGGCTCTAATATAAAATAATTCAAAAAAAAGAAACACGTTTAATGTCTTTATATCTATGCGCTTTAATGTAATATATCCAATTTGTCCCATTCTCTGACATATCTTTTTACAACGCGTGCGTGTGCGCCACTTGTGAAAAAATTATTACCTCTTGTTGAGATCGACATCAGCCTTCTTGCAGGCAATGTTGGCGAAACGACGACCAACACCCTTAACAGAGGTCAAGGCAATGGTAATCTTATCCTTGCCATCAACGTTGGTGTTGAGCAAACGGATAATGTGCTGGAACTGTAATTTTATAATGAATAATAATATGGAGAAATGTTAAAATTCCATTCGTTTTTCGACTCTTTCGGTTGTTTTTTTTTTCTAATTCGTCAAAACTGTGATTGGTGTGTTATGTGTGTGTATATAAATATGCATACCTGATTCCTCTCGGGAACTACAAGCGACTATTTATATAATTATGAAAAATGTAAAAATAGTTGATTAGAAGATCTGAATTTATACAGCATTTATATTTCTCGTAAGAGTTGGAGCCATCTCAAAAAAAAAATATATAATCGATCATTTTCCTGATCCATCATTGAGATTCTCATCCATCCATTCATCTATCCATCGGCAGGATCACTTTATCCATCTATTGAACGCACCCACTCTCCATACTCCATCCTTCATGTTCGATATTACATACCATTTTTGATGAAAGGGAGGGACAACTAGGAAGTACCTCTTGAACTGTTAAGTCTTCATCCGCCAAATTTTCAAATGCCGCCATAATTTTGGCAAGTGGCACCAGGCAGTAAGAAGCAGCTTTTTTTTCTTTCTGTCCATCATGATCCAACAGTCGTGTAGTTTTTAATAAAAAAAAAAGTCTCAATAAATATATTTATTATATCATTATTACTGTTGGCACTATGATTACTATTGTACATATGTTAATTTAAACTTGTCAAGAATCCCTTTATTAGATCGATATTTGAGTATAAGGAAGGCAAAGGGCCATCACAATCCGACCCCAGTTACAATTTTGTAATAGAGAAACAGGTTGTCTACATTTGTAGATTCCACAAAACTTACAATCATTGGCTCAATAACAGCAAATAAACTGAAAGTACATTGATACTTATTGCTGCCGAATATTTTTCTACTCTTACAATATTTAATGTAACTGGAGCAGCTTCATCATGTTCTTGCAAAAATCATGGTTTGATTGATTGAAAATAAAAGTATTAATTGATATGTTGATAATACTATAGCAATATATGTATATATGATTTTTGAGTATTTATAAATTTACTAAGGGTCAAATAGTTTCCAAAGTGCAAATACCAATGATACTTCAAAACTGTAAGCAAACATCCATATAAGAAGGCTACATATCGAGGAAACTGCCATGCGAATTGTAAGTGTGTGTTCAAGTTTCTGATTTTGTCACCACCCATTCTGGTATAATAATAAATATAAAATTATATAATTATCACTTGGATAATACACTTATATCACGACATAATACGCTCACAATGTTCAAAAAGATTTTTTTATATACCCTGAAAAAATCATTCTAATGATACTCACTCCTGCAGCGGTTGCTACAGTACTACCCTGAACATCACCAACTCCAACATACTTCCATAACTTAGAAATGTTTGTGTAACACGAGTTATATATCGATATGATTAGTATTATAGATATGATTATTGTAGGACACAATTACCAATAATAAAAATGATAGAAAGATGCCCCCTCGCTCGATAAAAACCATTTGAATGAGCCAAAACAAAAACGTACTTGGAAGAAACACAAATAGTATATAGAGTGATGAGATTTGAATAGGTAAAATGACTGTTCATATCATCATATTAAGGGTATTTGGAATATTAATCAAATCAAAGTCGTGGTCATTCGTTGTTTGTCATTCACATTTTGTGACCCATTCATCAATGAGGACTCTACCTTTTGTTCTCTTAAATGCAAATATACACAAGGATTGAATACAATAAATATCAATCTTTAGCAATACGAAGCGTCCTAAAGATATAAATATTCTGTTTTTTTATATATACATAAAAAATGTACTAATCAACTACATTTGTTTTTGTTATCCATTACAAATCTATTAAGTATCACATTTAAAACCAAAAAAGAGATGCGCTTATCATTTTTTAAAATTTTTTATTTATTGAATCTAATACAGATGAAGTATTTACCACTCGCCATCAAGTGTATTATTGAGTGTAACCACCACAAATGAGAGAAGCCACAGAGTATGCATTTGCCTGCATACAAATGCCTTATTACGGTGCTTGACAAACCATTGAGCTAACAAACGATATGTAACCTATACTGCCATGTATTTATATGAAAGTGATTTTGCGTTCGCAAATATAATAGGGTCTATCCGTATTAGTTTTGATAAATACAACCACACAATGATAGGAGGGTTTTAAAATTTCATCATAATACATAATGATAAAATCCAACAGTCTCTGAATATTTATATTAAGGCCGTCGCTATATACCATTAATCAACCATAAGATTAACATTTAATAGCACGTACTTTATTTGAACGATGTAGGACAAAAATTAAAGATGTAATTGTAGCAGTAACATGATGATACACATATCATCTTAATCAAGGCGGCGCTTACGCAATTATGGTGATGAATTAATAAACTTGTTTTCATGCAAAACGCATAGGCATGCATCGGCGTTAAAAATGATTTTTCCAATAGATAGTTCTGCCTTATGCTTGAAAGCAAGTGAAACAGTACATCAAACTCAGAATACCTCAAGGTCACCTCCTTGTCATTAAAGTCATATAATATATTTATTTATAAGTTCATATATACCTATTCATATGTAATTTTTTTATTATCTTAGTAGGAAAATAGTAATATATACGTATTCGAGTTATTACAAATATATAAATTATCATACATTATTACATAAAACATCACTACACTCATTTTTTACATAATATCGCTACTATTTGGATCCTTGCTTTTCTTCTTGTTGTGTAGCGATGGCATTACTATCACCGTGGGACTCGATTTTATTGATATTTTCTCTTAATTCAACCACCTTAATCCGTTCATCTTCACCATTACTGCTACTACTGGTATCTGATTGGCCCGCTTCTTTTCCCTTCTTTTCATTATCAAGGTACGCTCGACGTATAGCTTCCTTGTTTTTCAAAACGATGAGTGGGCCACTAAAGATCTGTATATCAAAATGATCAAGGGAAAAAAAGAGAGGTTTTGTAAGTAATACATCAAGCATTTGCCATTTTTAAAGCCCATAATTATTTTTTTTTTCTTTACCGGTTCCATATCTTCTAAAGAACGCCCTCGCGTTTCAGGAACAAAAAGCCAAGTAAATAGGGTCATTGCAAGCACCGTGGAACCAAAGAATAAGTAAGTTCCATATGTTAACTGTGCAATCATTAAAGGAGTTACCTTGGCAATGACAGCATTCATGGCCTGTTTATGTATAAAAACGTTACCATAGAGACAATAGTTATTAGATATATATATATCTAAATGACAATGTTTATCCACTCCTATTATTATATATTCGAAATTCCAACTTACCAAATAAATTGCTATTAAGCGATTGTTATAAATAATATCACATTTTGTTAGAGAACATTTATAAATGAAATATAATATTGGACAATGAAAGAATATAAAATTTACCCATAGTTATAGACATGCAAATGGCTCGAATTCGAGTTGGGAAAATTTCAGCACAAATCACGTACATCAATGGGCCCCATGAAATTTCATAGCTATGACATAAATATGTGAATTATTAGATTTCATGTTTAACTTAGTATATTCATTTTCAGGAGATTATCATAGTAAAAGATAATAAACTATAATGTTTACCCAATAGCAAAAATAAATAACATCACCATTGCAGCGTAGCCTTTACCACTTACAGGTACTTCTATACCTGTAACGGCTGCCTCCGCTTGATCTTTTTCAATATACATAAGAAGCGCGCCTAGTATATAAAATGATATAAACATCATGATGGAGCCTATAAGAAGAGAGTTTCGACGGCCAAAGAATCGATGATCCACCATGAAAAAAAATACAAATACAACTACAACTTTTACAGCACCTATTATATATATATATATATATATATAGCAAACAAATATGAAAAAAATGCATAGTAATAGTAAGGAATGTATATTAGAGTTTATCATTCTAATTTCGGTAGTTATCTATTATCCAATTATGTTATACTATACTTACCATAAATGCCCGTAGCAAGAATGTCAGCTGTATCTCCTGTAACGCCCATCTGCTTCACCATGGTCGGCATGTAGTAGTTCTAAAATATTAGCGTAAAATGATGGCAAGCGTTATTCAACTGGTTAGTAAATAATGTATTTTCTTCGTTTTTTATACAATTTTTACATACAATAGCATTCGTGCCCGTCCATTGCTGACAGATACCAATGATAATACCAATGATGAGTCGTCGGATGTTTGAAGGTTTTCGCATCTCGACCCATCGTGTCACTTTTCCTTCTTGTTCTTCTTCAATGGATGCAAGAATCTCATTTGCTTCCTGAATGATTTTTTCATGCGTTTCAGGTAATACTCGAAGTCGACTCAAAGTTTTTTTCATTTGTTCTATTCTTCCTCTACAAGAATTTTTTAATTTTACAACCTTTTTATCCAATATTTCTCAAGATATTTCCAAAAATAACTTACTTGCTCCCTAACCAACGAAGGGACTCGGGTAAAAATAGGATACCAATGAACATGATACCACCAGGAATAATTTGAATACCAAGAGGTGTTTTCCATTGTATATGCCCAACTGGCAAATGGCGAAGGCACGCATAATCAACCCTATATGTATATATTGTTATGTTTATTATCTTTGTTTGTTCTGTCATCTTTGTAAAAATATAACTTAATGTTTTTTTTTCTATTCCATACCAATAGGAAATCATAATTCCAATGACAAGCATAAATTGCCACAAGTTTGACATTCTGCCCCGATTATCCTTGTCCGAAATTTCAGCAATATATACAGGAACGACATTTGCACATGCCCCAACCTAGCGGAGTGATGAGAAGAAATTATTAGAATATTGAATTATAGAAAAATTACCAGTATGATTACTGGTACTATTGTATAGTAGCTTCTTAATTTTTAATAATTTGAATTCCATACTCCTACTAAGAAAATAATAATAATAGTATGTTAAACAATAGAAGTTTTATATTAGATTTCCATTATTCCTTTTCTTTTGAAAAAGACCATATTTCCAACTCTAATTTCTTTATTCACTTACTCCCGCCAACAAAACGACCAGCCATCATTGCTGCTACATTGGTTGCTACAACTTGTACAACACTTCCAATAATAAAAACACTTGCACAAATAAGAATCGCCATTCGTCTTCCATAAGGATCTTTTTTTTTTGATAAAATAGATTTAATATAGACCATGTTATATATTCGACATTTTAGAACGTCCCACGATAATAAGAATTTTGTATATACCTGCTATTAAATTAATCAAGATTGCACCTACACATCCACCCGCTTGCATCATGCTGACAATATCACCTTTCAGAACTGCTTCATGGACAGGATCACCACCCGTCATATTGAAATAGGATCCAAATGTTGGCATAATCAATACACCTTTTTATTATTATAATCATAAATTATAAGTTAACAAAAGACTACACTACTTTGAAATAATAATTTTTTTTCTTGTTCTATTATTATATATACCAGAAATTACGCCAACATCATATCCAGTAAGGAAACCACCCATGGATACGATGACAACTGTTAATATTGATAGTATCCGAATCTTCATTCTGTACTTATTACTTTGACAGATGTTATATAAGAGAAAAAAAAAGAAAAAAAATTACAAAATAGAAATCTAACAACTATTTATAAAAAAAAAATGAGAACCTTTTTAAAAGTGATTCCCACCTTCCCATTTTCTTCTGTCTATCCATCTACTAAGCCTTATTTTTCTTCTTGATATAAACCTTATTATTATCTATTGAACAACAATGTATAATAATACTTTATTGTCGGAATAATTTCGACAAACCAAGACAATATCTACTTATACATAGTATGTGTGTGTGTGTGTGTGTGTGTGTGTGTGAATCACTTTATTGATCTGTATTTCGAGCTAATAAAATGATGCGTGTGAGTAGAAGGAAAAAATATCATTGTTGTCATCGTGGAAATAATCTGACTGGTCAAATCAAATAATATATGCATTAAAGAAAAGTAGTGCACGAACCTAGGTTACTCTTAGATCTTCGTGCCATAATTTAGCAGATCACGAGATTTCTGTTTTACACTAGCGACATTACCCACAGAAAAAAAAACATATAATATATGCCTTTATGTCGTACAGTGCATTTTTTATGTAATAACACTGTTAGCAATAATATCATAACTACTCACGCATATAAAAGTCATATAATAAGCTAAATTCAACCGTGGGAGTATAAAGTATTTTTTTTTACCCCAAAAAAATAAAAATTAACCAAAAACACTTTATCTTATTAAAAAAATGTCAATTTTTGAATAAAAGAATTTGTTTCTTGTATATCAAGAGATCAAGAAATTGGGTAAAGAAGTATAAATTATGCGTGCTCATTCTTCATATTAAACTCCGTCATTACTTTTGTGCTATCCCAATCCTACTTATACCAAGACAAAAAAAAATATACCTTAGGTTTTTTTATGCTTTGCTGCGTTGAATGAATTCTATCTACAAATAGAAAACTTTATGCATATTATTACTTGGGCCAGTATCAAATTAATCCACCTGGTTATCTCAATGGAAAGGTATCCGGATAATTATAATAATGCAACGAGTGACCACCGGGTTAACCATATCCGTTTTGATGATCGATTATTCATCAGCCCGTCAGCTCGGAAAAAAAAAATAGTGCACAAATTTAGGATCGAAATTATAAAAAGAATTATTGATGAAAAGGTGATTTTGTTATTCATATTATAATAGACACTTTATATTACTTAGTTTTGTTAATGTATAAAAAAATATGGTAATACGGAACTATAGTTCGACTTTTATCACCGATATCAGTGAAGATGACATAGTCTTACTTTTGAATAACAAAAAATATGATAAAATATCAGGATATTACGATGTTACGAATATTCTTATGAATGTTTGATTTAGTTTAAAAGTCAATTAATTATTATGATTGACTTTATTTGTTTATTTGGTATAAGATACTTGAGGTAATTTGTTAATGTATTTACAAAGTATAAAAGTAATACATAAATTTATCCTTTTCTATTAATGTTGTATGTAAAAGACGCTCAGATAATTATGTTACATACTAATAATCTAAATTATGTTGATTGATAAGGGTGATTCTGATTGATAAAGGTAATTATTAATGATAATGATACTGTCTCTCCCAATAAAATCACGAATGAGAATCTGAAATTCGAAAATCATAATCACACTCAAAAAAAAAGAAATGAAAACTTACACGTTTTTGAGTACTGGGGCGCTCTCCCTTACAAATCGTCGCTCATAATAAGGCCGCAGTACCTACGTCGTTAAGGATGGTACACTCAACAACATATATTTTTGAATAGAACATTTTGGAAAAGAGCCTTTCAGTTGATAGATATATATTCAGACAATAGCAAAAATGAAGTATTTTTTTTTCTTTTTTATTATCGGATAATAAGAAATAAATTTTATAAAGAGAGGAGAAACAACGTTAAATTGACATCACAATGATATCACTTTTACATTGTAAAAAAAAAAAGAAACATCATGCCTTTAAATCATCATATCTCATCAGGAAAGAACAAAGCTAGTTTTATTTTGAAATCAAGAAGCTGTTCTGTCTTTTGATATTTTTTTTTCATATTGTTGATGTATAACATTCCTTTGAAGTAATTGTATATATATAAGATATGAGCAGGATGAGAGGTTAACAAAATATAATATATGGAAATATTTATATAACGAGTCGATTATAATAAATAATAAAAAAACGATAGCCGGTTATTGTTATTTCCTCCAAAGCTTACTTTTTATAACTGAATGGATCAGATGCACTCTCTTTGTTATCTCATATATTATTCGCATAACAGAGATTAAGGAAGTATATAGGGATTACCGCTATACTATTATAATATAATAGGGGATTATGTATAATAAACTTAAGCTGGACCTCCATAATTTTTGAATGGCTGTTGTTTTTGATAAATGGCTTTATCATTATTTGAAACTACACAAACAGCAGCAGCTGTGTCAGATGTTACATCAAAATGAAAGAAGTCAAGAATCTTCTTTATCGACAGTTAATCACAATAAAAAAAGGAATCATAATTATGACTTGGTTGTAATGAATACTTATTATTATTATTACCATATTATTCTCAGAATAATATATTTCTATACTAAACTCTATTAATAAAATAGGAGCTCACAAAAAAAACAATCCTATTACCTTAAATAGGATGTGGTGACAATGATTTTTTTAGGGGGGGGCAATTTTATTATTACGCACACACCACATTTTCATGTTTCGAAACGCATCTTTTTTATGCACTGTTTATTATTATTATGAACCATCGAGAAATTGTGTTCAACAATCATAAAAATAATTTCAATAACTATTGAATCTTTTAGGTGGTTTATTATTAAAACGAAAAGCCTATGTTATATATATATATATAACCATAACAATGAATCGCATCATATTTTTGCCAAGGCCATTTTTTTTTACCCGCACCCGCCGTGAGAAATTAACAGAACTTTGCCAATGATAAATGGCCATTGTTCCTGAAAAATAAAAATATCAACCTGTGTGGTCTATTTTGGAGGTTATCTACATAATAATAGTCTAGCATCAAACTTTTCTCTCTCCTCTTTTTTCCCCTCCTTTCTCTCTTTTTCTCTTTCTCCCCCTTCATGTCAGTTCGGTGCTATGGAAACTTATTTGCATGCGGTAAGTTTATTTGCATTTCGAGTTTTTTTTTTTTTTTTTTTTTTTCTTTTTGATCTTCGTCTGAAAAAATAATAATAATATGATAATAGACTGCTTCCTCACCACACGTTACTCGTTCAATCAGTACTACAACACCTTCTTCTTCTTCGACTACACCACCTAAATTACTTCAACCTTATCCACCCAGTAACAAAGATTTTGAATGTAACGAGCTTCATACGCCCGACGGTACTTACCCACTCGGTCATGAATTCTTTTTATCCACTTGTCAACCACAATTCTCTCAAGGCACGACATGTGTTTATGTGAATGCCAAACAACAGCAACAAGGATTAACCGTTCATAAAGGAGGAACAGCTGCTTCATCGTCAACGACATCATCCATGTCGGAACAATTATTAGCAATGACACCTGTAAAAGAACAACAAAGGGATGATCATTCTTCAGACGACGATGGGTTTGATAATGCCAGTGGGGGTGCTGGAAGTGGAGGTAGCGGTGGTAATGGTCCTATATATTTTGAAACGAAAAAATCAGCTGCTTTACCTATTCCAAACTCACGTACCAAACAACAACAAAATGTGGCGTCTTCAAGTTCATCCAGTGTTGAACGTGGAATTTTACCCATTTCTACTACTTCGACGGGTATGGGTGGGATGGGGAGTAGTAGTGGTGCGACCACACCACGCAATACCCTAGGAACGAATGGATTATTAAGTGGAAACATTACACCGACTACTTCTACACCTCATCTACATCAACAACAACAAGATACAGTAACAACAGGTCCTACTCCTCCACAGACAACAGTCACTGCACCTGAAGGAAGTACAAGTACATCCATTGGAGCAAGTAGTAGTGTTGGATCATTATCTTCTTTATTTAGTCGAAATAGTCTTCGTCATCACCACCACCATCATCATCATTATCACCCAAAAAAACCGAAAAATAGTCTTATAAAAACTAATTCAAGTTTTGTGTTACGAATGACGGTTCATGATCAACTTGCAAAAATATTAGCTTCTCGAACCATGGAAGATACTTATTTATTTTATAATGTTGGCATGAATTTTATTTGGATGGAAGGAAATCAAAAAGTCAAGGTATATATTTGTATGAAGAAGTGCGTGTGTGTGTGTGTGGGGGGGAAATCTAGGTCGTGAATGAGTATGTATATATATGGTGTGTGTGAATTGCGAATTATAGATGCTATAAGAAAATTAGACTTTACTCAATGATTTATAATACTTTTCATTAGGAATGTTTGTCAAAAATTACATTTACAAAAGCGTTCCCCACTTGTCATGATGTAAATAAAACAACAAATAGCAGCGAGCATATGGATGTTATTATTGGATTTTCAACAGGCGATTGCATGTGGTACGATCCAATCACTAGTAAATATGCACGTTTAAACAAAGGAGTGAGTTTATATTTTTTTTTTGTTACTCTTTTTTTCCCGGTCCCTTTTCTCTCTTCGCAATATATATAAATATATATTAAAATATATATCATTTTATAGGGAATTGTAAATACATCAGCAGCTACTTGTGTAAAGTGGGTACCTGGATCAGAAGAATTATTCTTAATATCATTTAGTGATGGATCTGTTCTATTAATGGATAAAGAACGTGATGATCAAGCATTTACACCAGCATCACCAGCCTCATGGGCTGAGCAACAGTAAGTTCTTTTTTGTACTACTCAATCTAATTTATATATTTCTTGGCCCTTTTAAACCTTATAATTTTCTACTAATATAGATTTCAAGTCACTAAGCCACGAAAGAGTGCAAAATATAATCCAGTGTCTCATTGGAAAGTCTCGGATAAAAGCATTACAGGTATATATATATATTCATCATGAATATAAAGGGCATAAACAAATAGATTGATCCTATTGTCTTTTATTTAGCTTTCGAATTTTCACCGGATGGATCCAATGTAGCAATTGCTTGTTCGGATGGTACTTTAAGGATCATTGATTATACAACAGAACGGTAAGTTTAATTTCCATCCATTGTCGTTTTTCATGCAAAAGCCCTCATTTTTCTACATTTTTTGTTTTGTTACCATGATCCGTGTAACAATGTACTGAAACTATCTTATGGTGTTACACAAAGATTATGCGATGTCTATGCGGGTTATTTTGGTAAACTAAACTGTATTGCTTGGAGTCCCGATGGTCGTTATATTTTGGTAAGATAACTCGATATTACATCATCAACGTATGATTGTACATTATAAAACATTTTATTTAACGAGTTTGAAATTTTAATTCAACCCATGCACTCTATAGACGGGAGGTCAGGATGATTTGGTTACTATTTGGTCACTACATGAACAAAAAATTGTTGCAAGATGTCAAGGACATAAATCATGGGTAATTTAGATGAATTGAAAAGAGAATGTATATCAAGAGGGTGGCGGAGGGATTACAGGTTAATATATGGGTCATATATATTGACAGATATTTAATAGGTTACTGCTGTAGCATTTGATCCTTGGAAATGTGATGATAAAGTCTACCGATTTGGTAGTGTGGGTGAAGATTGTCGAATGATTTTATGGGATTTCTCCTTTAGTGCATTACATCGACCCAAGCATGTATGAAAAGACGGTTCCCTTGATTTATTATTTTCCATTCTTGATTGATTTATTTATTGAACTCATTTATGTTATCTCTTTAGAAACATCGTTATTCATCCTCCGTACCTCACAGTCCAATCAAAGATGCACCGAAATCACCACCTATATTATCATCCATGACAAACCACCAGCATCATTACCACCCACCACAACAAACGAACAGTAATAACAACAATACTGCTGTTCGTCGAAGTAAATCTAAATTAAGCCGATTCAGACGACGGACTTCCCGTTCAGCCAATATATTTGGTGATCATGACGATGAAGATGATGGTACCACTATGTATTCAACCCCATCATCCACGACGGCTATTCATGAACATCATCAAGCTCTTCATTTACGGTTGGCTACGGTTCACCCTATTTTAAACAAAGATCAAGTTCCTTATTTACAACCTGTTATGTCCCAAATGGTACATGCAGATCCATGTTCTTTTATTGCATTTCATAAAGATTGTATTGTCACTGGTGATAGGCGAGGAAAGGTTAGAACTTGGGGCAGGCCCTAAGTTTATTAAGCTATCTATATTTTGTTTATTTTATTTATTCATCCCCCAACTACTTTACCTATCCACATCAAAAAAAAAAAAAAACAAAAAAACAAAACAGAACAAAAACCGCATCTCTTCTATTCATATTCATCTTCTATTGTCAATTCAAAGATCTCGCCCCGTATTGAAAATGTTTGTATTTAAAAAAAAACAGAATATATATATTTTTATTTACTAACTAAAAAAAAAATAGAAAAAAGTTAAGCGTACATAATAATAAAAAAGAATAACTAAAGAAAAAAAAAGAATTATAATATGAATATGTACAAACAGGATGGATGAGGGAAAAGTGTTCAATTGATATTAACAAACAAATGGACATATATAGGTAACTAAGAAGAAAAGAATATGCCTAAAAGTAAGTGAAGAAGAGGTATGAAGGGAATATATGATGCAAGGTAATAAAATGAATAAAAATAAAAGTGAAAGACGTAGAAAAAGTGTTTTTTTTTTAAAAAAAAGGATGTATGAGTTGTGAACTGTGTGTGTATGTATATGTTATTTGGAGAGGGAGGATATTGCAATCAATCATTTTTTCTAAGTGTGCGCAGCACGCTTTTCAAATAAAAAATTGCTAGTACTACTACCTGCACTTGCTTCTCGACTCCGTGTTACTCGTCCTTCCCCTTCACTTCCTGAACCAGCATCATGGATCATATCTCGATGGTAGTATCTTGATGATTGTCGAATTCCTCTTCCAGAATCATGGGTAGCACCAAATCGTCGTTGAAATCGAATCAATTCTCGAGTTAATGTATCCATGATTTCCATTGATGATTGTTCACTTTTTGCTTTAGCAATCGCTTCTTCTGCTGCTCCTTTTTCTTGATCCAATTCAGCATTGCGTTGTTGTACTTCGTTGGCATCCAATGGAATCGTACTTGCACTACTTAACGAGGAAGAGGGAGCATCATCATCATTGTTCTTTTTTTCTGGAATAGTAATAGCGTTTGGTTTTGGACTACGTTGATAATGAATAGGTTGCTTCATTTTTTTCTTGTTATTAGATACTTCACTACCACTAGCACTGCTGCCACTTTGTGGACTTGTGGATTGTTCATTCATTTTTAAAAGGGTGGTTGTATTTACATCCACAGTTATGGTGCCAGCTGTTGCTTGTGCAGTGGAAGAGATATGTTCCTTGGTAGCCATTTCCACTTGTATAGAACTGATATATTCCAAGATTTGTTTGGCACGTCGATTCATTTCTGAAATAGTCATACGTGAAGATGGCATACGAATTTTGGCAGGTGGAGATGCTTCGCGTGCTGCAGGTGATAACTTTTCAAAGATGGCAGTGGATATATCCATTTCTCTTGATGTTGGACCGCCCATAGTATTTCCATTACCATGGCCAATCCCACCCGTTATGCTATTGCCACCACCAGAACAGCCTCCATTCCCTGTATTGATTTCTGAAGGTTGTGGAGTGGATGTACGAGATCTTGGTCGAGTAGATTGAGCACGTCTTGTACCAGTGGTATTAGCCCGTCGTACACCACCACCACGAGATCGTTTTTCTGTCTTTGTTACTCTTCCGTTGGTTACACCACCATTTCCCCCATCATTACTTTCTGCTGTTGATTTTCGTCCACTCCCAACTCGTTTTGGTTTTGCTGGTCTTGTGATAGATGTAGATGTTGCATTGGTCATGACAGTATCTGCTTCAGAATCCATATCTACGTTGCATATTTCAAATTGAATGTCATCTTCTAAAAAGCTTTTTTTTTTCACTTCTCTCGTTCTTCCTTTTATTTACCTTGTTCTTTTGGATCCACATCCATATCATCATTTTCTTGTAATGTTGCTGTCACTGGAGATGATTTTTTATTCTGTTGTTTTTGCTGTTTCTGTTGTTGTGATGATGGCGAAGAAGGCTCTTTTTCTCCTTTTTCCTTTTTCATTGATTTTGATTTTTGTTGCTGTTGGTGTGAAGGTTGAGATGATGGAGTGGGGTGTTCATTTTCTTCATTATTTTCCTCCCCTTCTGTTTCTTTGACAGGTGAACTTGGTGCCGATGATTCATTTAAAGTTGGTAGATTAGTTTCCAAAGCATTTCTTGCAGCCAATACATCTTCCAAAGACATGGATGCTTCACGACTATTAAATGTCATACGTTTCTTCGGAGCTTTCTTTTCCACTTGAGGTGACATTGTATTGGGCCGTCCAATGGAACTGTATGACCGTTTTGTTCTATATAATTAATAGTTTCATGGTGAACCCATAAAATTTTTTTAGTTTATTTAATAATGACCCTTCCTCCTCTTTTTATTATTTTTTTCACATAAAAAAAAATTATTTTCCTTTTTCCCCCCATTTTACCTTCCATGGGCTAATTTGACAACAGCATGATTTTGTGGTTTACATTCTTCGCAATAATATTGATCAGGCATCTCATCCGCTACTAAAAGTCCAACACAATCACAATGTTGCCATACTTCACATTGATCACATTGAATCATAAGTCCAACATTATCTATTTTATAAAATCATCATACAAAAGGTATGTATTGTTAGTATTTCTTTTCCTTGAACCCACTTCGTAGATTTTTTTTTCCCTCTTAACAATCACACCCACACAACCCCCTTCTCTATTTCACCCCGTTTAGCCCCATTTTACTCTCTCTCTCTCCCACACACACACAAATAGTATGCATATATATCCATTTGCCTCATTACCACCACCACTACACACTTTTCTTTTATCACCGATGGATTTCTCTCTTTCTCTCTTTCTAATGGACTGGTCAACATAAAAGAAAGGGAAGAAAAACTTACGACTTTCACCACAAACGCAACGAGTAACAGAACCTGAATCTGTACTATCTTCTTCCGATGTCGATTGTTGAGGTACAACGGGTACTTGTTTTTGTTGCTGCTTTCGTCTACCTCCATATCCATTTCGACCACGTCTTTGAGCAGCTAAATGAGAGAGAGAGAGAAAATGAGAAAAGATAAGTTTTTTTTTTTGTTGTTATTACTATGATTTCAATTAGGTAAATACGTATAATGAGAGAGTTCTGAGAGACAGAAGAGAATGAGAAGTGAAGGGCGCGTAAGCAAAAATAGTAGGAATGGTTTATTCTTTTTTCCAATTGCATTGCACCCCAATAATCAAACCAAAAAGATTAATCAAGCTCTTCTGTCTCTCTTCCTTTTTCCCATTGAAATCCTCATATATCCCAAAAACACGAACTTTCCCAATGGTTAGAAAAAGAAAAAAAAAAAAAAAGAAAAGAAAAGAAAAGAAACTGCTCCTTTTGAAAGAAACTTACTCATTGTTTTAGTTTCTTCTTCTTTCGTATATAAATGATTAACCCGGGTTTTTTAATGAGAATTTGTGGAGCAATCCCTGTTTATTTTCTTTTTTTTCAAGCTGTTGTTACAATGTGTGTTGTGTTTTGAAGAAACAAAAGAGTTTATAAAGAAAAGAAAAAAGAGTGTGTAAAAAAAATAATAATTGATAAAAAATAATAAAAAAAATTACAGCGCAAAAAAAGAAGCAGAGTGAATAATTTTTAACATCCGAATGATGGTTTCCAAATTAGGACCGCTACTAAGACTTTTCGGTTTGATGGACTTGTGTGTGCACGGTTGTATAGAAGAGAGGTCGTTTGATCCAGATCATAATATATGAAACATTATCACTCTTATGACTGACTGATTGATTCAAAATCGGTTCTACCTGTGACCATGCTAGATTGAGTATACTATAGTCCTGTAATAATAGTAGTAAGCGACGATATGAAGCATCATTTTTAATAAGAAAAATAGAGTACTCCCAGTACAATGGATAAAATGAGCGAATAAGGAAAAAATGATAATTTGGAAAGGTTTATTCGTTTTTATTAAAATAAAATATATGCAATAAGACCATATATATAGTCACAAAGAATAACAACTAAAAATATGTGTTATATAAAAATCCCAGGAACCATTCTCGGGCATTTCATTCCCATTTCTTTTTTTTTTATATTTCTTTCGGATCTTTTTTTTCTTCTTTCTTGTTAACTTTACAACTTATGCAAATAAGTAAATATAAATGAAACCTCAAGGAAAACATAATCTTCCACCTTATTCGAGTGCGTATCATGTAAATCAACAAACTCGTCGATTTTCACAAGAAGAACAGCAACCACAACCACAGCGAGGAAACCGATCTTCCGCTGATTTAAGACGTACTTCTGCATTTCCTCCTATAGGTAGTAATAATGCAGCAACCACATCATCCGCAACACAACATCCACGTCAAAACAGCGAACAACAGCAGCCTATACCCACCATTTATCATTCACAACATTTGGATGAACAACAAGCTTATCCTCCACTAACCAAAGATCGATTAGAAAAGAAAAATAGAATTGATGCCTTAATAATGGGTCGAAGTACACAACCAGGGAGACGTATAAGAATTCCAAGACGACGAAGTATTTCCAATGGATATATTTTTCGACATCTTTACAACGAAGATAATGAACCAATGCATTTAACAGGTCACACAGTAGTGGAAGATGATGAGTCAACTGTTGGAAGTACAGAAGAATCCGTCAATCCATATATCATGGGTGGAAATCATTCTTCTAATATCCTCCATCAAGGAACGACATCTGACACTTCTTCACCTACACAACAACAAAGTCAACAACAACAACAGCAGCAACAGCAAAAGCAACAGCAACAGGGCCAACAACAACAGCAACAGCAGCGAAGAAGTCGTAGCCGACACCCCAACAGTACCATTTACCCACCACCCGCCAGTAGTCGATATAATGGAGGGGGAAGCATGATGGGAGGAGATAATCCAATCATGATTCGTGATTCAAGCCAGAAAACATCAGTGTTGGGAACGCCCTCTTTTCGGGTCCGTGCAGCTGCTTCAGCAAGAACCCCATGGTACCAACGACTGCCTCAACAACAACCTCAATATAGTGCAAGCAATGCTTCTAGAGATGTACTTGAATCTCGAAAAAGATTGTCACGACTGTTGAAATTATCAACGGCAGCACGTGTTAGAAATATGGCGGCTACAGGAGCAGCAGCTGCGAATAAAGTGCGTTATCAACAACAGCAGCAGCAGTATGGTACACCTCCCATAGTAGGAGGGGCCACTTCTTCTACTTCTAGTGGTGCACCAGGAAATATCAATTCAGCTGCTGCCGCAGCGGCTATAGCCGCACGTGCTTCTTCTACATCCGCAGCCACTGTCCGAAATACTTGGCGATGGATTTTTTGTTCTTTTGAAAGTATAGCTTGGCGTGTTGTAGATGCACGCAGTTGTGAACCAGAAGGAGAACGTATGACAGTACAAGAAATGATGACATTGGCACAGTATTTGAAATTGGCTGGTGTTTATGCATTGGAAGAATACTTGATTCATGAAAATGAAGAAATACATAGTGAACAGGTACAGCAACAACGACGGCGACGATCTACAGAAAAATTTAGCTATGGCAGTAAAAGAGCACCAGCACAGCGTCGTTCATCTGTTGTTGTGATGGATCGGCCTTTGGACCCTTCTCCTTCCTCACCCCAGCAATCTTCAGTTCATTCTTCCAATACACCTAAATACCGTCACTATCAGCGTAACCACCACCATCATCACCGCCATCATCATTATCAAGAGCAGTATCAACATCACCATAATTCACACCAAGAGGAACATTTTCTTAATGGAGGGGGCTTGCAAAAAACAGATAGTTCAAGTACCCAATTGCACCCATTGGATGATGATCGATTGGTTATACGTTCACCCAGTATTGAATCTTCATCTGATCAATCCTCATCCACCGAGCTACTACGACGTCAACGCCAACAACAGCAACAACAGAGGGAGAACTATCGATTAGGAAGTTTGGGAAATATATTTCCTTATCGACCAAGACAACCTCGTCGACATAGTAGAAAACGTAAACATCATCGTTTAGGCTTTACACCAGATGGTGGTACGACAACCAGTACTACTGGGTCAGAAAGTGGTCATTCTAGACAAACTTCAAATCTTTTGATAGATGAAAATTATTATCCACCTCCTTCTATATCATCCAATCAACGGGAACGATTAACTTTGGGGGCGGAAAACAGTAATGACAACGATGATGCACGCAGTGCTCTTACGGGTCATTTCAGTGACCCAGGAACAGCATCCCAGCATCATTCTACTATTGCAGATGGTAGAAGTAGTAGTTTTGGAAATCTTAACAGTAATAATAAATGGAAATATCCATGTCCTCGAGAATTAATTCATCGTGTATCCAATGCATTTACTGCCACATTATCCTCACCAAGAAGAAATAGGGGAGGCGAAGGATTTTTATTTCCAAATCCATACCATTCATTTTATTCATCTTCGTCGTCCTCCTCATCAATTACTACATCGAATGATTCTGTAGTGGATGTTCCAGCCATTCGCTTTGAAGGATGGTCTTTATGGATATTTAGTCCCACGAGTAGTATTCGCCTGTTTTTCTGGAAAATTATAGCATCCAGGTAAGATGATGACTTGTTTACATTATACTCTTTTTTTTAAAATCCAAAATTTTAATATGTATATCTGTTTTTGTTTATAGTTCATTTAATGTATTTATTTTATGTCTATTAATTGCTCAATGGACCATTCTGTCGTTTGTACCCATATTTAAAAATACCGACAAGACCAACTTTTATCAACCTTATCAATATGTTTTACTAGCCATCAACATTATTTACACGCAAGTACACTACAGAGGGGGTTTTATATATAACTTGTAAGAAACAATAAAAAAGCTTACATAAATATTATTATATAATATAGATTGGAAGCCATGGCAAAAATTATCACTTATGGGTTTATCCTATCACAACCATCTAGAGCCAGGCCCGATTTATTGGGTATTGTAACAAAACCCGTTAAACAAGTCACCACTGCAATCCAATACAGATACAATCACTTCATGCGACATTATAAATCAGATCAGCAACAACAACAAGGAAATAGTCGAGATTATGGATTTCCTGAATTTTCAGAAGCATCACCTCGTATGATTCCATCAATTTCAAGAAGTACACCACCGCTCAATTACCATGTAAATAGAGGTGAGGATCAACAATCTCTGACAAATGGCAACGATAATCATGAACAAGAGCAAGATATGATGCAACCCATGGAAGAAGATCAGCATGCGCCTTGGTCTCCTATCAGTTCTTCTCCAGACGATAATAATGACACCCAACATCATCAACATTTTCTTAGTCGCCGACCTTTTTATTCTCATGGAGATAGAGAAGACGGACCTGGATCGCCGAACGAAACTATTCCTTCCACTGCCATTAATCGAACATCTTCTTTTGGTATTGAATATGAAAGTGTGATTGCACCTGAACATGTACACCACAATCACCAGTGTCATTCACAGCATCCTACGAATGATCCACAAGTAGGATGTTATTCACCTACAACATCAAGAACAACACCTGGCATTACTGCTCCTGAATTAATGGATGATGAAGAAAACTTTTTGAAAATATCTCATTGTGCTTACTTGGGCAGTTTATCCAACTTGTTTGATGTGATAGCCATATCGGCATATTGGGTTGATGTAGTATTGATGTTTTCAACCGATGGAACCTGGTCCTTGTTTAAAGCATTGGGTGCAACTCGATTATTACGTTTAGTGGTCATTACAGAAGGCACTTCAGTAAGTGTTGTTATAATAAAGGAGAAGAGGTGATGATATTGAGTGTGTGTTTTTTTTAGGTTATTATTGAATCATTCAGCACAAGTTTTGCCATGTTGAAAAATGTGCTTGGATTCTTTATCTTCTTTTGGGTCCTCTTCTCTTTGTTAGGTCTTTTTGTATTCATGAATTCATTTTCTAATCGATGTGCTGTGGATCCTGGTAGTATCACCGAAATCTATCGCGGCAGTAAGTAGTCTATTTAATTATACAATACAAAAAAAAAAAAAAAACCAATACCACGATAAACTATGTGCTAAAAAAAATGAGGATAGATTTGACCTATATTGAACCACCTGCGGCATGCAATAGTTTTATGGATAATCAAGGGGTAATTCGCGGTATCTATGATCTAAACTCTCAATCATATACTGCATATAATGGAGCCGATGGATTTACATGTAAACAAGGTCAAATATGTGCTCAAAGTGGCTCAAATCAGCCTTCCTGGGGACATATCAGTTACCATAATATTTTCTATACCATGATGAATGTATTTACTGTCATTTCGACAGAAGGTTGGACGGACTTAATGTATATGAGTGAAGACAGTATTTCCAATACAGCGGCATCCATTTATTATTGTTTTTGTGTGTATCTCATGACCTTCATTATGGTTCCCATGTTTATTGGTAAAGTATTCTATAGCAACCCCCCCCCCTCAAAAAAAAAGAAGGGCAAAATTTTATTGACATAAAGAGTGTTTATTCTCATTTCTCTATTTAGCGGTAATTACAACATCATTTGCAAGTGCTCGAGGGGATATGCGACACAGTGCATTTGCAACAGAAAAACGAACACGACTCTTGTTGACCCGTAGTATTGCAACCACAACAGGGAAAGAGAATGAAGGTGAAGTGAACGAAGAATGGATTTATGGTGGTGGTACCACGAATAACAACGGACCCGTTGATCGAACGGATTTGTGTCGACGATGGATGGGAATTATAGTTTCCAATCGATATTTTCCTATTGTTGGAAGTCTTTTGGTTGCTTGTAATATGATCGCCATGATGTTTTTTACAGCTGTCAGAGTAAATTACAATATTGATACCCTTGGTACGTAATGAAACATGTCATTTATTATGTTGCATTAAAAAAAATCACTGATTATCATTATAGATTGTATCGAAATTGCATTCACAATTATATTTGCCTTGGAACTTATACTACGTTTGGGTGGATCAGCGAATTGGTCTCAATTTTGGCGATATTATCATATCCTTTTTTTTTATTTCATGATACAAATTACTAATAGATTCATATCAATCAATGATGTTCAAGAATTCTACTTCCCTTAACTACTACTTTTCTGTGTAAATACGCAATAGGATCGATTTTTATATTGCTATAGGATCCACGATTAACGAATTACCCATCATTCGAGACAACCACCTTTTGCATCGCTATTTACAAGTTTTCGCAGTCCTTCGATCGTATCGATTGGTATACTTGTTTCCACGTGTGTTGAAATTACTAGTACGCAAATTTTGTTTTAATATGAAGCGCATCACCAATACTATATAATTGAAATGGATGTTCATTATTTTTTATATAGTCAAGTGTGATTGGCGATGGTCAAGGCATTATCAATTTATCTTTCTTTACATTTTTGGTGTTGTGCTTGCTATGTCCAATATCGATCCAATTGTTCGGTGGTGATTTTACAGCTTCCGGTTTAGATGGCCAGGATATGCGATTTGATACATTTTATCAAGCATTTATTGCTTTATTTCAGGTAAATAGTAGAAAACACTAAACACCCTTAGTTCTGCATCCACTTAATAATATAAATTATTCCATACCATTTTTATGTGTAGATCATGACGGGTGAAAATTGGACCGTAAGTAACACACGTATATACCAGGGCCTAGTTACAGACGGATGTTGACTTTTTTAATTGGTGTTTTAATTAGGATATTTTGTACGATGCAATGCATAGTCAATCTCATGCTTCCGTCGTTTATGCTGCCATTTATATGTGCTTAGTTTATTTTGTAGTCCATTGTAATTTGATGCATTTCTTTTATGATACGAGAACAAAAGAAAATCGCACACCGAGAGAGATATATACTAATTAGTTATCACTTTTTCTCATGTTAAATATTATTGATTAGATCTCGTTTTGAACCTGTTTATTGCTGTGATCATGGAAAATTTTGATTTGGATGAAGATGAAATTCGACAGATACAAATCAAAAAATATATCCGTCAACATCGATGGCAACCAGAATATTTTAAGCTTGACATTATTAGCCAGTACAGTATCTAATTCATTTCCCCTTTATTTGAATTATATTGCAAGATTACCATACTTCGATATTAATACGTTTTTATTCTTTGTTGATAGAGCATTATTGCCTATTTTTGTAAAACAAGACCGTCGTAAACTCAATTTACCCCAGATGCCTCAAACATTGGTAGCTTCTGTGGGTCAGGAACAATTTAAAAGTTTTTTGGTCATGGAGCAAGAACTCAAACCTCAAAAATCGACAGCAAAACGAAGATCATCGGTGATATCAACATTGAATCGACCCCTTTTGAAACGTTTTCATGCTACTTTGCCTTCTTTTGGAAGGACAGGAAGTACCAGTACAAGGAAAGGATCTACTGTGTAAGTATCTCTGAAAAGAGTTACAGTGAGTAGGGTTATGTTTCCATTTGAATAGTATGCAGTAATATACTCATGAACTTGATGAAAAAAAAATGCCATAGATCGGGATTCAGTTCCAACAGTATCGCTGTGATTACAGAAGATCCAGAAGAAGAAAACGAACCGTTGGTTAAATATGGAGATGAATATGAAATCAATGTCGCCAAAGAAAACAAAGATGTGATTCTCGAAAATCTAAATGTATTTCGTACGCTCTTCATCTTCAGTCCAAACAGTTTAGTCCGTCGTACTGCTACACGTATGGTGCATTCAAAAATCTACAAGTTCGTCATCTTTATTCTTCTCTGTACTAGTATTCTTTTAGCCATTCTCACGGATGACAAACAACGCAAATACATCAATCCAACCCCTTTCTTTTATATTGAAGAAACTTTACAGTACATCATGCTTGCTGTATTCTGGATTGATGTCATTTTTCATATTGCGTGCGATGGTATTTTTGTCTTGCCAACATCTTATTTGCGCAGTGTTTGGAATATTTTGGACGTGTTATTATTGACAGGGCAGTTAGTGGTGATCTTCACTGTGCAGTGTGATTTGGATGGTCTTCAAAAACGGGCCAGGTATTTAAGAACGTTGCGTACATTACGATCGATTCGAATTATTTATTATGTCGATGGTATGCGTGTCATTATCTTGGACTTGTTACATGGATTACCCATAATTATGGATGCTGTTGTCTTGAACGTACTGGTGTTTGCTGCATTTGCCATTTATGGATGTTATATCTTTAGTGACAGATTTGATAAATGCAATGATGAAGATGTAGGGATGAGACTTGAATGTCAATGGGAATTCAAATCGCCGGAAACAAGGATTATAATGCCACGGAATTGGGATATTCCATACAAATACTCTTATGATTATTTTGGAAATGCCTTGTTACATCTCTTTGAATGCGCTTCAGGTGAAGGATGGGTAATTATATATAAATATTTTTTTTCTATATTATATTGCATCACAACATTTAACATACCATCATTCTCTTTCTACGATATAAATATATAACAGATCCTTTCGTTATTTTCAGCCATGAGTGTTAGAACTCAAGTCAATACTCAACCTCAATTTGATTGGCTTGCCGAAGCATCATGGAATGCCATATATTATCTCGTATTCATGTTTGTAGCATCCCTCTGCTCCATCCAGTTGTTCATTGGTGTCATTTTGGAAACGTTCAAACGACGACGTGGTATTTCTTCTTTAACCAATACACAACGACAGTTTCAAGATTTACAACGTCAACTCTCTTTGATCAAACCTTCCAGAAAAGCAACAAGGCCAAGAGATGGTACTATTCGAGCGCTTTGTTATGATATTGTTATTAATAAGCATGGGCCATTTGGAATATTCGTTACAAAAGTGATCATCACTCATATTGGTAAATAAAGAAGAAGAGAAGAGAACAGATCAAGGGCGTATATTATCGATGAATGATATAAAATGGCAAAGAAAGAAGAATAATTGTTTTTAATATATGGTCATTATTACTGCTTTCTATAGTTTTACTTGCATCCTTTCATTTGCATCAATCGAATTTTCTGACCAATATACAGAGTAAGTAGCCCATTATTTTTTTTTCAATATATATCTTATTATGTCGTACGAATAATAAATTAATATATTTTTTTCATATAACAATTTTGGTTGCCATATATATATATATATAAAGATGTAGTTAGTTATATCTTCATAGGGATATATATTCTTGAAATCATACTTAAGGTTACCGGATTAGGCATTCGAAAGGTAAGAATGGAACCAAGTTACTAAAAATTATATAAGTTGCTGATATATTATTACGATATGTACGGATGTAACTCTTTTTTAGTGGATGTCTTCGAAATGGAATATTTACGATGCTGTAATAATAACATTAGGTAACTACTAAGAGAGAAAGCATGGCTGCAATGCAAAAATAGTGTTTGGATTCTCTAATAAAAAAAATCACAAAATTCATGGTTTGTATTATTTCATTAGTTGTAATACTTACAATATTTCGGAATTCCGTCAAAGCACAAGTACGTTGTTTTTAGGCTTCTTCTTCATCCCATTTTTCTATTTACTACTTATTAATATCATGTATTTATGTAATACGATATGAATTTTTATAGTTTACGCTCCAGCTATTCTATAGCCTGATGCTTGTTGGCATTGCAGTAAGATATGCCGAGCGAAATGAATCATTAGATACATTTTTACGATCAGCAAAGTAATTTTTAAATCATCTCGGCTATCTTACGATCCATCAACACTTTGGAAACTAATTCTATTTGTTATATCCCTATGCATAATAGACGTGCTATGCCGGTGGTAATGTATGTCACTGGAGCTTTTGCTATAGTCATTTTTTGTTTTGCTGTCATTCTTCAAGAGCTTTTTGCAAACACTCGGTATGGGGTATATGGCAATAATCATGCCAACTTCCGTACTCTTGGTGATACGTTACAAACACTATATAGAATTACTACAGGAGAAAATTGGGTAAGAAATAGTAGAAAAGGAATGATTCATATATATATAAACCCTCCAAAATCGAAGAAATATAAAATATCATTTATCTGTTTTCTTTTAGGACTTTCTAATGCATGATTTTGCCGTACAATACCCTAAATGTGTTAATGAAGAAGATTGCGGATCACCTGGTGCTGCAATTACACTTTTTGTCATATTTTATATTGTTTGCACTTATATCTTTGTAAACCTTTTCACTGTGGTAAGAGTTATTCTTTGGTTTGAATCAATAGAATTTTTTTTTTACATGTAGCCATAAAAATATTTGTATTATGCTTTCTAAACGATCGTGACATGATTTAGGTTGTCATTAATAATTTTTCTTTTACATTTGATAATCGAAATCAATTCACACTGATTACTCGAACGGACCTGAGACAGTAGGTGTTATATTCTTGTTCATTAAGCACCATATGTATGTTCAGTACTAGTGACTTTGGTATATCGATAATATTTATTAGTTTTAAAGAAGCATGGGCACAATTTGATCCAACAGCCACTGGATATATTCATATGAGAGATGTTCCTGGGTTTTTAAGGGTTGCGTATTAAACTTTTTCTTCAGCTATCAAAAAGATAATAAAGATTATATATATAAGAGGATAAAAAAAAGCTAACAATCAGTATTACTGTTTTTTTTAGACACTGGATGGAGTTTTGGCTATGCGGATTTATGATGAAGAACACAGTATCAAAAGTTTACTTGAAGCAAGTAATGAAATGGATGCTGATGTAGCGAACCTTGCTTCAGTCCCTCTACCGACCAATATATCTGATTTTGCACAAAACAACATCTTGGGTGAGAGATTTTATAATTTCCAAGCAGTGAACCAACAGTTATCAACGATGGATGTGGATGCAATACGTGACAATAAAAGACGTTATACTTTTGTCTATCAGGTAGCATATTTTTTTATGATCCTTTTGCTATACCAGTTTTATTCATAACACTCCTAACAAAATAAATGTGATGTATGAATCTGTATAGGAAATTCTCTTCTCATCAAGTGCTCGAGGCATTAGTTTTCACGAAATGCTTCAAATTCTATCAATGCAGCTTGTTGATGTATCAAAATCACTTACGTAAATTATCATCATAAAAAAGAATAATTATTATTTAGAAGTATGTTTTATATTTATGGTGGATATGTATTCTATATTAGTTTTGACGAGTTAGTGAATCATGCACGAAAACAAGATAAAGTAGCAAAAAGTCTTGCTACCGAAAAAGCCAAAAGTCTGGTATCCATGTTGGTCCAACGACACAAGTATTTAAAACAACGTGAACAAGTTCGAGAAAATCAGTTTTCTAATATGAGTATATTGGGAGAATTACTTTCACCAGCAGGAAGAGTACCATTGGATCTCAAAGGACCCGCCATTGAGAATAATAAACGAAAGGGTGGTATCACGAGAGGCAAGAGCGAAAGAGAATCTATAGGATCAGCAAGTGATCGATTTCAACATCGATCCAGTAGTTTACCACACGTTCGACCTGATCTGGAATATGCTAATGCTAGTGACTTTCAAGAAAAGAAACCAAAAGAAACTACAGAAAGTAATAACAATGGAGGTAGTGATGCTGATAAAAAAATAGAAGGTGCTTTATTTCTATTTCTATTTTTTTTGTTCTCTCTTTTTATTCTTATACACATAAAACTGTACCAAAGATGGGTTAATTTTTTTAAAACAATGACAATTTCAAATATTTTGATTATTATGTAGGAGTAGTTCCAACGATTGTGGTAGACCAATCCATTACACAACCTCAATTTCCACAATCATCAAAACTATTGAAAACGCGTTATTATGTTCCTCCAAGGATACCAGCACGCACACCCTCTCCTACTACACCTCAAATACCTACAACAGAACAACTCGAAAATTCATTATCACCACCTCCTCAAAAATCATCCTCGTTATTACCACGTCCTAGTATCGATTCATACACTTCCCTTAAACGAGCATCTATCAGTTCGATTTCAACACCTATCAATGCCATGACCGATTCATTCTATGATCCGACGCTTAGTTTGTTTACACGATATTATACTTTGGATGCACCGATGGATATGTCTGATTCAGATGCGACAGAATTGATGAGTGAGTTACAGCACAATAATGAATGGGCTGGTAAGTAGGATCCATTTCTTTCTTTATCTATCACAATGACTTGTGCGGGAATGACGTACAGTTTATTTACATATTTTAACCACCCAAATTATAGATATGCTAAATACAGGATATAACCAAGAGGAAAGCAGAAAAAAACAAAAGGAACCGCTACAACATCATTATCGTTGAGTAGCAATGACACCTTCATTTACACCATCAGTATCTCCATATGACATATCTAACACAACTTAATAAACTTTCTTGTATATAATTTATATATGTTTTCGAAGAATTATTGTAAAAGTGTATTAATAAAAAAAGGTTGTGGAACGGTGCGAGTTTTTTTTTTTATCATCTGAAAGGATAAATTATCGAGTTAGTACGTAGAGATAAAAAAAAAATACCAGGCAAGTATATTTTACTGCATAAGGAGTTCAGTGTTTATTATTTTTATGTTATAATTTATTAAACATGGGATGCCTCCAAAAGATAATTTAACGTTTTACACACAATCCATATATAAAGATTCTTCCCTTTCAAAGTAAACGCTCAAGGTATTAAAAAAAATTCATACAGAAAATCGTCAATTATTAGGTTTCTTAGGAAAAAAACTCGCGTAGTTAGCCGACACTGCAAAAAAAAAAAAAAAAAAAAAAAACTCGTACCGATTACGCTTAATACTCGTACCGCTAGCCCGACCCTAGAAAAATGGAAATTATTCGTAAGCATACACACCTAATGGCAGGCTTGTATATTATTCAGTTGCTCATATTATTATTACTGCGGTTTATTGCATAGTGACACAAAGATGGTGTGTTGTCCCTGAATATATCATAGATTGCATTACGTATGTTGCACTGACAACGTTTTTTTGAGTTTTAAAAATTCATAAAGCAGTTGACGCGTGTACAGCTTTTTTTTTTCTTTTAACCCATTTTCTTATTATATATTAACGTTTACGACCATGGCTAGTAACGAGTTACAACTTCTCGGTAAATGAATGAAAATATTAATTCACTTGTAATATAAAAACCACATCAACTTGTCTAATATATATCTATTAATATAGAGAATGTTGAACTCAAGATCGCAATGTGTAACACAGATGCACAGTTTGAACGATGTATCAATTTATTTCTTGCTCCAGTTTTATTAAAATTGGCTAGTCCTCATGAGCAAGTGCGCCGTAAGGTAAAGTCAACAAGGGGAAAAAATGAGGAAGCAGAAAGAGAATAATAAAAATGAAAGCGAGGTTCTAAAAGTATATATCTATCCAACGTTATCGAAAGGTCATGGAACTATTGTCGCATATCAATAAACGAGCCAAACTCAACAAATCTATCAAATTACCTTTTGATGCGCTATTACAACAATATATGGATGATAAATTATCAGCAATGATTAAGAACTTTACCATTATTTATTTGGAAATGTCTGTGGATCGAATGACAATCGAGGAAACGGCAAAATATATTCCTAGTTTATTAAAAGACATTTCTCGACGACCAGAATCTCAACGTATCACCATTTTTCATATGATATTGCCGGTAAAACAAAATGCAGATGCTATTGGATGTTTTTATATGAATGAAAGACCAATGAAAAAGTGATTATATTTTATAGGCATTACAAAAATGGGATATGAAAACAGAGGAACAAATGAAAGCACGTGAAGATGTTTTTGGATTTAATAGTCATCCAGAAGATCCAGTAGTTATATTACGATTCTTTTTGGATTTCGTTCTTTATCAACCTTCATCATCATCGGCAGTTTCTGGCGATTCCGAATCTTCACAACCGATCTATGCAGGTCTAAGCCCAGCAGCTGTCAATGTCATTACCAATAAGGGAAAAATTAGTTGGTCTCATCAAAAACTAACTACCGCTAAAGTAAGCCATCACATTTCCCTTATACTATCGTGAGGGCCAAAAAAAAAATTGCTCTATTTATTTATATTAACCATAACCCTGTTGGTTTTTAAAAAAATCATATGGAAACAAAAAGATTGGCGTGTTGAAGTTTATCATGTCTCACATTTTTTTGGATGACGAGCGATTAAATATTCTTATTGCTGGTGCTTGTGATGCAAACCATGAAGTTGTTAGTATGAGTGAGGATGGATTACGACGTTGGACTACGACTGTCGATTTGGAAAAGGCACAATTGATCAAGGCTTTATATACTATGTATTTGGGAACAAAACCTACAAATACTGGTAATGGTTTGAAAGAAAGAAAGAAGGAAAAGGGTACCAAACCATGGATTATTAGATGTGATAGGATGAGAATGTGTTTTTTAACAAGTTATATATGCTAATTAGATCAAAAAAGAGCACCAGCAAGTACACCTGTCAAAATTCGGATATTGAATTATTTAATGAAGTCAATTGCCGCGACCAATATGGCAGTCATGATGGTCCAAGTTGTATTTGATGGTATTTACGGTAAGACAAAGTATTGAAATGATGGCAATGGGAAGCTTAGCATTACATATAATAAAATCTCACATATTTTTGGCAAATTGTTTAGGGGAAGGTTCCAATTTAAAGTTACGTCGATCCACCATGTCCTTCCTTCAATGGGTAGCAAGAATGGTAAGGCTTTTTTTATCAACAGAAAACGATTGTGGGGGAAAACAAAACAATTCTTATGATTACTGTTAAAAAATAGGCTGATTCAAAGAGTATTGCTCCTATTGCTCCAGTCATGATTTCTGGATTATTAAAATATATTGATCAAACAGGCCCTGTTTCTGGTCATGGTAAAGTTATTTTTTCTTAGTTGTGATTGCATATTTAGTAAAAGACGGGGATCCTGGAAAATAAAGAATGATGTACTGATATGGAAATTTTATTCCAGATGCTGAAAGTATCAAAGGTTACGCTTATATTGGTATTGGATTGATGTGTCGAAAAGGTATATATAGCATTATTATTATCTTGGGTAGAGGTAATCCTTTTTCTGATGACTTCTCCTTTTTTGTAGTTCCTGCCGTTGCTTTAAAAGATACTCAGATATTACGAGAGTTTTTTGAGAGTCTTGAAACTGAACAACCTGCTGTTAGAACCTATGTACAAGATGCACTTTCTTCTATTATTGATGTTTATACCAAACTTCCTGAAGATTCACCTGTTTATAACGATGTAAAGGAAATCATATTAAATAGTGTGCAAAAGGTTTGTTTTGTTTTATTATTTGTCTGTAGCTTTCAAGCGTCATTTTTCACCAAGTATAATAATATGTAACATTTTATTATTATTATTATTTTGTTTAATTAACAACACACTTGTTTTTACTATCAAAACAGATGAATTCCCACTCTCGTTACATGGCTCTCAAGTACGCCAATGCAGTTTATCCATTCTCATCTGTATTTGCTCGCTATGTATGTTTATTGGGTAGTTCTGCTAGTGTCACTAAATTGGAAGTCAAGGAAGAATCCATCCGAGGCTTACATCCATTTGTACAAAGCGACGCTGGTATGCTCTCTTCTGCCAATGCCATCGTCCCACCTGAAGCATTACCTAAATTTAACGACCTTGTTATTTATTTGACCGAGAACCGACCCAATGACCAATACGTATATGATTCAAAATCACCTGTGATTCAAGGTTATCCATTGGAAGTCTACTCTGAAATTTTACGTTTCGTGCGTATGATTTTGGTGTTGGAAGCAAACCCTACCACTCTTTTGGTTGATGAGTATGTGGAATCCAAAGTGGATAACGGTATGTCGGATGACCCAGTAGTGATGGATAATTTCAAAAAGCATTTGGTGGATAGTTGGCTTGGCGGTGATCTTGAAAAACGTAGAGCATTGGAGCTGTGGCTCAAGTTTATTGAGAATTCTTTGGATCAAAATCTTAAAGGTAAAAAAATTGTTTCACTGTAACTTTTTCTCTTGTAAGGAGCTTTGTTATACAAAAGAAATTATATTAATTATATTAATAATTTTATATTTTTTTTTAAAAAAAAAAACGAATAGACCCTGTACTTTTATCCACTGGTGCTAAATGTCTTTTGGAAGTCGTATCTTTGGGTCCACCGGCAATTGCAAGCGCATTCCAAGGCCGACTCGACTTTTTCAAGGCCTTGATCTTTTCGAAAAAACAAGAAGCCCGAGATACCATGTCACGTATATTTGGTATTATTGCTACAGATCCATCTGTTTCACAAGACGAAGTTCAAGCGTTACTTATAGAACTTGCTGATGTGGCTGACAAGAATTCACAAACAAACAAGAGTACAAGCATGTTACCAACTGAAAAGGTGCACGGTGCCCTGTTGACGATCGGTTATTTGATTAGTCGATCCAACTACCGATCTCGATCACTTAACAACGACATTGTTCGCCAATGTATTCACTGCCTGTCCACTTATTTGGAAGGAGCTCCTGGTACTGTTTTCAACATGTTGGCAGCTGCGGCATGTCATAGTTTGGCAGAAATTGGTCGAACACAAATATTAGGAAGTTTGACCGAAAAACGAAAGCGTAGCGAGAATGAAGATAACGACAGTAAAACAACCTCCAGAATGGATATTGATAGTAGTGCTGGCGATTGCGAAGACGCTTCGACAACACTATCTTCCCATGATTTGGCTGAAAAGTTAGCACGTTTGGCCAAGACTTGCAAAGAACCCAAAGTCCAAGAACAAGCACTTTTGGCATTGGGTCAATTGTCGATTCCATTGACAAGTGAAAGTACAGTTATGAGTATTGTTACAGATGCACTCTTTGCTTCATCTGATACAAAACAGGTAGAACTATTCTTTGCTGGTGGTGAAGCTTGGTCTGTTGTTGCATTTGGTTGGGGATCTCAAGCAATGCAAAAACACAAGGACATCGACGATATGCCATTACTTAAGAACTTAGATCAATCAGATGAAGCCAAACGAAGCGAGTTATTCCAAACACTTATTGAAAAGATCGCACGAGTTTATGTCGTGAGTGATCGAGCTTGGTATAGAAAGGCATCCTGTATTTGGTTTTTATCCATTTTGAAGTTTGGAAAGGATCAATCTCTTATTCAGGTAAAATATTTATTGCTAAAGTTCTTTGAGGCTTTAAGTCTGAAGTAAAAGGAAGTAAACCTAATGATAAAATGTCATAAAATAGAAAAATCTTGGTGTATTACATGCAGCTTTCTCAAGACTTATCGCTGATCGGGATGGTATGTAACTCTTTTTTATTTTAGTCCAGGAAAATTATATTAGATGAATTAAAGTAATTGACATATGTGTTTTGGGTTTTTGTTTGTAGATTTTACACAAGAAGTGGCATCCAAAGGTTTGGGTTTGGTATACGAGTATGGTGATGCCAAGATCAAAGAAGATATGTTGTATTCACTTGTTGGTACTTTTACCGAAGGACGCAGTATTCAAGCCCAATCAGTCACTGACAACACTGTTTTGTTTGAAGAAGGAGCATTGGGTACCACCCCCGATGGTAACTCCATTACTACCTATAAAGAACTTTGTTCCCTTGCCTCTGAACTCAACCAGCCGGATCTTATTTACAAATTTATGAGTCTTGCCAACCACAATGCAATGTGGACTTCACGCCGCGGCGCAGCATTTGGTTTCCAAAATCTCATGAATCTTGCCGAAAAGGAACTTGAACCATACCTTCCTCGTTTGGTACCCAAGCTTTATCGATACCAATTTGATCCTAATGGTCAAGTCAATCAATCCATGAAGACCATTTGGCGATCTTTGGTTAAAGATAACCAGAAGACAGTCGACAAATATTTTGATTTGATCATGGAGGATGTGCTTGCTGGTCTTGGTAATCGACAGTGGCGTGTTCGTGAAGCATCCTGCGCAGCTGTCACAGATTTAGTTCAAGGACGTCAATTGGCACAGATTGAACCTTATCTTGAACGGTTATGGAAAATGTGTTTCCGTGCATTGGATGATATCAAGGAATCGGTGCGACGTGCAGCTACCCAGACATGCAAGCAATTGACTAAATTGACAGTCCACTATTGTGATCCAACAGTTGTATCTTCAAGTGATGGTATCAAGGTTATGAATATCGTCATGCCTTTCTTGTTGGAGAGAGGTATTGTGTCTGATGCTGAAGATGTTCGCAAATTTAGCTTAGATGCTTTGCTCCGCATTTGCAAGACAGGTGCATCTTTGTTGAAATCGTTTGTACCTGATATTGTAGATACTTTATTACAATCTTTGTCCTGTAAGTTATATTATTTAATGCTATTATAATGCATATCATTTTTTTCGAAAAAAAAAGAAGATAATTGATCTGATGCTTGTTTTGAATAGCCATGGAACCTCAAGCAATGAATTATCTTACATTCCACGCCGATAAATACAACATTACACAAGAACAGGTATTTTGAAGTTTTATTATAGATGATTAAACTGGAATACGTAGGTCACGACCTAGTGAATCTGAAATATCATATCATTATTAGCTTGATAGTGCTCGACTAAGTGGTGCCAAGAATTCGCCCATGATGGAAGGAGTTGAACACTGTGTTAATCAGATCGATGAAGATGTGATGAAGGAACTTACCCCACGAATTATTAATATTGTCAAGAAAGGAACAGGTCTTCCTACCAAGGTAAATAATCTAACTTCCTTTTAGTTATTCTATAGAATTTTATTTATTGAAATTTCATTACTAAAAAAAATTGAGTCATTATAGGCGGGTTGTGCACGATTTATTGTTACCTTGGTAATGAATCGAAGAGCAGCGATGGAACCTTTTGCTGATACTTTCCTCAAAGCGTTGAGTGGAGCCATACGATCCAAGAATCCAGTCATTCGTAAAGCATTTGCCACAGCAACTGGCTATGTTTGTCAACTTGCCACTTTTGACAAGATTTGTTCACTTGTACGACATTTGAAGAAATTATATATTGAAAATACAGGTAAAAATCTATGGCAAAGTAACAAACGGTGAAGAAGAAAAATACTTTTTATGAAACCCATTATTTACAAAATTTTTATGTAACATTCAGACGAAGATGCACATGCAGCTAGTGCATTAACAGCAGCTGACATGACGCGATTTGCTACGGATCGTATGAATGCTGTTGCTTCAGAGATCGTCCCTTTGATATATTTCGGTGAACACGATCCTGATGATGATCTTAAAAAAGTCTGGGCTGCAGCGTGGGAAAATTTAACATCTGGCACACGCAGCTTAGTGACAATTCATGCCGATGAAATTATTGATTTTGCACAACCCTTACTTTCATCTTCATCCTGGGCAACAAAACAAACAGCAGCTTTAGCTATTGCTGATATGTGCAAGTCAGGGGGTAGAGCCATTTCTCAACGCGCCGATAAATTAATGCCTGTCATGGTATCAACACTTGCGACACGATCGTGGGCTGGTAAGGAGCATGTATTGGAAGCATTTGTACAATTATGTGTTTCAGCACAAGGGTATTTCGAAGAGAAAAGCAAGGAGCCTACCTTTGATGAAGTAATCAAGGTAAAAAAGAGAACAAAGAAAAAACAGTTATAGAGACAGGATAGGCATTAGACATTTTTCAACTCACTGTGCTTTTTATATTCTTCTTTACTAAGATCATGGTACGTGAATGCAAGCGCAAAAATCGTCCCTACCAACGACATGCTTTGGTATCCTTCAAAGTATTTGCAGATACATTTTCCGATCGAGTGGATATTTTAAAACAGGCGCAACCCTTCCTTACCGAGTTATGTGAAATGGATGAAGATGAAGTGGCAGAAGACGATGAAAATGATAATGCAAAGCCTTTACTTTTAATGATCAAAGCAAATGCATTCAAAACACTTGTTGCTTCATTCCGACCAAAGACATTTATTGAGCATCGTAAGTATTATAAAAAGTATTCTGAAATAAGAGGGAGTGAAGGATTGATATGGATCATTGGAGGAATATGGAAATGGAAGAGAACTGCCTTATTCAAAATACAAATTGTTGATTATTATTATTAATACGATGAATTATATCCACCAGAGGACCAAACCGAAAAAATATGCCAAACATTTGTGGGTAATCTAGAAGGGAACGTATGGAATGTTCAATTGGCTATTTTGGAAAGTTTGAAGTTATTCTTTGAACGTGTCAGTTCTGAACATGTAAATGATAAATTACTCAACCAAGTCCTTGATACTTGTAACACACATGGATTAAACGATCTCAAATACTCTGCAATTCGGACAGCTACTATCGATGTTTTAGATGCACTAGTCGCATCGTGTAAATGTAAGTCGTTTGAACAATATAACCGAAACAAAAAGCGATGTAGTTTATGATGAGATTATTAATATTATCAATAATCTATTGAATATAATAATAGTATTACCCGAATTAAAATCCAAGCTCCAGAGCATGACTACTTCCAGCTTACAAAAAGAACCTTTAGCTGTTCTTAAAGAAAGACTGAATAGTTTAAACAAGTCTGTTGATTCCAACTAATGTTTGAATGCAATCAGTAACGCTGCTCGTACAGAAAATAACTTCTTTTTCTTATTCTACATTCATAGTTACTACCATAGATAATAAATCAGTATATTTTTGCAGTACTTATTTAACAATGATCTCTGGGGCAATTTAGTATTGTGTCGTCCCTCCCGTCCACTTTTAGTATTTGTTGTACCCTTCGCCTACTTTCTTATGTCATCCTTCTCATCAATATTTGAGCTATATGAGGTTTGATCCAAGTCTTTTATATGCTATTTTATATATTTGATCAATACTAAATCATCTAAATCATCGATGAATATAAAATACTGTACTTTATAAATATTTGTTTTCAAACAATTTTCATAAATATGAGCAGCCTTCTATCTAATGCAGAACAAAGGACGTTATTTATTGAAAGGTAATGAAAGTGGAAAAATTCAAACGAGCAAAAGTATAAATACTACACACTTGATTTATTACATGTATTTACATATAAATCAGTATTCGTTGAAAATCATAACCAAAAGTATATACCAAATGCATCACACTCGTCATTATATAAACGCATTTGTAGACATTTAAAGTCTTTGATGACATTTGAATGTATTTGTTCACATTTGAATATAATACTTGGCTGCCTTTAAATCCTGCCAAATGTATTCAAATCATTAAATGTTCACAAATTCATTTATATGGTAAGCAATTTTAGGACGCTGCCGCCGCCACTAATGAAAAAAAGGCAATACGCTTTAGTCGAAAATTTGTTAAGACATATACGTCGATATCGAAATATTATACACAATAGATCGTTAAAATAGAACTATTGAGACAGAATCATTAATAAATAAATGTTTATATTTATAGTTTTTTTCAAGACCAAGTTAAAAAAAAAAAAACGATTGATCTTGCCCTTCCCAAACTGGTCCCTTTTCAATTCCTCAAGCTGATCCCTTTGTGATTGCTGGTTCAAATAATGATACCTATAACTAATGTTGTTCAACTGTGACAAAAACATCTATCATTCCTCAACGATTAATGCTATAGCAGGAGTATGTTTATTAAATATTATTATGACTTGTCATTGAATAAATCATTTTCTTTTAAATATCGTTGAATCGTACCCTCTAATTTAATGACATTTCTAGGAAAATGAAATTATTGACACCGGTTCATTTAATACGACCATAACTTTATGAATATAAATAAAACAGAACCTTTTTTTTGTTACTAATTATAATTTAAATGGTATTCCATGTATGACAGACGAACCTGCTTCATCAACTCTAGTAAAAAAGTCCAAGAAATCATTCAGATTTGTTTCTTTCGTCACACCACTTGTGATTGGAACCAATAGCCCAAGGATCACGGATGAGAATGCCGCCGGTATTTTGGATCGCTTTGTGGTTGGATTAAGCTCAAATAGTAGTTCTATTCCCTCATCCTGGTATTGCAAGAATATGAAGATAATATTGTCGACCAACGTCAGCTGATTTGCTTGAAAAGCATCCATTATTAGATGAGTTTTTATCCAAATGCCTCTATATTGAATATGAAAAGTCTGATGACATCATTGATTTGGGTGGAACAAAGGATATTGATGGTGAACATAAAAATCCTATTGAAATGGCGAGACGGATTCTTTATGATTACCACTCAAACTGCCGAAAACCATTATTCATCATATGTACAAATGAAAGAACCTCTTTTACTGAACATATATTACCAGCATTCAAGAATTTTGGCGCCTGGACTGGTTTGATGTCATTTTTGTGGTACATAATAAAGTTTATCAGATGCAGGTCAATTCAGTCTTCCACATTTTAATAAATATAAATTTTTACCTAATAAAGTTTATCAATTTTTTTTTTTTTTTTTTTTTTTTTTTGCAAATAGGTGTGAAATCAGTTCTGATTAAATTATTAGCTCATCACTTCTGTTTTTCTCTACTTTTTGACCCTGGACTTTACATTCCTAGGTGGCAATGACAATGTTTGTTCTGGTAGTGATACATTTTTAAGGTATCAAGGCCAAAGAAGTATCGTACGATTGTGAAATTTGGTATTTCTTTTCCGCAACTACGTTATAACATAACGAGGAAGTTCTTAAAAAATTATAGAATCTTAACAACAGTCGCCGTTACATTGTAATTATATAGTACGACTATTCGCAATTTATACTGGGTGAATCGGTAAGCTTTTCATTTTTTTTTTGTTTTGCTGTAAATTCTGATGCGCTTATTTCTATTTAATGTGTGTAACGATGGTTTTTACCTCCCCAGAATGCTGATAAGCTTTTTTTTCCAAATTATATAAACAACATAATTGTATCTTAATGTACTTACGACGTTTATTCCAAAGTATGTTACCGGAGGCGTGTTTTTAGAGATTGATTGAATTGGTAAGTTTTTACTTTTTCTTGCAAGCACTCAAAGTAGTGTGTCTTCTACTATCTGTAAGACAGATATATTATTTAAGAAGTCATATTGATACTTACACTGGTTATATTATTTCTTTCTCCTTTTTATCCATACTGTTTTTTTATCCATCAAACAATTTGTTATATGTATCAATTCAATGTTATGTTTATATACCTTCAACTTCAATTCATTTTTACATATATTTCAAAATAACATCATATGTATCACATTGTCATGCATACATATAGAAGAAAAAAGTAACTTTTTATTGCCGTGATTTTGCCATTTCATCTTGGTATTCGTAAAATAATGGTCCAACATCATGGTTACCGTGGTATGTCCATCCTTCTTCCGTTACGTGATATACTATAGTCAAAAAAGAAAAGAATAATTATAAGAAACAAAGAATCAAATATTAAAACTCATTAGTAAAAAAAAATCAAAAAAACTTACAGTTGATAGAACCACCGGACATGGCATCACGATGAGTAGCATGGAAAATAGATCTCTTGCCAAGTTCCAAAGCATCCTTAACAGACAAATCATAATCATAACCACTGTCCAAGACACCGTATGCAAATGTAGAACCAGAACCAACAGAGAATATATCACCCTTCAGTCGTTGGCCATCTGAATCAACATAGAATAAATTGGGACCCTATTCCAAAAAAAAAATCATGCATGGCATTATTAATCCAAATCTATCTATTGCTGATCCAATCCATCAAAAATTATATTTTCTTCCTTACAGTTTTATCCCAACCAGTAACCATGGTACCCTAATTAAAAAACCATATTTACGATTAATAACATTTATAATCATATAATCAAAATCAATAACAGAAATAAATCGCGTTTTTTTTTACCATGGATAAGCCCATGCCCTTGTATGAATAAACCATATTTGCCAATAATTTGCTTGCAGCAGCCACTGAAATTCTTTCTTTGTTTCGTAATTCATAAAGACGACAACGACGTCCCAATTCACGTTCCCAGTATTGACAATCTGCAGCACCACCAGCCAAAGTACCGAGAAGATATGGGTTGATTTCAATCACCTTTTTAACAGTTTGGGATGCTATTTATCGAGTTCATATTGTCAATAATCATAATAGTGTATTGAATATCATATTTCGAAAGAAAAAGTATTTCATAATTTATTACCAATATAGTTGCCCATGGTAGCACGCGAATCGACAGCAACTACAACACCACCCTTAAATTCGAAAGCAAGTGTTGTGGTACCATGTTGGATTTTAATCTTATATTCAGGTGATTCTTCATCGGTTACATTTCGAAGGAAATCCACGGGCTAATAATATGTAGATATAATAGATACACCCATTAGATTCAGTATTCAACAAGTAAAAGCAAATAAGACGACACATATATAAAAAATATTTTCTTACATTGTGAACATCAGGAATATCGAAGGTGGGATAAGCAAGGTCTTGTGCAGCATCGTATTTACCATGCATATCCACAATGCCACTTTCAAATGGCATTTGGAAAGATGACGTGGTGTACTTTTCGACAAACTTATTCATTGTCAAAAATATGGATAAAAAAAGTCGAAAGAAAAGGTACACAGTTAAAGCAGCAGACACGCGTTCCTATCGTAATCTGAGTAAAAAGAGTAAACTTTGAATTACGTTGCAGGCAAATCTAGGGCTCCGCTATTTTTTTATATAGCATATTAAAATTCCAAAACTGCCATCCTATGTTGTTTTATTTTTAAACAACAGTGAAAATAATAAATATATCTTGTATTATAATCCATTGACTCTATAAGAGAAAACCATGTCAAATTGTACGCAGCAAAAGAAATCAGACGCCAGAGACCGATGTTTCAAACAATACAATAACTCAATTATTCTATCTATCCTATAAACACATCACATCCACAGCAACGTATATGGATTTGATATTTCGCACATAAATATAGCGATGGAAATTGAATTGGCCATTCAAAATTAAAATGATCTATCAAGCTAAAAATGAGCCAGAATTCACAATTTGAGCCACTGCGCAC